>CM045760.1:151802440-151945542 GCA_025200525.1 Camellia lanceoleosa | reverse complement strand
ATGTGATCGAGGACATATTCGATTAGATGCATCGAGGCCTATAAAATGACTCTGAAATCAACCATTTCAATCCATCAAAAACACATAAATCATTCACATAATTCTCTCTCTACCCATAGCGATTTAGAGTTTTTCGATCAATAATTTTAAGCAAGTTTTTTGCTTTTCTTATTAGTAATCAAATTTTAAACTTGATTACCGGTGTCTTCAGTTTTATGATTATATCAAGAGCATTTTGATCTCTTATAAATGGGGTCTTGACCCATTTGGTAGACTTGATCTTTAGATAAATAACTTCGTTGTATCCTGAACTCGAATTTGTTGTAATCCCACAATGCACCTTTTTTTGGTGGGTACAAATATTGTCTTTAGGAGGCGACCCCAAGTAGCATAACTTGAAGCACCAAATTTACATTTTTATATAGACAAGATCATTGCCAAGTTTTGAGGGCAAAGACCTTGGCCCGAGAATTCAAGATGAAAAAGCGAAATGTTCGACAATCTAAAGACAATATTTGGATATGGCGATGTCTATTTAGAAAACAACTTAAGATTTCAAACTTGTGCAGGTTTAATGGGCCAAAGACTATGGAACAGAAAGGCGATACCCTATGGAGCAAGCAGGTACCAAACCAAATGGGAGAATGACAACTACATTTCGATGACACATTTGAATGCGTTGTCAGAGACTCGTTCGATATTATCAACATGCAAAATAACAAAGCAACTCTGGGACATAATGCGATCAAAGTACCTCACCTAGGATTTAGCAGTAGAAATTTCTTATTAGTAATTTTGTCGTTTACTATGATTGATACAAAGCATTATGGAACGAGTCACGAGATCGACAATACAGCGGTCGATTTTGACAAAAGAATACCGAACATGGACAGAATCTATTGTAGTTTCTTCTATAATAAGCTGCCATCTTCTTGGAAGGATTTTATAAGAAAACTACGAAGCACAAAGAAAGATCTAACTTTAGAGGAATTAGCTCAACACCTTCAAGTGAGGGAAAAGTCGAGAGTTCTTGAAAGTAAAGATAACCCAGTATTGGGCCTGTAACTTCCCGAAGATTCACATGGTGGATGATGGTAAGAGGTCGTTGACCAAAAAAAAGCGTAAGCGCCGAAGCCCTATCCTAAGAAAGATGCTAAGAAAGTGGCAGCTTCTTGTATATAATGCTGCAAGCCAAAAGGCAATCTCTTTAAAAATAAATGCTTCGGTTATGCTGAAGAAACTAGAAGCCATTAAATCCCAAGAACAAGTTCGTAGATGTTGTATCTGAGGGTGAACATGCTGAAGATGCTAGTGGGTCAGGATTAACTTAGGAGCAACAAGGCACGCTCACCATCGACAAGAGTCAAGTTTCACTCACTTATGAACAAGTAAAGTGATGGAGCAGGTTCTACATGCAGGCAACTCTTAACTTGTACTATCAAAAACCAAAGGGACGGTTGGATCTAAAGTCTTACATCTGGAAAAGTTCTTAGAGTCTTAATGATGTTTATCATGTACCGATGTCGAGAAAAACCTTTATATCTGGAAAGCTTGCTTAATGCAACGCATATGGTTTCAAGTTAGTAGCCTGAGTCGGACAAATTTGTCCCTTTCTAAAGTTACGACATTTTTATTGGGAAGGTCTACCATGTATCGAGGAAATTATTCAAACTTAATATTTATACCAATAATACATCTATTTACCTTATATTGTTTGATTCTCTTTCTTTATGCCATGCTCGTTTAGGTCATGTTAATACTAGGAAGATGCATGATATGGTTAATTTGATTTTAATTCCTAAGTATGACATGATGATACGTTTGAAAATGCAAAATTTTGTGTGCAACCTAAAATTACTACTTTACTCTATTTCCTAAAGTAGAGATAAAATCACATCTCTAATAGGAAACTTATGCATAGTGATAACATGTGCATAAATACCAAATTTCACTAGAGGTGGGTAAGAAATATTTTGTAACATCTAAATTGATGATTTTCTAAGTAATCTTGTCATATCTATCTTTTTGCATCTGCTCAAAATATGAGGTTCTTGATAGAATTCAAGATTTTTAAGGACAAGGGCTATAAAATCGATGTAATGTCAAAATAAAGAGACTTAGGTTTGATAGATGTGGTGAATACCATTTTCGAATATTGATGAAAATGTTGGTATTATTCATGAGAAATTTGTACCCTACAATAATTCACAACAAAATGGAGTAAATTTGAAAAGAAATAATAGGACATTAACAGTAAATGGTTAATGCCGTGCTTTCTTACTCGGCAAATTTTAAGTTCTGGTTTTCTTCTTCTTCTTTGGGTGAAGCCTTGTTAGAATTTGCCCGTCATGCATACTGATAGAATTCCTTTCAAGAGAAGAAATGTTACTCCTTATGAACTTTGGAAAAAGCAAAAAGCCTCAATCTAAGTTACTTGAAAAGCGTGGGGTTGTAGAGTGAATAGTCAAATTGTTCTTGAACCTAAAAAGAAGAAAATTAGGGTGAAAAATGAATTGAATGCATACAGTTCCTTGGCTATGCACTATACACTAGTAAAAGCATATAGATTTACGGTAGTAAAGCCCAATGGTTCGAAGGAAACAAATACTCATCATTGAATCAATGCGTGATGCGGTTTTTTTTTTTATGAGAATCGATTTCATTAATCATTCCAAGGTTGATTCTAATCAAGGAAATGAATCAACTCCTTTAATGTATAGGGCAAATTGAGCCTAATGAACCTATTGAGCCTGTTGGAGCTGGCGCGAAGATTAAGAGGGCTAGGGCCGAGAAGTTATTTGGCCCTAATTTCATTGTTTACCTTGTAGCAAAAGAACTTAGGAAAAACTTACATTTTAAGCTAACAATGCGAGTTCTTTGAATATGGATTCAAATCCATTACTTAACTTGAGGAGGCGGTTACAGAAGTCTCAAGAATGTTGCTTTCTAGAAAAAGAAGCAATAAAGCGATGTAAGATGGATTCCTCGCATCATGGAGTAACAATGCACCGGATATTTGCTAATTTGCCACCGGATCCAAACCAATTGGTTGTAGATGAATTTTCAAAAGGAAAATAAAAATTGATGGCACAATTGAAAAGTTCGAAAGTAAGATTAGTTGCTTGAAGGATTTACTTAAAATGAAAGTATTTCCATTATTTTGATACCACATATGCTTCGGTGGCGATTGCCACCATTCGAAGTGTTGATTATTCTTTAGCCTTCAACCTACATGTTTGAAATCCATCAAATAGATATTAAGACCATTTCCTAAATGGAGAGTTAGATGAGGAAATCTACATGCAACAAGCTCGAAGAGGATTTGTTGTCACCCCGAGGGTCAAGAACACAAACTGTGTAAACTCATGAGAGTCACTATATGGATTGAAACAAGCTCCAAAAAACAATTGGCATGAGAAATTTGATAAAGTAATATTGTCAAAATGTGGTTTTAGGATACATGAATCTAATAAGTGTATGTATAGCCGATAAGTTTCATTGTGGCAATAGAGATGTAATCACATGCCTATATGTAGATGACATGCTTATTTTTGTCTTCGAATTGATGTCATTGGAAAGAACTAAAAATTTCTTATCGATCTAGCTTTAGTATGAAAGACATCGGATTAGCAGGATATAATTGATATAAAGATCAAAACGAAAGGACAATAATTTGATTCTACCCGGCTTACTATATTGAGAAAATTCTTAAGAAATTTAATCAATATAATTGTACACCCATGTCTACACCTTTTGATTCAAATTTAAAATTGTATCCTAATATTGGAAAAAGCTATTGATCAACTAGAATATTCAAGAGTGATAGGTAGCACCGATGTATGCCATGACTTGCACTAAACCCGATATTGCATTTGTAGTGGGAAAACTTAGTAGATACACTAGTAATCCTGAGGTGTGCATTGGCATGTCAGCAACAACCTAATTCTTAGGTACTTGAGGAAAAGCGAGCAGACTATGAAATAGTCTATAATGGCTATCCAAGAAGAGGTTTGAAAAGGATTCAATCGACACTAGTTAGATAACTAACCGTGAAGATCATTTGTCCACGAGTGGTTGGATTTTTTATTCTTGAGGATGAGCTATCTCTTGGAGTTCTAAAGAAGTTAACATGCATAACAAACTCAACCATATGCGTTAGAGTTTGTAGCATTGGCTATCTGGTGTAGCAAAGAGGCAGAGGCTAAGGAATCTCTTGATAGAGATTAAGATATGGCCAAAACCTATGCCACCAATATATTTGTATCAGGATAGTGAAACAACTCTATCACGCCAATAACCATGTCTATAATGGAAAGTCCAGGCATATAAGAGATCGAGACATAGTCAGAAAGAAGGCGCTTAATCATCAAGGTGTGTGATTACCATTAGTTATGTAAAGTCAAGGAAAATCTTGGTCAATTCTTTGACAAAAGGACTTATAAGGATTCGGTGTGGAAAACATCAAAGGATGGGTCTTTAAGCCCACTTAACATAATCACTCACGGTAGAAACTGACTCAACGCTTGAAGAAACATCAAGTCTTGAGTTCAATAAGCCTGACACGCATATATGTCGGGATTCTGGTAAGCACTTAGTTTTATTTCATTTTTCATCCCAAGGTTGAAGTGCTTGGCACTGTATGAATATGGAAAGAAGAGGATGAGTTAGCAAACTCTTAATAAGCTACAATTGGGTTGTTAGGTATTGTAAATCATGGTATACTCTCAATGAAGCTTACTTGTGTGAGTGTAGGAGGTGGTGCTACTTCCTATGAGTCCAAGGGTTTGACTCTAGAGCGCTTCATGAATGGATATGTAACACAAGGCCAATCCATGTGCTCTGGTCGCTTATTTGAATACTTGAGGTATGTACCGGTATGTAAGACATGTCTTGGGGGCATAGGTTAGTCGATAAGAAGATCACTAGTTCAAAGACAAGTCTACTATTTAAGCCATCTTGACTAACTTTGAGGTGTCTTTACTATGAATGATTCAAATCGTAAGATATCTTCACCTATTTATAAGGTCGCCAAGGAACCAAGAGTCATCATCCGGTATTTTGAAAATGGTGGGGAATGTTGGGAAATTTTCAAAATGGGTTTTCAAAATTTATTGTTTTAGTTTTTGGGTGTTTTCAAACCTTCCTTGTTTTTCTTTAGAAAGATTGAAATAAGCTTGGGGACTTGTCCCACATCAAAGAGAGGAAAACATGGACCACTTAATAAAGTGCTACATGGAATATTCAGATTGAATATAGAATTGTGGGATGGATGCTAGTTTACATGCACTCACTCCGCTCATGCCAAGGCTCCATGAGGGAATTTTTCCATAAGGGAATTTTTTCTATTTGCGCCTGACGAGTTGGAGTGATGACATGGATCCAACGTGGCATAAGTGACGATGGAATACAATGCCTTCACGTGCCGATGATGTGGCGTCGTTGGTGGTGAGTCAACTAACCGTCGAATCGGTTGCATGTCCGATCAGGTGCGGTTTGATCATAGCCATTGATTGGAGATGGGCACGATCGTGCGGATGAGATGACACACGATTGTGATCAGGTATGATAAGCCAATGCATCTATTCAGTGTGAGAATGATCTGCACAATAGATCGTCGATCCAACGGTCAGATCTGATCGGATGCGATCTAGGGACATGACCATTCAATCAGATGCATCAAGGCCTATAAATAGACTGCGAAATCAGCCATTTCAATCCATCCAAAAACTCATAAATCATTTCTGCAATTCTCTCTCTCTCTTTTCCTCTTGATTTAGAGTTTTCAATCAAAAGTTTCTTAAGCAAAGTTTCTTTTCTTATTGGTAATCAAATTCTCTGAGACTTGATTACCGTGTCTTGGTTTTCATGATTATATTAAGAGTATTATGATCTCATCATCGGTCACGGTAGACTTGATCTTTAGATCAAGCTTCATTGTATCTTGGAGGCAATTTGTCAGAAATCATTGCACACCTTTTTGGTGGGTGCAAATATTGTCTTTAGGAAAGCGACTAAGTAACGCGACTTGAAGCACCAAATTTCTATTTTACATAGACAAGATCATCGCTAAGTTTTGAAGACACGAAGACCACCAACTGGAGAATTCAAGATGAAAGATTTAATTGTTCCAACAATTCTTAGTTGTATTTTATGTATGTGATAAGACCTAGTGTGATACTTGCTATATCTGACACAAGAGCTATTCCCTAATTTGGATGGCATGCATATTGGATGTGGTTATCCTTAATCTACTAAACAATTATACATTGACACACCTACTCTCAGTTTTCAATTTAACAACATAGCCCATTTAGGTGACTGCTTGCTAAGTATTGCATTGGTAGTGATGCTGGCATAATAATTGGTTTGATAGGCTAAGGACACCTCAAAATCGTTTTATTTAAAAATAAAATTCATCTTAAAATGCAAGCCGACATCAATTGACAAAATGCTAAGGTCATTTATTACATTTCTGATAATCTTAGTAAGTTGATGAGCTTATCTACTGTAATTTTTAACTATATCTTCTTTTAACAGGCAATTTCTGTTGAAGGACAAAAGACAACCCTCCAGACTGACTACATGATAAAAGTAACACTTTTAACAGAGCTTTCATTGATCTTCATCTTTATACTTCATACAAATGTTTTTACCTGTTGATGATATGGCCATCACTTCCATTTGTTAATCAGATTCTGGGACTTGATATCTGTGCTGACACACTGGCTGGAGATGCCATGAGAAGAGGTATCTCAGGTGGTCAAAAGAGAGATTGACCACAGGTAGTCTTTTCTGATTTTCTTTTTCTGGTCTGGCGTATATGTAGTTTGAATGCTTGAGTTTGACAGCTTCAGCAGATAATTCAACTCACAACTAGGATAACAAAAAACAAAAGTAAAAATTCAACTCATGACTACATCATATTTGGCATTGGTGTTAGTCTTTGGAAAAAATACATTACCATTATCAAGAAAAGAGCAACATTCAACTCATGTCCTTGAATGTTGTTACTATGTGCATGCTTTTTTTCTCAAACAATAATTTGTATTGGTATTTCACAGGCGAGATGATTGTAGGTCCCACAAAAGCTCTGTTTATGGATGAAATATCAAATGGCTTAGACAGTTCCACCACATATCAGATTGTTGCTTGTCTTCAACAGCTAGCACATATTGCAGATGCTACTATACTTGTGGCACTTCTTCAGCCTGCACCAGAAACCTTTGATCTCTTTGATGACATTATCTTGATGACGGAAGGGAAGATTGTGTATCATGGACCCCGTAGTCATATTCTAGAATTTTTTGAGGATTGTGGGTTTAGGTGTCCTGAAAGGAAAGGGGTAGCCGACTTCCTCCAAGAGGTAAGTTTATAGTGGTTTATATTGAATTCTTACTCGCACTCTTATTTTCTTCAAGGGGTACTTTAAACTTTTATCTGCCATATTGATAATATAAATAATAAAGTTGTCCCTCTCTGACAATTGCAGTTTTAATGAGTTGGTAACTAAGTAGATCCTGTATTCAAACTTCACTACCGATGTAATAATTATAATACTTGCACGTTTGGCCACACGTGAAGCTTACTTTCATATGAGTTAGTGGTTAACAATTTAACTACTACATTGCAGATTATGTCAAAAAAAGATCAAGCTCAGTACTGGCACCAAGCTGAACAACCTTGCAATTACATTTCTGCTGATATGTTCTCCAAGAAATTCAAGGAATCTAACTTTGGGAAAAAGCTAGACGACGAATTATCAAAGCAGTTTATGAAGTCTCAGAGCCACAAGAATGCAATTTCTTTTAGCATATATTCTCTTTCTAAATGGGCACTCTTTAGAGCTTGCATCTCAAGGGAACTTCTTCTCATGAGGAGGAATTCTTTTATTTATGTATTCAAATCAGTCCAGGTTTTGATCAGTACTTTCTTATTCTTCCATACTTTTTGTTCTTGGAATTTAATTTTTAGCCATTCATGCATTTGTGTCAATGTTGAATTGTTAATCTTTGTATCTAAGCCCCCATATAGCTCACAGAAGCTTCAATTCTTGTTCACTGCAGCTTGTTATCATTGCATCTATCACAATGACTGTATTTTTGAGAACTCGACTGGCTGTTGATGCCATTCATGCAAACTATTATCTGGGTGCTTTGTTCTATGCTCTCATCATACTTTTTTTTGATGGATTGCCGGAGCTGTCCATGACTGTTGGAAGACTTGCAGGTTTCTACAAACAGCTTAGATTTGTACTTCTATCCAGCTTGGGCATATGTAATCCCAGCCACCATTCTCAAGGTTCCTCTTTCAATGTTGGTAGCTCAAGTTTGGACATCTCTGACTTATTATGTCATTGGATACAGTCCTGAGGCTGGAAGGTTAGTTTCACTTGACGAGGCTTACATTTTATTCTTCCTTGTATATTTTATATATATATATTGTTTTCCTTCAAATATGTCTTTGATTTGAACAAGTTGTCACCATTTCTACCAATATTTGTATCAACTACTCAGCAATTTAACTCAGTTTTTCATGGATTAGTCATCCAGCTGCTGCAATCTTCACTAGTACTTTCAAATAAACACGCATACCCAACACAATCTGTTAGATCGCCAATAGTGCCAAAAACATGAGCTGATAAGCAATGGGCCCAACATTGTATATCAAGCTATCCAATATAAACCTCTTCATGTTGTATTCATTTCTATCATTGTCTTGTATTTTAGGTTCTTACGCCAGTTCCTTCTACCTTTTGCGGTACACTTAGCAGCACCATCCATGTTTCGTTTCTTAGCATCTATTTTCCGCACCGTGGTTGCTTCTAACACAGCTGGGAGTATGTTGATCTTGTTTGTCTTTTTATTTAGTGGTTTCCTTATCCCAAAATGTAAGGCTTCAATAACTCTTTTCCAATTTGATTTTTTTATAGTTGTTTAGGAAGATGAACTTAAACCGTCTTGTTGATTGCAGCATCTATGCCAACTTGGCTGAGTTGGGGATTTTGGCTTTCCCCGATGACATATGGTGAGATAGGCCTTGCTTTAAATGAATTTCTTGCTCCAAGATGGCAAAAGGTGAGTATCTGAAAGCCAGAGTTGTTGCTTCCTCTAACACACACAATATTCAAGTTGCTTTTTGTGGCACTGTACAGATTCTATGAGTTTCATGCTGATACAGCAGCTCATTAGCAAGGGCTAGATGAGGGCCACTTCTAAACAATAATGTTGGAAGGCCAATTATATAGGATATCATTCTTTATATCAGTTACCTTTAGCAACAAAATTTCTCAATTTATTGGGTAGACAACATGAATCCCATCCAATTGATCATCCTCACAACCACCACATTTCTTTAGCATGAACTCCACCTATTTTCACCAATGCTCTAATGCTTGGAATTTTACCATGAACTTATCATTTTCCAATACCTCATTGCTCATTTTTATTTGCCCAAGCATAACCTCTGTACTCTGTGCCTTCTCTTCCAGATATCATGGGATGTTCAGAATTCTAATTAAGTTGTCCAGTACTTTTTCATCCATAAAATTGTCTTCATTTGGGCGCTGCACATCTTATTGATATGTCAATCCTTGTTGGCAATATTTCTGCTTACTGTTTATTTTAGTTGGAGTTATGTGTCTCTTTCTGTCATTTTTCTTTCTTTTCCAGATAATATGATATTTTACCCTTTTATGGTAATCATAATTTGTAGATTAGATGCTTGTGATGATCTTTTAGGCTGTGTTTGGATCATGGATTTTGACAATGATTTAAAAAAGGAAAGGGAAATGGAGAAAAAATCTAACTTATATTTCATTGACATTTCACTCACCTTTTCCCTTTTTCTTTCCAAATCCCTACCAAAATCCATGATCTAATATATGAGTCGGTGCACAGACTTCTGGATCTATGATATTTAACAAAGGTTTTGGGACTGCTTGTTATTTGGCCAATAATGTTACTGTTTATTTAGTAATCAAGTAAAATAGATGGCCATAGTCTGCTTATTCATTCTATGCTCTTCATTATTTTGTCTAGACATTGACAGCGAATACTACCATAGGGCAAGAAACACTTGAAAGCCGTGGATTGCACTTTCACGGATACTTATTTTGGATATCATTTAGCGCCTTACTTGGATTTGTAATAATTTTCAACATTGATTTACCTTGGCCTTAACCTTCTTAAACCGTAAGTTTGTCTTTTGATTACATGAAGTCAACATAAGAATTGCAGAGTGATCGTGCTTATTTCATTTCACAATGAATTCAGCTCCTGGTTCTCGTGCTATTATTTCAAATGAAAAGCTTTCCCAAATTCAAGGATCTGAAGATTCCTCCAGTGCTGCAAATGCAGAAGCAAAATCTACAGATTCTCCTAACAATACTACAAAATCTCATGAAGGTCATGTATTTTTAGATTTTCCTTCATTCTCTTATAATTATTGAAACCATTGCTTCACATGATTCTTTTCCTTCATTTATCTTCTTATAAGTTTATTCCTGTTTCACTTAATAAGGGTGGGTAATCTTGTTTTACAGGTCGAGTGGTTTTACCTTTTGAACCCCTAACTCTGGTGTTTCAAAATGTGCAATACTATGTTGACACCCTGTGGTAATCATATAAACAAATCTCTTATAAATCTTATGTACCTGTTAAATATTTAGAACTAATTGGATCAAACCACATTGGTTGATTGTGTCATTTTTCTTTGATTTCAGGCAATGAGAGAAAGGGGGTTCACTCAGAAAAAACTCCAACTTCTTTGTGACATTACAGGTGTATTTAGGCCTGGTGTTCTTACAGCATTGATGGGTGTCAGTGGAGCTGGGAAAACAACTCTTATGGACGTTCTTGCTGGAAGAAAAACTAGTGGCACTATTGAAGGAGATATTAGAATTGGAGGGTTTCCTAAAGTTCAGGAGACATTTGCTAGGATTTCGGGTTACTGTGAGCAAACCGACATACATTCTCCACAAATTACAGTTGAAGAATCAGTGGTTTATTCTGCTTGGCTGCGTCTGCATCCTGAAATTGATTCAAAAACTAAATTTGTATGACCTATATATAAGGAAGTTAAATTTATTCTTCAACAATAGTTTGAACATTATTTTACTTTTGTTGCTGCTGCACGTCTTTGCAGGAATTTGTGAAAGAAGTCCTTGAGATCATTGAGCTTGATGAAATCAAAGATTGCTTGGTTGGCATGCCCGGTGTTAGTGGTTTATCAACTGAGCAGAGAAAGCGGCTTACGATATCTGTGGAGCTTGTTGCTAACCCCTCTATTATTTTCATGGATGAACCTACAACTGGATTGGATGCAAGAGCAGCTGCAATTGTTATGCGAGCAGTGAAGAACGTGGCTGAAACAGGAAGAACAATTGTTTGCACCATTCACCAACCAAGCATTGACATATTTGAAGCATTTGATGAGGTAGGAAAGCAATTAATGAACTATTTTAAGAGAACTTGGAACATAAAGACAATTTGGATACTGAAATGGAATTAATTATGCGAGTTTTAACGCTGTTTGATTGTAACTAAAGCATTTTTGAACTCAATAGTGTAAGCTTGGCTCAGAAAATTACATTCCCAAATGCCTTCTACTGAAGAAATGACACATGGAAGGGCCAAGCTTCAAGACTAGTGTTACCTCTTGATTTGAAGCCTTTCAAATATTTAGTATTACTATTATTATCTTTGTGCGAGTTGGTATTGTGGCCGATTCTCTTAACTGCTTGACCTATTATTGCAACTGCTTTCCTAACATGGTATCTAAGCTTTACTTCTCAGAAGTATTGGGTTAATGTCTATCCATGTGTATTTCAACCATTTTAAATGTAGAAGTTCACTAAGTTTCTATAAGCTCAGCAACAGGTTTCCTATTGTTTGATGATGTTGAATGTGCCTTACCATTAAAATCTTTCAAATTATTTATTTCTTTCACAGATAATAGCTAGACCTTCTATGTGTTGCCCTCTATTGCATCACAGTGAAATTTGGTCACTTGAGCATAATCAATTCAAAACCTGTTTGATGTTTACAGAGAACATCCATTTTTAAAAATTGTCTTCTAATTCTAATCCAATTTCATATTTGTGATTCAATGTAAATAAATTAGGTCTACTGCCTCCTTGATATTGATTGCAGTTAATTCTATTGAAATCTGGATTTAATTATTTACTCTGGACCACTTGGTCAACATTCAAGCAGTGTCATCAAATATTTTGAGGTCAGTTTGCTGCAGGAATACATAAACCTCTTAGATGTTTTTTCCTTTAATTTGTGTACATGATATGCTTCTAAAAGTAGGAATTTAAGTATTGCTTCATCTTAATTTCAAGCATCTCTAACAGGATATCTCAGGGGTGCCAAAGATAAAAAATAATTACAATCCAGCAACATGGATGTTAGATGTCACTTCTACATCGGCAGAAGCTGAACTTGGTGTTGATTTTGCCCAAGTTTATAAGAACTCTGTCTTGTATCAGTAAGTTCAACTGCTTACTACTTCTTTCTCTTTGGAGTTAGGATGGTCATTACAAACTCGCTTGGTGTAACTGCAATGCAGAGGAGTCTATCTCCTGAAAATAAGCATCTTTCAAATTTATCAGTTATGTGGACGTTTTCCCCAATATATCTCTCAAATTGTTTAGGTTTTTGTAGTCTTAGGTGATCTTAAATGGTTTTTGGGAGCCCATGCTAGTTGTGTAGTAGAGGGCTTTTTGATTTCAAGGAATTAAGAGAGTTCAAATGACTACTTAAGTTTTAAAGTAGCAGCTTTATTGTTTTTGATGACTGGGTTGTGGTTCTATGACAATCCACTTGTAGCTAATGTTTGGGGTCTTTCATTTCATCTTGGTGCTCAAGGTGGTCCGCTAGTTGCTTTCAAGAGTCACATGAGGTCCAGGATGAATTCATTAATGACTAATTACAATAATCTTCCATTTGATGTAAAAGATGGACATTGGCATTGACGATGCATTCAAATTTTACTCAGAATTTCTGTGAGAGACTGAGAGGCGATGGGTGTGGAACCATTAATTTGGACACTTTTTTTTCTCCCTAGACAAGATGAAATACTGGAAACAGTTATTTATGATACAATAATGATTGTTTTATGATAACAGTCTTCAATTGTGTAAGACTCATTTTCGGTCATTGTGATTGTAGGAACAATAGAGAACTTGTAAATAGGTGGAGTACTCCACCTCCTGATTCAAAAGAGTTGTATTTCGCAACCCGCTTTGCACAAAATGGTTGGGGACAGTTCAAATGCTGCCTCTGGAAGCAACACCTGTCTTATTGGAGAAGTCCTGCATACAACTTGCAGCGTTTCGTGTACATGATTGTCGCATCTTTTCTTTTCGGGGTGCTGTTTTGGGAACAAGGAAAGAAATTGTAAGTAAATCAAATTGAACTAGATTGTCAATGGTTTGATAGATTAGAAGATATCAGAAACAAAATGCCTTGGGATATTTTGATAAAAAAAATCGTAGTTAAAACTTTTTTTGTTTTCTTCTTTTCAAGTATGCATTATGTATTTCATAGACAAAAAATACCACCAAATGCAGTTCTCTGATTCCTTTGAACTCGGATGACTATATTTATTGGATCTGGGATTCCATTATTATTTTATTGGATAGACTTCTGCGCATGCCTTAACATAAATAATCCTTTTATTTGATAGAAAGAACCAGCAGAGCCTTTTCAATGTATTTGGTTCAATGTTCTCCGCTACGATCTTCTTGGGCATAAATAATTGCTCATCAGTTTTACCATATATCTCAACGGAGCGATCTGTTTTGTTTCGGGAAAGGTTTGCCGGGATGTATGGTTCGTGGGCTTATGCACTTGCTCAGGTATAAATTTCTTAAATATTTGATTTTGTTATGAAATTTTATTATCTAGTAATTTTTAATGAGCTTTTTGTTAATAGCACTTCCTACATACTTAAATGCAACTGCTAATTTTGTAGGTCACGATTGAGATTCCTATCTCCTAGCAATATCGATTACATTTGTCGTTATTACATATCCAATGATTGGGTATTATTGGTCAGCTTATAAGGTTTTCGGTACTTTTACGCCATGTTTTGTACATTCTTGTACTTCAATTATCTAGGAATCCGCTTATTGCAATGACACCGAGCTTTCCAAAGGCTGCAATTTTACACGCCTTCTACACAATTTTCAACTTTCATTGATTTCGATACCTCAACCGGTAAGCTAATAACCTTTACTTATTGTGGTACTACGAAGCATGGATATGGATACGAATGAGGACATGAGAAGCGGTGATTTCAAAAAAATTAGGACACGAACACCGCGGGAATAAAGAAAAAATATATATATAAATTATATTTGCTATGTATATAACTATTACGTCTATAAACAAACAAAAATAATGAAAATTAACACTAATTTAACATAAAAGCAAACTAAATTTAAATCAGTGAAAGACTAGATTTGTGTTGCATTAGGGCTTCAGGATCATTGGAAGCCAGTGTCTCAACTTCACAAGAGGTTAGATCTACGTTGCATTGGTGATGGTTTGATATAGTTTTATTTTTATTTTTAAAATTTAACCCTTATATTTTCAAATATTTTAATATGACACTCAAAATTAGCTTTTAAAAATGAAAATAAGACCTCACTGTGCCTTGAAGTGTATCTCATTGTGTATATAAAGGAAATGGACTCACCATGTGGCATGTCAAATGTGTGTCCCCACCATGTCCATGTCTCATACGTGTCCGACACTAGTACAACACCTATTTTGAAGTGTCAATGCTTCATAATTGTGGTATTTGCATTGATTTTAACTAACATTTTGTTGCAATTTAGATTATTAATTACGAATAAACTATTTGTTGTGGTGATAATAGAACATGGAAAAAGCCATTATGCTATCTTTCTACCATTTACCTAGTTTGCTAGAGTCAACTTGTACAACCCTAAATTATAACTTTATTTTCATGATATCTCTTACTCTCTCCTCTAAAACCTGAATCTTTCTTTTCACATAAGTCCTAGAAAACCCATAAGTCCTATTCCTAAACTACATTTTATAACTTGAATTCTTTACTCAGACCCATTGGTCCTATTTTTAAACTCTCAGCTCAGAGTCTGGAAATTTGCTTGAAAATTTTGAGTTTTCAATCCCTGGCAACAGGTATTCTGTTGGGTCTGAGTAAATGAACCATTTTCACTTTGGAGATTGGATCATGAGCGAAATCATCTAGCAAAATTTGTTGAGTAGAAATCTGAAAAAGTAAGAATTCACAAAGCATTCTGTTGGTTTTTCTTACAGGTAAAACTTTTTTGCCATCTAGAATGAGGAAATCTTATACATTGAACATAATATGTACAGAATTAATCATAACTTAATAAAAATGAAATGTGTTTTTACTATGTGCTTAAAATTATAATATTAATATTGATGCTATAGATCTATTAGAACTTGGAGTTTATTAAAATTCAAGGGTCCCAAGGTTTTGTACCAATCACCTGATTGGTTGTGTTTTTGAAACAAAAGCAATGAAAAGTTTGAAAACACTCATTGTTTTCATTTCTATGAGCAAAAACCAATTTTTGAAAATTTGAAAACAGCTTCTATAAAAGAAGGGTTGTTTTTAGAAACTTTAGTGATACTAATCTAGTTGTATTTTATATTTTGCTTCTTGCAGCAAATTCCCAAGTGGTGGATTTGGTTGTATTATATAAATCCGACTGCTTGGACGCTAAACGGTATGCTTACATCGCAGTATGGAGATATAGACCAGAAGATTAAGGTGTTTGGAGAAACCAAAACTGTCACGGCCTTTTTAACAGATTATTTTGGATACAGACATGATCACTTACCCATTGTAGCTGTTATGCTCCTTATTTACCCCATTGTTTTTGCTTCTCTGTTTGCATTCTGCATAGGGAAGTTGAACTTCCAGAGGAGATGAATCTTGCAAATCTATTTGTTTGTATCTTGGTGAATGGATTGTTTGTCACATTGTAATTGTTTCATCTAATTATGTATAATAGTGCTGTGACTGTTATGAAACTGTGGCAATTTGGGTATTAAAGTAATCATAAATAATCAATGGAAAATAAAACAAATGCATACCATAATACAAATGATTTACGTGGTTGGCCTTATCGGTTACGTTCACAGACAATATGGAGAAAAATAAGTTTACAAGTTAATTCAATTCGTCTCTTGCAC
Organism: Camellia lanceoleosa; assembly: GCA_025200525.1. Lineage (NCBI taxonomy): Eukaryota > Viridiplantae > Streptophyta > Magnoliopsida > Ericales > Theaceae > Camellia > Camellia lanceoleosa. The sequence goes on along the minus strand of CM045760.1, from coordinate 151,929,325 downwards.
CCTAAATCCTTACTCAACTTAATATACAAAGAAACTCACTTTATATTTTTTTATGAACTCCTCTCTATATTTCTATTTGTTTGTGTTAGATTTGAGAAATTAAGATCCTTTTTATAATTGAAGCTCTCGGGACTTAAATATATAAAAATTGTATGGGTCTTTTTTTATTTTTTTCGTCTTCATCATCAAATTAATTTTTAGTTTTTTTTTTTTTTTTTTTTTTCAGTAGAAACAGATTCTAAAAATCAAACCCAACGAGGCTAATTTGTCTTTCTTAATTATTTTGTCAATTAACACACTATTATTGTTCAAAATTATATTAAGAAATGTCTGATTTAGATAAAACTCATTGGATTTTTTCCGTCGATACATTGGAGGAGGGTGTTGGGACTTGTGGGCCCAATATTCATTTCATATGATATTTATTTGTAAAATTAGATTGAATGAGATTATAAATACAGTGAATTGAGTGAGTGAATTATTAATTTATTAGTATGTTGGTATTAAATTCAAGATGTTAGATAAATACGTGTATTAAAATAAGGAATTTTTGGTGAAATCCCCCTTTTGGGCCTTTTTATTAAGGTAAAGGATAACCCAATCAATTTTCTTTCAAAAAGCCCTTGAATAGAAAATGTCTACCTTAATAAGGATATTTTATAATTTCTTTTTTTTTTTTTAATCACAATATTGCCCTTCTATATATATGTATCAGACATTTGAAATATTTGAAATCTGAGCTGAAGATCTCTTAGGAACGAAATGGATGAAGATGATCACCAAATCTGAAGATCTCGCAGTCGAAGATCTCTCACTTGGTCAACAATAGACGATCTTGCCGCCGACGATCAACATTCTCAATTAAACGAGAGTTTCATTGAGATTTGTGACTGTTGATCGAGTTTTAGAGGTTTTTCTTCTCAATTAGGTATGTTGATTTGTTAATTAATTTGTTTTTTTTTAATTTATTTTTATTGTGTTTGATTTGATTTCGTTTGACAAAATCAGAGTAAAATTTTACTCTAATTCTATTGCTTTGTTTTTTGTTTCAGAGAATGAGAGTAAAATTTTACTGTGGTTCTATTGCTCTGTTTCTTGTTTGAGAGAATTAGAGTAAAATTTTACTCTGGTACGTGCTCTGTTTACAATGAGAGTAAAATTTTACTCTGGTGTTAGAATGACATTTAAATTTTACTTTGGTACTTTTAGATTGAGTCTAACATTTTACTGTTTTGAGTAAAATTTTACTTTTATCTGAGTAAAATTTTACTTTTATGCAGTGAAATTTTACTTTGATTCGAGTGTAACATTTTACTCGTTTTTTAGAGTAAAATTTTACTTTTAGATTCAAACTAACATTTTACTCGTTTCTGAGTAAAATTTTACTTTTAGATTGAGTATAACATTTTACTCTTATTCAGAGTAAATTTTACTTTTATCTGAGTAAAGTTTTACTTTCAAATTCGAGGGTAACATTTTACTCTTATATTCAAAGTGTAACATTTTATTCTTATTTCAAAGTAAAATTTTACTTTTATACAGAGTAAAATTTTACTTTTATGCAAACTAAAATTTTACTTTTAGATTCTTTCTTTAACATTTTACTCTTATTTTACAGTAAAATTTTACTTTTAGATTCATGTCTCAAGTTGTGTTGGTGACACACTGTATGAGTTGTCAATCTTCGGCAAACCAAATAATAAAAATTAACTCTAAAATATAGTACAATGTTATACTAAATCACAGTAAAATTTTATCAATTCAAACTAAACACAAATTGACTTTTGGACTTGTAGTGGCAGTAAAATTTTACTTTGATTGATAGTAAATTTTTACTGTTAATTGATTGCAGATTTGTAAAGTAGTTCCACCTCTTATGTTGTTATGCAAGTATGGTGATCGTACCATTGTGTTCAAGGTTGTGTCAAACAGCACGTTGAAGGATTTAACTGATTTCTTAAGTTGTAAATTAAAGAAGTTTGATGCGATGGTTGTATCTTGTTATCGCATCTTTGCCTGGACATTTGCAATGCATGATTGATGATGATTCTGATTTTCAGAATATGTTGTCGCTTGTTTATCCCCTTGGTGTTGACCGGGTTGATGTGACTATTACTGAAATGGGCATTTCAAATGAAAAACATGGAGTTAGAGAATCAGGGGACGCTAATGGATCCAACATTACTGATGATGAAATGGATTTAGTCCCTATGTTTTGTCAACATGAAGAAAGGACTTTGTTGTCTTGTGGATGAGTGAATGGAATTACTCATGTAGGTAAAAGATTTATTGGAGGTGCAAAGGATTTCCGGACTGCATTATGTAAATATGCCATTGAGATAGGATTTGAGTTTGTGTATGTAAAGAATGAGAAGTGTCGGGTCACTGCTGTGTGTTCAATGCGGCAGTCCAAAGCTTGTTTATGACGAGTACATGCATCTCTAGAAAGTGCTAATAATTTTTTCTACATTAGGACTCTACATAATGAGCATACTTGTGGAGCTGCAGTTCGTACTTCTAAAAACTCAAGGATGAGTTCAAATTTGGTTGTAAGTTTGATTGTTAATGAAGTTCGTGGGAATCCCCAAACTCGTCCAATTGATGTTGTGCGTCAATTTACAAATCAATATGGGCTCACCATTACGTACAATCATGTTTGGTTGAGAGTTGAGAAAGCTAGGACTACTACTTTTGGAGATTTCTTTATGTCTTATGATGAGATTCAATGGTATATGGATATTGTGATGAGCACAAATCCTGGTAGCTATTTGCATCTTGACTATAACCATCAAAGTGGACGGTTCAAGAGGTTTTTTGTTGCGTTTAATGCTTCCATTCAAAGGTTTAGGCATTGTCGTCCTCTATTGTTTATCGATGGAACTTTTCTGAAGGGGAAATATAAGGGCACCTTGTTAACAGCTACAGCGAAGGATGGGGATCAAGGTAGATATTACTATAGTTTATTCAAAAGTAACAAGTTACTTATTCTCAAAGTAACTTGTTACTTATTTTTAGAGTAACATCTTACTGTTATTCAGAGTAAAAATCTATTATATTTGTCCTTTTCGTTTAATATACTTACTTATTGTAAAATGTTATTTTTCAGGTTTTTTCCCTCTTACAATGGCAATTATCGATACGGAGACTACAGACAGTTGTGAATGGTTTTTTATGCATTTTTCGAATATATTATTGGATGAAAGACTAGTTACCTTCATATTTGATCGAAACGCAAGACTTTTGGAGGCTTTACCCAAGGTTTTACCTACTGCTTACCACTATTTTTGTCTCCAACACTTGAAGGCCAATTTGAGGGATAGATTCTCCGATCCAAGTTTCAGCAATACTTTCAGGAGTAGAATAGTTTTTTTTGTTTTCTTCATGTGCTTATGCTCCGACAGGGGGATGTTTTAATTAGTGCTTGAAAGAATTACAAGATGAGGGAAAAGGGATCGTTTATAGGTTTCTATCCAATTTGCCCTATGACAAGTGGACTAATGCATATTTTAAAGGACAAAAATACAGTGAAATGCACTGGAATATGGCAGAGTCTGTCAATTCATGGATCCGTCAAGCTCGTCATTTGTCCACTACGAAGATGATTGATTCAATTAGGTTAAAGATCATGGATTTGATGTCGAGAATGAGAGAACAAGCTAAGAAATGGCATAATTTTCTTTGTCCGAAGATGGATTCAACATTAGTAAATGCTCTTAAAAGTGGAAGAACTTGGTTAGTTAGTCGTTCAAGTGATCATGTTTTTGAGGTTCAATCCCGGCCATCGGTTAGCATTGACCTCTTGAATAGAACTTGCTTATGTTACCAATGGCAATTGAATAGATTTCTTTGTGCTCACGTGGCGACCACTATCCAAAAGAGCGGAGGTGATTTGTATGCACATGTGGAACCATTTTATTACACTAGCAAGTTCAAAGCTTGCTATCTTTGAGTCCGTTTATCCAATACCCTTTAAGAAATCTCTTGTTGCTATGGATGATCTTGTTGTCCTTCCTCCAATTTGTAAGAAACCACCGGTAGGCCAAGAATAATAGGATTCCATCTAGGGGTGAGAAGATAAGAAGTCTGATGTGGTAGATGCAAAAATACGGTCATAATAGGAAGACTTGCAAGGAGACATTCGTGAAAGACATTATTGATTTTGTAATAGAAGTATGAAAATAATGTAGTTCTTCTGCAATAAATAGTCCATAACAATAATAGTATAGTATTTTAGACTAGATTTGTAAGGAGACATTACAATAAAAGACATTTTTACTATGTTCTTGAATGGTTGTCTGTTCAAGTTTCTGATTTGCTTTGTGGTTGAGTTTAACATTTTAATATATTTTTTTAATGTGGTTGAATAAGTTTCATGTAAATGAACTTATAATGGAGTTTGTTCAGTAGGTGTGAAGGTCTGAAATGGCTGTGCTCAGCCTATGCTTTCAAAGTAAATTTTTTCAATATTTCAGAGTAAACTTTTAGTTTATTGCAGAGTAAAATTTTACTTTTTCTAGAGTAAAACATTGCCATCATTCACATGAAAGTAAAACTTTACTGCCTTTCAAAGTACAAATTTACTATGTTGTTGAATGGTTGTCTATGGGTGTGATGAGCCTGTGGTTTCACAGTAAAATTTAACTTTATTACAGAATAAAATGTTACTTTTAGATTTAAATTTTACTTTATTTCAGAGTAAAATTTTACTTTTATAAAGGGTAAAATTTTACTTTTGTGCAAAGTAACATTTTACCTTTAGATTCATAGTCTAACGTTTTACTCATTTTTCAGAGTAAAATTTTACTTTCATACAGAGTAAAAATTTACTTTTGTTTAGAGTAAAATTATACTTTTAGATTCAGAGTGTAGAATTTTACTCATTTTTCAGAGTAAAATTTTACTTTTGTGCAAAGTCTAACATTTTACTCATTTTTCAGAGTAAAATTTTACTTTTATACAAAGTAAAATTTTACTTTTAAATTCTAGCTGTAACATTTAACTCTTCAGAGTGTAACATTTTATTCTTATTTCAAAGTAAAATTTTACTTTTATGCAGAGTAAAATTTTACTTTTAGATACTTTTTGTAACATTTTACTCTTATTTCAGAGTAAAATTTTACTTTTATACAGAGTAAAATATTACTTTTAGATTCAGAGTGTAACAATCTATATAATAAGGCACAAAAGTTTTTGAAAAATGTATCAAAATGTATGTCAGATACATTTTGATCCAATGGCTGAGATCAATTCTAAGAATATATTAACGGTTGAGATCAATAGATCTCCCGCCCAAAACTTCTCTCCCTAAGCATCATCACCTATCCACATCTGCCTCCCCACTTTTCCTTTCTATCTCTCTCTCCCTCTCCCTCTCCCTCTCCCTCTCTATTCTTGAATACATCTCTCTTTCACAGATACATCTCTCTCTGTTTGGGATAATCATTGTTCATTATCCACAAGTTTTAGGTTTTGGATTGAGGTTTCAATGGCTGCTGAGGACTCAGATTGCTTTACCCAATTTGTTTCGGAAACACTTGAGACAGATTCACTTGGGGGTGAAGCAAAAAGTGTCGAAATTGGACTCAAGCAATGGCGAACTACTAGGTTTGGGGAGGAAGATGAAGATGAGGGCTGAAATCGACACGTCAGCACCTTTCGAGTCTGTGAAGGAGCCAGCGAGTCGATTCGGTGGAATCGGTTTCTGGAAACCCAATTCCCACAAGCCCTCTAAATCTTCTGAGGTCTGCTCTCTCTCTCTCTCTCTCTCTCTCTCTCTCTCTCTCTGTAAGCAAAGTTTATTAATGTTTTTGCTTTAGAATTTTATTTTAACTTGTTTCACAGATACATCTCTCTCTATTTGGGATAAAGAATGGGGTAATCATTTTTTTTTTAATTTTATGAGTGAAAAATAAAAATAAAAATGAATACTATGTTCGCTTCCGAGCGTTTTCTAGGGTTTCGATTCCGATACCCTAGAACTAGCTTCAATTTTTTATTATTAATCTCAAGAAAGCCAATTCGAATTGTACATTTCATTTTATGTTATTGACATAGAATTATAAAACAAAAACAAGACAACTAGGATCAAAACAAGTGGTTCTGGAGCACTATGTTCCTCTCCATTGGTATATTTACTCTTTCCTTATATTATATTTATAATGCATATTTATTTAGATTTGTGTTGTGATTGAAAAAAGAAGAATGGAGGTAGTAGGCATTTATATTGATATTGATTTATGGGTTAATGTTGTAATGTCGTACTGATTTATGGGTTATTGTTTTTTTTATTATTATTATTGTTTATGGAAGCTTCTTATGTTAATGAGCTAACAAGGAAGGTTGGGGTTTTGAGAATGAATTGAATTCTTTATGTTTTGATTTTGTTAATTATACTGCACAAAAAAAGAAAGGAAAAAAGGAAGCTTTAAGATTTGAGTTATCAGGGTTTTGATTCGATACCTTTGAACTTGCTTGAATTTTAGATTACAGAAAGCCATATCGCATTGTACATTTTATGTTATTGACATAGAATTGGAGTGAGTCTGCATTTATGTTGAAGTTGTAATGTCGTATTGATTTTTGGGTCATTGTCCTTTTCTTTTCTTTTCTTTTTTTCCAATGGAGAATTTTTATGATAATGAGCGAACAAGGAAGTTTGGTGTCTTGAGAATGAATTGAATTCTTTATGTTTTGATTTTTTTAATTATACTGCACAAAAAAGGAAGCTTTATGTAGATTTGAGTTACTAGGGTTTTGATTCGATACCCTCGAACTCACAGGAATTGGCGTCGTATATTTTATGTTATTGGCATATAAAAAGCAAGTGATTTTGGAGCTCTGTGTTTAGCTCAGTTGGTATTATTACTCTTTCCGTATATTATAATTATGATGCATATTATGTAGATTTGAGTTGTGATTGAAAATAGAATAATAAAAGTGAGTGTGCTGTAATGTCGTATTGATTTTTGGGTCATTGTCTTTTATTTATTTTTATTTTTTTTGGGATTAATGAGCTAAAAAGGAAGGTTGGTGTTTTGAGAAAGAATTCTTTTTAATTATACTGCTAAAAAAAAGGGTACTTTATGTAGATTTGAGTTGCTGACTGATTGCAAGCTGTTTGTAGGGTTTCGGTTGTATACTTCAGAATTCACTTCAATTTTAGGTAAGAGAAAAGTGAATTCATATTGTACATTTTATGTTATTGACATAGAATAAATATTTAAAAAAAAAAAGAAGACAGAGATCAAAGCAAGTGATTTTGAAGCATTATGTTAAGCTCAATTGGTGTAATTACTCTTTTCTTATATTATAATGCAGATTTATGTATATTTGAGTTGTGAATGACATATTGTAGGGGGTTGGATTCTTTGAGTTACATATATTTTAAAGAAGACTATAGGTAGTGATTTCATGAGTTGCAAGTCAGTGATAATTATTTAAAAATAATGAAGAGTGTTTATGAACATTATTTTTTGTTTCAATGCCAACACAAAGGTTTTTGAAAATGTATCAATGCTTGAAAATGTATCAATGGTTTATGAATGAAAATGTATAAGATGTTTGCTTTATCCATTTTTTGTTTTTTTTTTAAGAGTGATAATGTGTTCATTGAGGGCAAGTGTTATTTTTTCTTATTTTTTACTGATTTCAGTTTGGATTTTCTTTTATTCATTTACATGTGAATTCCTGTTGTTTCTTTAGCAAAGCATATACGCACACTTATTCCTTATCTTTTTGTTCAACTATGACATGTTTCCTTTATAATTATTATCATATAGTCTTTTGTTGAGTGACATTTTGAAAAAGAAATCAACAGGGCACTAACCAATCCCCAGGGAAGACTAAAATTTTTGCTAATTTAAGGGAGATTTCTTTTTCTTTTTTCCTTCAGTTTGTGTATTGGATTTCAAATATTTACTTTTAGATTTGTGGATTATGCTAATTAGGTTATACAACTATTTCTCTTTTGGCCTACAAAACATGCTAATGTGTTTTTATCTTTATTAGTTAAACATGCTGAAAGCCCAATTTTGTCATGGTTTGATTCTAGGCATGTAATTCTTTATGTGTGTGTGGATGATATGGGTTTGTGTTTCCTTCACTACAAGAAATTACACATTTGGCGACTAAATTTGGCAACCAAAATAAATTTAGTTGTCAAAAGTGTCATTTTTGGTGACTAAAAAATATATTAGTCCGCGTTGGTTCGAAGTTTAGCTGCTATATTAATTTAGTTGAGATATGCTATTTATTGGCGACTAAAAAATATTTAGTACTAAATATAGGTGACCAAAAACCTGTTAGTCAGTGATAGTCAATATTTTAGGCTACGAAAAATTTAATTTGATCGTTGTATACAATTATTTGCCGACAAAAGAAAGTTTAGGTGTCAAAGAACATACATATTTTTTGGGTTACTCTTTACCGACCAAAGAATTTCATTGCCAAATATGAGCTTTTCGTGACTAAAAAAATGTAGTAGTCATATAATAATTTGTTCAGAAGTTAATATCTCCTTTTTAACTGCTTAATCATTGTTGGAAACATTATTTTCATTTATTTCCCTTTTGAACTAGAAGAGAGGTAGTAGTCGTACTCATACACGAGGAAATACATTTGTTTAAGTCTTATTCAAATATGAATTTAAGAAAATATTAAGACCTTTGTATGACCGGCCTATTATGAGTCTGGTTTTATAATTTGAATATTTTATTATATAAAAAAATTTGGCGACCATTTTTTATAAGAAAAATTAGATCGATTTTATAATCATGACTTAGTATTCATTGTAATGAAAATCCCTATTCATGCTTTACTTTTCATGGAAGTAGCCTCTCCTAATCTTTCATCTATGGTCATATCAGATCGCTATGACATTACCATTCTGCCGCATAAGATAACCATTCATTCTTTCATGAATTGTGGTGCAACATGTCCATGGATGATAAAAGCAGAATGTTAACGATAGCCAAACTCATAATTTGTCAATCAGCCTTATCCTCCTCACCATCTTCTGTCAATATCATGGTCTCTGCAGTGTTCCTCTGCCTCGCGTCCTCTCCCCAACACCAACACACCTCCACCATCGTGGCCGCCGCAACAACAACAACAACCACCTACATTATCAATCTCTCCAGAATAGATGTGTGTGTTATATTTTCTGTAGTCAATTTCTTAGTCTTTACCATTTCTATATCCTAAAACTAATCTCTTTTTTTGTTTGTCTAAAAAATAAAAAATTAAATGATGAGCTTATATGAGATTCTACTACTCTCTCTCTTATCCAATTCGAAAACATCTCCAAAACAGAATGATTATGTAGTTTTATCTGTTTGGTATGTTTCTATTTGGTATTTTTTCACTTTTTTTTTTTTTGTTTGGCCCAGGTGTGATATATTTTAAGGCACGGGTTATATTCTAATTCTAATGATAGCCAAATTTTTGTTTGGCCCAAGAGTGATATATCTTCAAGTTTGTTGATCAAATTGAGGTCTTGATCATCATTTCTGTTGGTGGAATTTATCTTGCAATTTATGTGTTAAGTTTTATTAATTTGAATACATTCCTTTCTAATTTTGATTTATATTTTAATCTCATCATTAATTGTACCGTGCCTTTAGGCACGGGCATACGCTAGTTTACTCATATTTCAGAGTAAAGTAAAATTTTACTTTTATGCAGAGTAAAATTTTACTTTTAGGCAGAGTAAAATTTTACTTTATTTCAGACAGTATGTCAGCCCGTTAGAAAAACATTTCCAACCTGCAACAAAATTTACCACAATACACAAACTCCCCTGATGATCATCATGTAATCTTTGTGCAAAAATAATCTAACAATACAACTACATATATTATCAAAGATACACAAGTATAACCTGGATCATTGTATTCTATCCATAACAACGTTCATTCCTAGTCAAAACAATATCCTGCTATAATAATGTACTAGCGTATGCCTGTGCCTGAAGGCAAGGTGTAAATAATATTGGGATTAGAATATAATTGTAATCCCAACCCTTCAATCTTATTATATAGATTATAAATATAATATAAAAACACTTTGATGAGACAAACAAACCCTTCTGTCAAACTCATAAATAGACAAATACCATTGTATATGAGCCAATATGCAAAAACACTTTGATGAACACTATGATATTGGTTTTTGCACATAAATTGCTTCATACGGACAACATAAATGCTTCACTGAAACAGTGAATAGAACTCACTTGAGAAGATGGGATGCCATCAGCAACTCAAGCTCTCCACCCCATACATAAGGTTTTCAAATTCTTTCCACATACGCATCAAAATCTCCTTCAATGAACCTAAAACCCATGAAGAGAATGAATAAACACTTGCATTCCAATTTAACCATGTGCAATAACACTACCTATACACTTATCAAAAAGCTCACCATTCAATCTCTTTCCGCCTCGTTAAGACTTCATCCACAACCTACAAATCACACTAACTAATGTACTTCAAAAAAAAAATAAAAATCAAGTTAAACCATACCTACTGTTTTCAATGTGTTTGATGGAGGAAGTCTTGAATTGCAGCAAAGGGAAAGGTTGTACACAACTAAATTATCAATCTCAAGGGAAAAGGTTGATTTAAAGGCTTGATTTGAACTCAACTAAAGAAGCAAGCGGTGGCGATTACGAGAATCAAGTGGTGCACTTGACCCCTTTTGGAAGAAGAGGACTCAGAAGAAGAAGAGGAAGGAAAAGGAGGTGAGAAAGAAAAACCTGATGGTGGTGATGATATAGATAGTAGTCTCAAGTTACCATCTGATTCATACTTTCGTGGCCTCCCTTTTTCCTTCACCAACAAACCACCGCCACCACCACCAACTACACCATCACCACCTGTAGTGGTGATCTATAGGCTTCTCTCCATGCTCATGTTCATCACGTCAATAACAAATTGTATTAGTATTAAAGTATGAAATAAAAAAAAAAATAGAACAAATAAGTCCTAAATTCAGACTTGGACATCAAATCAAAGGGGGAAAAAAAGCCTTGTCATTAACTAATGTACTTTAAAAAAATAAAAATAAAAAAAGCACACCAACAAATAGGGGGAAAAAAATTCTAAATCAACAACTAAATTAAACTCACCTTGGTAATGAAAAAAGAAACAGAGAATAACATTCAGATTAAAAAGTAACAAAGAATAACCCTTAATGGTGTATTAAGCATGCTAGATGATCTTCAACCATATATGTATTAAGCACACTACACTACCAGTTTTCTGATCATTAAACCAAATCTATATAGATAAATTACAATCAACTACCAGTTTTTCTGATCATCTACCGTAAGGGAATGTGTTTGATGTTTAACCAAATCTATATAAATTCCAGGGCATACATTATAAAAGGTTAAGGAAGAAATTACAATGCCTTTAATCGAAAAAAATTTTACTGGGAAAAAAATTACAATGATCATTCTATTTAATAAAAAATAGAACCAGCCAAGTGACAATTTTATCACATCAACACTGCATCACTGCAAAATAAAATGTTATCAAATATAATTTTGACAATGCCCTCAAGAGGGAGGTTTTGACCAAACCCTGTATCACTGAAAAATACAATGTCATCTAAAAAAATTAACAAACTAAAAAAATTGTGGGAGTTTCACAAACTTAAAAAATTTCACAAACTTAGAAGCTGTGGGAGTTTCCACTGAAAGTCAAAAAATTGGATTTGATTATATTATGGAAAATACAATGTTATCTGAAAAAAAATTCACAAACTCAAACAATTGTGGAAGTTTCACAAACTCAGAAGCTGTGGGAGTTTACAACAGCCAATAAAAAGACTTGAGGGAATAAATAATTTAATTAGTTAGAATTAGAGGGATTTGCCTGTTGCAAAGAATGTAAACACTTTAATGGGAACCTCACAAAAATGAAAAGACATGAAGGAAAAAAAGGTAGGTTTTAGACATCCTTACATGCATATCTTCAGGCTTATTATCTTCTAAAATCTGTGGAATCAAGAGAATTCAATATTTTAGGCTTATGGGATTAGTAAAAACCTTCCCTCAGCCCCCAACCAATTAGTTGAGTTAATTTTTACAATGCCCAAAAAAAAAAAAAAATACAATGGTCATTCTATTTAATAAAAAACAGAACCAACCAAGTGACAATTTTATCATATCAACACTGCATCACTGGAAAATACAATGTTGCCAGATATAACTTTTACAATGCCCTCAAGTGGGAGGTTTTGACCAAACCTTGTTTTTTTTTGAAAAAAAATTCACAAACTCAAAAGCTGTGGGAGTTTCCAGTGAACTAAAATGTATTAGATTGATTTTAAAAAAACCTAAATGACCCGTAAACAAAACCCTAAAAAAACCTATCTGTTTATAGTAGTCACAGCCTGACATGGAGAGAAGGGGAGAGGCAACAACACTAAAAGGGGAAAAAGACTGAAACCAAACCCATTTGATACATATGCTAAGTTTCAATTACAATCTGAACCCAACAGATTCTAAAAAAAAATTATGAACGGACACATTACAGAATAAAACCCATTTGCTATGAAAATACATGTGCATAATTACTTTCACATATACACATAACAAAGTTTCAGATTTACACTTGAAAATGAAATGCATAATTACATACACTTGAAAATGACAAATCAAGATAAGTTTCTTCATCAGCAAAAGGGCAGAAATCAGTTGTGACAAAAGTAACTGTAAAACTAATGATGCCTAAGCTCTCCTATATTCCAAAACAATTACCAAATCATTTATAAGAAGTGTCTAAACGAAAATTGGAATACTCAAGACGAAGCTTTAAAGATAGAAGGTTTGGAATATATAAAACTTAACAAATTGCTTAAAATTTGAAACATTCTAAATGACTCAAATAGCATGATGAAATTCTCAACAACCAATAAGAAATTCTAAAAAAATAAGAAGACTTTTGCTAATGAAAGTTTGAAAAGTATGAAACTACAAATTCAAACCAATTAAGATATTAATTTCAAAATCAATTAATTGAAAAATTCAAATCCTAATCATTAACACAAAGAAGCCATGCATTTGACCATGAATTTGAATCTTAATAAATAAAAACTCGAACTCAGCTTTATAGCTTTAAAACAAATTAACTCATTAATTCTATAATTCTATTAAGAGTCCATTGGTTGAATTTACAAAATCATTGCATTCATATAATGTCCTAATGTGGCTAAACTAATCATGTAAATGAAAAAGTACTTTAAATAAAAGTAATTACACAAATGATTAATTTGGAAGTCATTAATTACATCAACTACGACAATTTTAAAATTAAAATTGTTGCATTAAAAAATAACTATAATAAAAGGACTTTAAAGTGGTCCAATAATCATTTTAGTAACTATATATGAAATAAATAATAAAAAAATCAAATCAAATCAAACGGATTAAAGGAATGTTATTCAGAGAAAAAAAAATGCCTAATATGAATTGCTAGCATATCACTCTTGCCTAAAGGCACTCCCATATAAACAACTTAAATGGTTGAATCTTTTCTCTATAAAAAATAAAAAATAAATCTTACAACATAGAAGTTTGAAGAGATTACCTTAATTGGAGAGTTCAAGGGTGTCATTGGTTTGTTTCCTTCTATCAATGAACAACCCTTGACTCTTTCAAAATCTTCTTTATCTCATCCAATTCCTATAGATTCATATCCAACCAACAGTGGTAGAGTATTTATCATGAATAAGGAAGAAGATCAAAAAAGCAAAAGTACTTAGGAACGTGACATATTTCAAAAAATTATTTAGGAACATAAAGTCTAAATAGGAGAGTATTTAGGAATATGACATATTTTCATAGTACATACCGTGGAAAAAAGTAGAAAATTTAAAATTTACTTCGCAAAAGTGTCACCCTTCCAAAAATATATATTTAAAAAAAAAATCCATTTTCACTACTAAGATAACTATGGAACATAAAACTTTATAAAATTCATGTGAGTTTACCACTTTGGATGCCATTTAGGATAAAGATGAAAGAGATTGTCATATCTTTTCAAACAAATTGAACGAAGTATGCACAAATTGTTGCTCACTCGAGATTGCCACTCTTTCAACACTCATCAATCAAAGAAGTGCACGTTTAGTTTAATATTGTAACTCCCAGAACAATAACTACAAAATCATTAGAGATAAGAAAAACTTATCCTTAAAAAAATGTAGACCTATAAAAGGGAGCCGATATTACCATTCGCTTCTAGTCTTCATTCACCTATAAAATACAGAAAATAGCCAATATGATAATTAAAAGAGACTACCCAATTCAAAACAAACACACACATTGTCACACTATTAAAAGGTTTTTCATAGACCACCCAATTCAAACTAAACACAAACAATGTTGCACAATAATAATAGATTACCCAATGCAAACACTACCAAAAAACACAACATATTGTCAACACAGATATAAATTAATGACTGATAAAAGAATTAAGTTACAAAAATCAATCAATATTTTCTTTGGATTTTATTTTTTTCAACTCTTACTTTTTGTAACTTCCCTTAATTGATCACATAATGTTAGAGGGAAAATTTAAGAAATAAGTGTTCCTAAGGTCTTTGGTATACAAAGAAGAGATTTCATTACATTATGTGATTAAATTCAAAAAGCAAACTCTTTGCTTGGCAATTCAACAACAAACTCTAACTAACTTAATTCCCCCATGATTTACAAATCAATATAGCCCCAAAACCCCCATTTACTTGGCAATTCAACAACAAACCCAAATCACCCACTCAGATTCATTTTGCTTCCAAGCTTGAACTGAAAATTCTGAATACTTTTGAAAATTCTAAATAAAATTGGAATATTTGTTAAGCAATACATGACCATAAGGAAAATATCCAACCAACCCCTTGCCGCAACAAAAACAAAATTTATCACAGCTTACCAATCCTCACTCCCAAAGAAAGAAAGAAAAAACAATAGAAAAACACAAAAAAAAAAAAAAAAAAACCAATAAATATAGAAAAACTTCATATCAATATTTCAAAAGTATTTAGCAAACTCATAAGTGTTTAGAATTAGAATGCATCAGAAACAACAATAATTCCTTTGTGTGATTTTTTTTTTTTGGGGAGGGGGGGGGGGTTGATAAATAATGCCTTTCATTGTGAATTGACATTTGATGTTTGAGGTTTTTATATTGGTACAAAACTTGGACAATGCACTATTGTTATGAGATTCAATTTGTCCTGTTTTTGTTTTGAAACAAAATAGCATGGTGAAGGACCTTTGGTAAAACATCTTATTCAACGATTAAAGAACCATCAAAATTCAGCTTTAAATTTTTTCTCTACTCTTTCATTCTCTTCAACAAAGCAAAAAAATTAGGTGCTACAAAAATCAACATTTTTTCTCTACTCTTTCATTCTCTTCAACACCGCACCTCATTACCAAACTCTGGATACTAATCTTAAAATGCAAGCTCCCATAGAGAGAGTGAGAATATTTTACAGAGCAACAATATGAAAGTAGTTTAAAGAGCCAAGTACTCCATTTCAGCCTTTATCTCATCCACTCAGCCAAAGAAAATGCACTTTAAACTCTGGATACTAATCCTATGCTTGCTTGCCCTTGTTTACTTGCAAGGTTATAATAACAGAACAAAAACCAAACAAAGAAAAGATAACCCTGCTCTTGAAATCATAGAGAATGTTAAACTCTTTGTGATATTCACGTCTTTCATAATGAGTGAGAATATTTTACAGAGCAACACCATGAAAGTAGTTAAAAAACCCAAGTACTCCATTTCAGTTTAAAAAATTCTTAGAATCTGAAACCAACAGATTCTATAAATATTTAACCATATTTATAACATCTATAAGTACCCACATATTTATAACTTGAGAAATATGAAATACATGACCATAAATATTCAGAATATTTAGAATATACTTCAAAATTGCTATAGATTTGGTATTCAAAATATTCAGAATATTTGGTGGCAATTCAATAGCAAGTAACCATATTACTTGGCAATTCAATAGCAAAATTGTTTAAAAGCAATAAACAAATATACTTCAAAATATTCTTTTCCTTCACCCATTCTTTTCCTTCATTTCTGAAGTAACCATATTCATAAATATTCAGAATATACTTCAAAATTGCTATAGATTTGGTATTCAGAATATTTGGTGGCAATTCAATAGCAAGTAACCATATTACTTGGCAATTCAATAGCAAAATTGTTTAAAAGCAACAAACAAATATACTTCAGAATATTCTTTTCCTTCACCCATTCTTTTTCTTCATTTCTGAAGTAACCATATTCATAAATATTCAGAATATTTGTTTAAGCAATAATCAATCCATCTATAAATACCATATTCTATAAATACCAAATCTGAAATCCATCGATTAGCAGTAAACTTGAGAAATCTAACCATATTTATAACATCTATAAATACCCCCAAATTTGAAATCCATGTATTGACTAATTCATGAAAACATGGTACTTAAAAACAAACAGAAAAAGCAATTTTGGCATAGAAAATTCAATTTTGGCATAGGAAACCGTAAATCAATTTGTAAGTAACCATTTTGGTATTCAGAATATTTGGTGGCAATTCAATAGCAAGTAACCATATTACTTGGCAAATATTACTTGGCAATTCAATAGCAAAATTGTTTAAAAGCAATAAACAAATATACTTCAGCATATTCTTTTCCTTCACCCATTCTTTTCCTTCATTTCTGAAGTAACCATATTCATAAATATTCAGAATATACTTCATAATTGCTATAGATTTGGTATTCAGAATATTTGGTGGCAATTCAATAGCAAGTAACCATGTTACTTGGCAATTCAATAGCAAAATTGTTTAAAAGCAATAAACAAATATACTTCAGAATATTCTTTTCCTTCACCCATTCTTTTCCTTCATTTCTGAAGTAACCATATTCATAAATATTCAGAATATTTGTTTAAGCAATAATCAATCCATCTATAAATACCATATTCTATAAATACCAAATCTGAAATCCATCTGAAATCCATCGATTAGCAGTAAACTTGAGAAATCTAACCATATTTATAACATCTATAAATACCCCCAAATCTGAAATCCATTTATTGACTAATTCATGAAAACATGGTACTTAAAAACAAACACAAAAAGCAATTTTGGCATAGAAAATTCAATTTTGGCATAGGAAATCGTAAATTAATCTGTAAGTAACCATTTTGGTATTCAGAATATTCAGAATATTTGGTGGCAATTCAATAGCAAGTAACCATATTACTTGGCAAATATTACTTGGCAATTCAATAGCAAAATTGTTTAAAAGCAATAAACAAATATACTTCAGAATATTCTTTTCCTTCACCCATTCTTTTCCTTAATTTCTGAAGTAACCATATTCATAAATATTTAGAATATACTTCAGAATTGCTCTAGATTTGGTATTCAGAATATTTGGTGGCAATTCAATAGCAAGTAACCATATTACTTGGCAATTCAATAGTAAAATTGTTTAAAAGCAATAAACAAATATACTTCAGAATATTCTTTTCCTTCACCCATTCTTTTCCTTCATTTCTGAAGTAACCATATTCATTAATATTCATAACATTTGTTTAAGCAATAATCAATCCATCTATAAATACCATATTCTATAAATACCAAATCTGAAATCCATCGATTAGTAGTAAACTTGAGAAATCTAACCATATTTATAACATCTATAAATACCCCAAAATCTGAAATCCATGTATTGACTAATTCATGAAAACATGGTACTTAAAAACAAACAGAAAAAGCAATTTTGGCATAGAAAATTCAATTTTGGCATAGGAAACCGTAAATCAATCTGTAAAATTCAATACAAAACATGTAATTAATAAACAAAACTTTAATATACAATCTCCTTGCTATGTATTCATGAAATGAAGGAAAAGAGCAGAGAGAGAAGGGTAAAAAATAAATCACACCAATCAAACCCAAAGAACAGAGAGGGGTTGGAACTGCAGCAAGGGAAATTAGTTAAAAACAAAAATAAAGAGAGAAGGGAAGAGGCAGAAATCGAAGAGGGAGGAGGAGTAGCGTAGCGAAGAGGGAGGGTGGGTATCGAAGAGAGAGGGTGGGTATCGAAGAGAGAGGGTGGGTATCGAAGGGTCTTCAATGGCTATGGTGATGAGAGACAATAATGTGACAGAGAACGTGGGAGCGAGGGAGCTGACAGAGAACGTGGGAGAGAGGGAGAGATGAGCTCAAACGGGTGGGAACTAAATGTATATAGACCATTGATCTACGTGTATACGAACTTAGGATTCATCTTGGCCGTTAAAAGCAAATGTATTTCTGATACATTTGGGACATTTTCAAAAACCTTTCTTCCATATTATATAGATTAATCACCAAACCACAATAAAATTTACTAGAACAATAGACATAACATGTACTATCTAATACTTTTTTAGTATTCTTTCACTTACAATTACTTTTTCACCATTCTTTCATTTACAAAAACCGAAATTACATACATCATTTACAGTAGTTCCCCAAAAGTTGTCCACATTGTCATCCTTGAGGTCTTAGCTCTTGCCCTTTTTTTTTTTTTCTTTTTTTTTTTTTTTTTTGAGGTTGAATTGTTCCTCAGTCCATGCTTTTGGATAATCATTCAAAAATTGATGCACTATTGACGCTCGAAAATTGTTAATTTCATCATCTTCCATAGAATTTGCAATAGGCTCATCTCTTATGATTTGGCGCATGATATAACATACAATAATTTCGTAATCAACACTGTTAATAAAAATCAATATCTTGTTAGATTTAGTCAAATTTGAAAACTACCAATTCAAGCATATAGTAATAGCGTGAAATACTTACGATGTTGGGCATTGTTGTGGACTATCTTTCACCAAAACCAAGTTTGCAAACTTTCTTCTACCTCTTTTTGTTTTGTTGGCCAACTTGTTCTCCACATATGTTATTTAACATCATTGCATAATTGTTTGGTCACAATTAAATTCAATAATAAAATGCAGCAAAAAATTGCTGTTAATATGATGCAAAGTACTTACAATCTTTTTTGCATCCTTAAGGTAAGGATCTTCTCTGTTGTCTCTTGGCCTTAAAGAATTGTAATGACTCCACTCATTAAATTCAGTGTCAAATACAAGAAGTGTCCAGTGGTAGGATTTTTCTTCCTTTTTGTTCCCATTGGAGTTCATGCAAAAGTGAAGGTATCTGTATCCACTCAAATTTTGCTCAAGCACTTAGTCAATTAAATGATTTCTCAAATCTCTATAACCCCATTTCACAAGTGACTACATTTAATCATATAAGTGTGTCATGTCTCAAGTTGTGTTAGTGACACACTGTATGAGTTGTCAAACTTTGGCAAACCAAATAGTAAAAATTAACTCTAAACTATAGTACAATGTTACACTAAACCACAGTAAAATTTTATCAATTCAAACTAAACACAAATTGATGGCTTACCCAACAAAGGCTTGAGAAAAAGAATGACTTATTCTTTTCTGGCTTCTTTACTTCTTGTTCAATTTGAAGTATTTCAACAAAGCTGTCAATGACCTACAAAAACAAAAATCAATTAAATATATGTTAATAAAAGAACTACTTTTAGTTATTGAAGTGAACACTAGTCATTGAAAATTGTATAGCCACTTACATTATTTGCAGTATCACCATCTCTCAGAATTGCATTCACATCATGCAATGTAACATATACTCCATTTCCTATGCCGGGCCATATGATTGCACTAGTCATAAGGTAAAAAAAATGTTGATTAACACGTTGTAGTTTGATAACAGTAAAAATTTGTTGTTTGATAAAATTAAAATGGTCTTACTCTGTGGTTTCCAAATTGTAAATCTTGTTCAGTAGACACTTATCATTCTCATCAAGCAATTTGCATATTGCAGCCTTATCTGGAAACAAAACCCTTTCAATTGGCTTTGGTTGGCTTAGAGGCAAGTTGTCAACACAAATCACTTCATTTGATATCACTTCAATCACTTGTTTTGTGGTCTTTTTTTCTTTGCCTCTCTTGGCTCACATTCAAAATCAGACTTCTCTTTCTTCTTCATCGCCTTGATTTTGATTTTCTTGACCATGGATGTTTGCAATGGCTCTATGACTATAGGTGTTTCTTTCAATGTACTTTGAATCCCAAAGCTTTGCTCTTGTTCTACTCCTTTAGCATGTTGTAGCACGTCCGGCGGAGGGACCTCGCTACAGTTCGGACTCCCTTTGTGTCGCGGTTCTAAATTTGAACCAAAGAGTCCAAATCCGGCAAATCATTTGAGAAAACAGATTTGTTTTGAAAAGTAGTGCCAAACATGGACTGCTTTGCCAGATTACAGAGTCGCCACCTAAATATTTTAAAATGGGAAATTTAGAAACCACGACTCGGTCTTAGAATACATGCCGTCATCACCAAAGTGGTCTTGGCTCGAGCTTGGAGTACGATCGGGAAGGTCACTATGAGCACCCCTTTCGCCTCGAAGACCGGCCTCTACTAACCGTGATATCCGTTTTTGAAAACTTTATGCGTTCTTATTCCGGTTATTTAACCTAGAATTACTATGTGATGCGCACAACACAAAAGTATAAACTAGATTGCCTAACTTGGAAATAAACATTGCATATCCGTTTTGTTTCGAAAAACGTGTTAGATTTTGCTACTCGTAAGTAGGCTAAAATACGGATTTCAACGAGTTTTTCCAACTCAAGCAATCCAACCTCCACCCACAGGCATTCAAACAATTTATCACATAAGCACTTAGCCGCATGATAGACATACTGTTATGTTAACATTCACACGCATGCGATATGCTAAAGCGTAAATACTTACATCGTACTCCGTGCCAAAACAATAAACCGGTTAGCAAACATGCATGA
The DNA here is from genome assembly GCA_025200525.1 of Camellia lanceoleosa. Classification (NCBI taxonomy): domain Eukaryota; kingdom Viridiplantae; phylum Streptophyta; class Magnoliopsida; order Ericales; family Theaceae; genus Camellia; species Camellia lanceoleosa. The sequence continues at coordinate 151,908,402 of CM045760.1, read as the reverse complement.
CCTAGTTCATGTTAAGTGGCTAATGCAACACAGGCATAGATGCAATCTAGAGTAGGCTCGGCTAACCCTAAACAGGGCATGTGAAATGCGCGAGTAGCATGTATTCAATTTGGAATTGAAAATTGCAATGCAGTTTGTATGATGTACCAAGCCCGGTGCATGTAAACAAATGCATGGATGCACGCATGCATAGCATAAGGTATGCTGAAATAAACGTGCCCTATTCTACCATCAAAGCAGGTAAATAAAAGGGAGAAAGAAGTGGGGGTTGGAAGACATGCACACCACTCACCCACACTTATTACAATTGCGCCCTCACTCGGAGGGACCAAAATAATAATACAGTCCCAAAATAAATGAATAAATATTACAAATTCTAATTACTGAATAAATAAATGTGAAATAAAATGGGGCCACAGCCCCTCGCCTCGGGATGTTCGAATGATGCATGCTCGATGTCCACCTCGCCCGGGAATCCGCACCATGCCTCTGTCCCCTCTGCTTTTCGCCTGCCTCTACGGAAAATTGCGAGTCTGGGACACCTTCCACATACCACAGAGTATTACCACCGGTGAGGGTTGGACCATCGGTGCGGGGTTTGGCCACCATTGCAATAGAGATTATCGGCACAAAAAGTGTGCGGTCGGCCTTGATCAAGAGTGCGGTCGGCACTAAATTCTGCAGGAGAGCAGGTTTGGCAATGATGACAGAGCATGGTATGGATTTTTAGGCATATTTATGCACAGCCATTACCTCCCATCATGAATAGGACTCAAGGAGACATGGCTCTTGGTTCTAGGGCTATCAATTATGCCCCTTTGGTGCATGATAGCCTAAGGAACCAAGGTTGCATTTTGATGTGAAAATGCATGCAACACAAAAATGCTAACCAAGTCCCTATCATGACAATATCAAGGGCCTTAGTGACATGGGAATTGAGGTGTGTTTTGTCACTTGGAGTACAAACACCCCTCAATTCCCATACTTGATTTGACACCCCAAACCAAGTGATGAAATGCCACTATGCAAACATGCAAACATGCGAACATGCAAACTAGGATGTTAGCAAATTAAGTACCACACAACTAACACATTAGTCATGCAAAATGTTAGAATGTACAAAGAGGCTAGTGTGATACAAAAATGAGCTAAGTATGCAATGGGATCAACCAAGTATGCAACTAGCATGTGATAAGCATATAATGATGGTCTTAACCACCATGGGGGAGGTCTCAAACCTCCCCAAAAGCGATCAAAGAGTGCCCCAAAACATAGATAAAATGCTATGCAAGCATGCAAGTTGATAGGCCTAAAACTAAGGCAACAAAGAGGGCATCTAAATGCCATTAACATGGCCATTCATGGTACATGTTGGACGACTAAAAAAAAAGATATTTATCATGCAAAAATACACCCAAACCCCACATATGGCAGTCCCAAAACAAACCAAAGGCATAAGGCATACACTATGCACATTTCAAGGCCTAAAGGACACACCCTTAAAGCATAAAAAGAGATGACAAATCTGAGCATGTAAGCATGGATTAGGGTCTGAAATAGCATGGCAAAAAGGTCCAAATTGCTTAAATGGCTTAACCAATGTATATGCATGGATCACACACTCAAGGCTTGCAAGCCATCAAGCAAAACTACCAAACCAAACATGCCGAATGTGACCCAAAACAGTGGCTCACAGCCCCTACACATGGCAAGATGATGCTAGCACCTTCATAAAACTAAGCTAAAAACATGCAAAGAGTATGGCTCAAATGCAAGGCATTCTTCTAAGCATAAGTGAACATTTCAAAGCAAACACAAGAGGCATATTAAGGGCTACAAAACCAACTTTGGTCAGAGGTACAATATGACCTAAAACACCCAAAAAGTCTATGAAATTGAGCTAAATACAAGCCTACACACATGCTACCTTTTTAGCCCAAAACCAAGGCAAGCAAAGGGCCAAGGGGAGAGGGGTGTCCCTCCCCTATATACGACCTAAAACCATCTCCCTCACCACTGAAAACCCACTGGTTTTCAGTGGTGAAAAAAGAATACCAAGAAAAGAAGGCTTAAGGAAAAGAGACCAAAAATGGCCAAACAAAGCCTAATGGGATGAGTCTTTACCCAAATCACAAAATGACCTTAATGAAGGTTCAAGAGCAAGTAAAAACAAGGATTTTTTTAGTTAAACACAAAGCTCAAATCATAAAGCAAAAGGGGTAGAAACTTGTTGCAAGATTGGGGAATATAAAGTGAAGTTCTTACCCTTGAAGATCCTTTGAAGAACAAGAGGTCCAGCCCTCTTTTGGTGGTCAAAATCAGTCCAAGATCACACAAAATACCTTTCCAAGTCTCTCAATCTCGAGCTAAGGTGTAATGGTGTGTGTAATGGTGCAAAACTAAGACAAAATCACACTTTTTGGTCCAAAAACACACACACAAGAGGAGAGAGATGGGGATATAGATATATGGCAGAGATATATGTATATGAGCTCTGGTTTTTGCCTTCAAAGACTCTAACCCTGATCCAAGAGGAGAAGCCTTGCTTATATAAGCAAGCAAAGCTTACAAGCTAAGCCAACTAAAGGCTCATCCCTCCATACACGTGTATGGAGGGGAGCAAAGGTGATAAAGCCTCCGAAAATATCTCGTAAAAGCAACAGTAGTGGCGGCAGGGCAAAATGGTAATTTTGCCAAAAAGAGTGCCGACCGGCACAAAATGGTGCCGACCGGCACAATATAGTGCCGGTGGCAACACCAGCCAGCCGGTGGCCTCTAGCCACAGCCGGTGGTATGTGGAGATGCCTCAGAAGACATTCCCTGCCCCTCAAAGGCAAAACACAAGTGTTTGGTGTAAAACCAAACACAAAACAGTCAAGTTCGGAGGTCTTGAGGCAAGGCGCGCGAGCCGAGAACTCCGGGAACTCCAAACAAACACAAACATGGATAATCACCGAGTGTTCCAACGGTGACGTCCAAGTCTTGAGGACGGTCAAAAATGGGGTGTCTACACATGTGGCATTTCTTTAGAAGCAAAAGCTTGGGTAGCCGCATGAACTGCATTTTCTTCAATCTGATCAACCAACTGTTTATTTTCAAATTTGAGTACTTCAAACTCCTTTCTTAGTTTCTCCATTTCTTTCTCTGTGTTACTCATCTTTTCCATCATTTCTTCTGTTTTTGCCTTTTGATCCTCTTGTATTTTTTGCATTGTTTCCCTCATTTTCTTCAGTTCTTCAACCAATGTCATATTCTTACTTTTCAGCCTCTTGTTTTCCTTTTGAACTCGTTCTAATTTCCTAATATCAATGAAGTCCTTCAAAGGTTGATCATCTCCTAAAGCTTCAGCTACATGATCTTCATCTTCTTTAGTCTCCAAATTTTCCTCCATGTCCAATGCATCTTCTTTCTCATCATTACGAATGAGATCCATTTCTTCTTTGGAAGTGGGCTTCAGTTCATCATGATTGAGAGGGAGATTCTTAATTGGACCTACGACCGTGGAAAAGGCCAGGCAGAAGGAGGTCCAAGCGTGTTTGGGCTAAGCTAACCTGGGCTGATCCTGGGTTGGTTAGCTCGGTTGAAGTCCAGGGCCCATTCAGCCGAGATGGTTTTCTGTCAGCCCAGGCTTTACTGTTCGCATATTTAACTCGACGAGAAAGGCCTTCCACGGACCGGCCTAGCTTTGGCTGGAGCGTGGTCGTACCGGAATGCTACCGAGCTTGGTTGTGATGAAACTCGGCGAGGAACTTTGTTGGACTCGTTAGGTAGCACGGTCGTAGGAGGCCGGGATAATGCCGCCGGGCTGCTCGTTCCCGCCAATGCTGTTTGGCAGTTTGATTAGGTAGTGTTTGGCTGAATTTGCACTGACAGATGGGAGAGCGTGATAGGAGAGCAGCTCCACGTGTCAATAAGCGAATGGATGCAGAGGTAAACACAGAAAGTATATAAGCATGACTGCACCCCCCATGCGGGGGATGGAACATCAATTAGTGAGAGAAACTTAACATTCATAGAGCTCTCCTCTCTCTCTCTCTATGTCTCTCTGAGTGTGCTAACTTGGCTGTCGAAGGGGTTTTCCGGCAACACACCCCTGGGTAGCTCACCGCCGTTGTGTTTGTAGATCAATCAAATAGAAACAGAGCTTAGACACAAGAAGTACGAAGAGCGACGAACATTTCCTTCTCGTACAATTGGCGCCGCCTGTGGGAAACTTGCAGACACAACCTTGTCCTTCAAGCTCGTCGGATTGCCTTCCATGGCAAACAACGACGAGATACCATTGTCTGCCATTGACGGTGTTACCCCGGAGTCAGCCAAATGGAGAGACAGACTCCCCGTCATTCCGAACGTGGCGGACCTAGAGACTTCCCCGGGAGGACTTCCAAGAGATGCACGAGATAAGCGCGCCAGAAGCTTTGGTCACTCACAGAGCCCAAAAGGACACCAGCGGCGAAGAGAGTCACACGCTCGACGCCTGGAGCACAAGTTAAGGGACCAAGACGCCGTCATCCAGAGAATGGCGGCAGAGATGGAAGCTCTCAAACGGTAGGTCAAAGGGAAGGGTGTTGCTGGAGTAGGAGACCACAGTGAGCGCACCCAACCCCGCCGCTCAGGCAGCTAGAGCCAGCGGCACACCCCCTCCCTTTCCATCACCAGAAGCTATAAGGTTGGAGACTCAGACGCGCCTGCAGAGAAGTCTAGCGCGCAAGATAGTACCTACCATCCCTCACGTTCGTCGACGACGTCGCGATATTCCTACTCCATTTGTTTAGAGGACTTAAGGGACGTCTTGAAGGAGCGTGCATGCCGACGGGAGGCTCAAAAGGTGCCGGTGCTCCAGCGGTTATTCTGCAGAGGTCACCATAGTGAGGAGGTTATGATGCCGCCGCCCCGTTCAGTCGTGTTAGTCCCTTTGGACACAGATTTGGCGAGGCTGAACGCCTCCCCCTTCTCCCTTGAAATAGAGACCATACCGCTCCCAGCTGGCTTTCACTAGCCCAAGTTTACGCTTTATGACGGGAAAAACGATCCATACATTCATGTAAGCCACTTCCGGCAGGTCATTGTGGGACACAGGCGTAACGATGCTCTCATGTGCCTAATTTTCCCCTCGAGTTTGGGCGAGTTAGGCTTGAAATGATTTGAGAGGCTCCCGAAAAAAAGCATCAAAAGATGGCAACAGTTGGCAGAAACTTCGTGACTCGATTCAAAACTAACACCAAAACACCAAAAGAAGTGGACCACCTCTTGAGCGTGAAGATGGAGTCAAGCGACACCCTCAAAGCATACAACGCCAGATATTGGGAAACCTTCAACGAGATCCTGGATTGCCCGACCAACCTGGCAATCACCCAATATAAGCGCGGTCTCCCGGTCAGACATAGACTGAGGAAATCGTTTACAATGAACCAGCCGACTTCCATGGGGCAATTGATGCAACGCATCAATGAGAACATCAGAGTAGAGGATGATGCGGCGGCGTCCACCGTGAAGGCAAATCCAGTGGCAACGGATAAAATGGTGGCTGGGAAAGTGCATGAGGTCGGACAGGAGTGTAGACGTCCCCGAACGTCCTGGGAGAAATCCCATTTTGTTCATTGGGCTCACTACAGTTCGAACTCGATGTCACGATTCTGAATCTAATCTCGCAAGGTGCAATACAAGATCGATAAATCACCAAAGAGTCCAAATCCGACAAATCGTTTTGAAAAACTGATTTTTAGAAAGAAGTGTCAAACATAGACTGCTTTGCCAGATACAAAGTCGCCACCTAAATATTTTATTTTTGGGAAATTTAGGAAACCTTGACTCGTGCCTAAGGCCACGTGTCCGTCATCACCAAAGTTGCCTCGGCTCGGAAACTTGGGTACAATTGGGGAAGGTCATGCAATGAGCACCCCCGCTCGCCCGATCAAAGATCAGCCACTACTAAACATGATATCTTGTTTTTGAAAACACATGTGCTCTCATTCTGGTTATTAACCTAGAATTACTATGTGATGCGCACAGCATACAAGTGTAGACTAGATTGCCTAAGTTGGAACAAAGCATCGCATATCCACTCGTTTTGAAAATAGATTGAAGTTTGCTACTCGCAAGTAGGCTAAAACACGGGTTTTGACGAATTATTCCAATTCAAGCAACCCAACCTTCACCCACAGGCATTCAGGCAGTTATATCACATAAGCACATAGCCTCATGGTAAGCATGCTATCATGGCAGTCACTCACACTCGTGCAAGGATGCTAAAGCATAAACACTTACCGAGTACTCTGAGCTAAAGAAAGAAGTTAATTAGAAATCATGCATGAATCCTAACTATGCTGAGATGCCTAATGCAACACATGCAAGAATGCAACTAAGATAGGCTCGGCTATTCTAAGATGGCATATGAGATGCTACAGGTAACATGTATTCAACTTGGAATTGAAATACGATGCAGTTAGTATGATACGCCAAGCCCGGTGCATGCAAAACAGATAAATGGATGCAAACATACGATCATAAAGATGCTAATTGAAACGTGCCCTAAAACTAACCATCATAAGCTGGTAAATAAAAGGGAGAAAGACGTGGGGTTAGAAGACATACATCACACACACACACACTTATTACAACATTGCCCTCTCTCGGTGGGTCCGAATAAATAATACAGAATCGAATTAACTAATTATTACACAACACTAGCTAATTAACAAATTAACTAAGTAAGTAATTAAACTAGCATACAAACTACGTGAATGTGGACTGCCTCAGCTCTGCCTTGAATGATAAAGGATGCATGTATGCTCGAGTCGCCTTGTCGGGAAATCCATCGCGATGTCTCAACTCGCCTTTGTTTGCAATTGAACTCAGAAACTTGCACAAAGCTCCAAGGAGATGAAACTCCACCCTGGGAATCTAGGGGAAGGCTACCGACCAGCTATAGGCATTGGAGACCACCTACCGACCACCCTTGGTGGTGAAAACTAGAAAAGGTGGTCGGTCTACCAAAAAACCTAGTCGGCTGGCCAGTTTCTTCTCCTAGTTTCTGCATTTTCTGCAACAAAGGCAAGAGAGAGAGAAGGCAAAGTATTTTCAACATATGTATGCCCGACCACTCTCCCCGTCATTGCATAAGCTCTAGGGAGTGTAGTCCTCGATCCTCATGCCATCAATCACGCATCCTGATGCATGATGGCCGAGGAGTCAAATTGCACGACTTAATGTGAAATGAATGCACATGTAAACAACTAAAGCCAACAACTCTATCATGGATAGTCAAGAGTGTCGGTGGCCAAGAATCGAGGCACGTTTCGTCACTTTGAGTACGAAACATCCCTCATTTCCCGTGTTTGGACTAAACCCTACTCCAAACACAATGCAACAAACAATGTATGGACAAATGCAACTCTAGCATGCAATCTAAATGCAATGCAACTAAGTGATGCGAAGATGCACAAAATAACATGCAAGCATGCAAATAGCATACACAATGCTATGAACTAATCAATGGCATACTCAATGCACATGTATTATGTGGCATGCATACATAATGCACTAACATACGCAATGTTATGAACGAGGCATACGCAATGCAATGATCAAACATGCGATAACATGGACTATAGGGCCTACACAACGCAAGATGGACTTAAACCAAAATGGATGGACCTCGGTCACACCCAAATCAGTGGCCAATGTGATGAAAATGAGGCAACAAGGTACATGCAAACATGCATAAATGCAAGGGACCATACCTAAGGAACAAAGTGCAACTCTACCAAAGCATGACAAGGATGAAATATGGCATACATTGACACATGTTCCAGCTCTGAAATGACATACAAGATGGTCCCGAATCATGCAAACAACTCACCCGATGCATGTTGGATGGCACAATTACTGAAACTAGTGAAGTGCATTACACTAGAGGTATGAAAAGCGATGCCCAAATGACCAAACCAACCCCAAATAGTCCCTATGCAGACCCAAAATAGTTGAAAAATGGGCTAAAATGATGGCTTGCAATGCACAAAAATGAAGCTCATGCAATAGCCCAAAAATGAGGCATACAAGCACAACTCTCAAACTCATTTAAAGAGTGAAAAATATGGGAATATGGCACAAGTATAAGCTCTGAAATAACATGTTCAATGATACCAAAACATGAAAACAACTCAAGTTAAGCATGCAAGAGGCTTCAAAACTCGAAGCTAGACAAGGGTATTACACTACAAGCATGCATGACAAGCATCATTCGACCATGGGACCTCAAAAAAGATCTAAGGCAGCCCAAATCATGAACAAAATCAGTTTAGAACATGGCCAAAATATGCTAGAATCAAGGGCCAAAACAACATGCAATGTGAGCTAATGAACATGGATTACACTACAAGCATATGAAGCATTCAAAAGGCCATTAAACCAGCAAAATTTAGAGACATGACATGCCAAATAAAGCCCAAAAACCCACTGAAACATGATCAATGCATGCAAGAATGACATGCTCCTTTGATAGGCTATAAAAGGGGTTATTCTACACATGCAAGAGACACACCCAAGGTGACAAAACCAACTCTGGAAAGAGCCTAGGTAGGCCCTAAAAGTCACTGAAAAGGGCCTGAAACAAGGCTTCGAGGTGTGCAAATGAAGGCTTCTTTGTAAGGCCAAAAATACTAGTGAATAAGACAAGGAGGGAGAGGCTCACCCCTCTCTGATTTTGGCTCTCAAAAACACATTTTGACCACTAAAAATCCGTTGGATTTCAGTGGTTAAAAGGCCAAGCAAAGGTTAACACAAAGGCCTTAGGGCATGGCTCAAAACAAGGAAAAATGAAGCATGCAAGGGGTAGATGACCCCCAAAAACAAAATGACCTTAAACAAACATCAAAAGGACCTCAAAACAAGACTTTTTTTAGTTGACAACAAAGCTCAAATATGCATGCAAATAAGGCTAAGAGATTGATCAAAATAAAGCTTAAAAGAAGAAAAAAGTGTGTTACCCTTGAAGCTCAGCCAGACAGCAACTTCTGGAGCCCAAAACCAACTCTTTGAGACCTCCAAAGACCCTCCAAGAACCTTAGAACAATGGTGGAGGTGTGTGGCTATGAGGTGTGGTGTAATAGGTCAAGAACAAGACCCTTTGAGCCAAAATATAGAGAGATATAGAAGGGAGGTGTGTATTTTTCCTTAAGCAAAAATCTGAACCTGGTATAAGGAGGGGGAGGCCCTCTCTTATAGAGGAGCAAAGGTTCAAGCTTCTTGAGGAAGCTAGAGCAAAGGTTCAAGCTTCCTCAAGAAGCTTGAGCAAAGGTTCAAGCTTCCTTAAGAAGCTAAAGAAAGGGTTCAAGCTTCCTCAAGAAGCTTGAGTAAAGGTTCAAGCTTCCATAAGAAGCTAAAGCAAGGGTGCAAATCCTACATACAGGTGTATGGAGGATACAGTCTGTACCTTCCAGCTGGCAACAACTCACAGAGAAAACACTGGGAGAGGCAGGCCGACCAGTTCAGGTGGTCAACCGACCACTTTCCCTGGTTGGCCGACCAGTTCAAAAGGTCCAAATCAATGAAAGGTGGTCGGCAGCCCCATTTGATGGTCTTCACATTGAATGCAAGCTAGTGGTATGGTGGGAGACCAGTAAATGTGGCTCAAAGACCAAGGAGACCAGCTTCCTGACAAGAAAATCGGCTGGCGGGAGAAAAGTGGTCTCCAAGGAGAAAAGGTGGTCTCCCACCCTTGTACCACCTCCCAAACAATGAAAACAAGGTCCATGCCAAAAATGAACCAAGACAGATGCAAAACGAGGGTTCGGGGGTCAAAACGCGTGGCCGGGTGCCCCGAAAACAGGCTGTTAAGCATCGAAAGTGGCGTGCGACCACAAAGGTGGTCTCCCGGGCCATAGTGTACCTCCAGAGAGAGGAAGCAAGGTGTGTGCCAGAAACCATGCCAAACGGAGAAAGTTAAGCGGTCCCGAACCGAGGCCCATGGCTGACGGCTCTAAAAATCGGAAACTGGTCTCCAAACGGGAAAAGTGGCCTACGACCACGAAAAGTAGCCTACGGCCACTGAGAGATGGCCTACGGGACCTCTCCCTCCCTTCGAGAAGAGAAAACAAGACCTGGTTCACAAACCGAGGCAAAACACAAAAGGGTCCCGAGGTCCGCGGGTAAGGCTCTCAGCCGAAACTCCGAAACCTTAGAACGAGCACAACAAGCACCATCACCGAGCGCTCAATCGATGACGTCTGAGTCTTAAGGTCGGTCAAAAATGGGGTGTCTACAAGGAGACAAACCGTCCGAATGACCGCGCAAGAGAGTCAGATTGTGGCCCTGACTGTAAAAGCCAAGGTAAAGGTCGCCGCAGTGACCGAACGGAATACCCCCGCGATGACGTAGCGGATGCGAACAGAAAGTTGAACGCTCAAACGGGCATCACCACGGTATTTAAGGTACTGATTTATCGCATACTTAGTGAAATCCGCGACGAGGATTACGTCCAGTTTCCCGCCAAGTTAGGCGATGTGTAAAAAGGTTTCAATCCGCGATACCATTGCACATTCCATAGAGAGCGAGGGCACCGGACAAAGGACTGTTTGCCCCTAAAGCAACACTTGCAGGAGCTGGTCGCAGCCGGTCACTTAGACCTTTACATCGATGGGGGCGTTAGAGCCGCGCACCACGCCCCAGCTGATCCAAGTGGTTCGGATGACCTAGAGGCGCCCCCTCAAGGAGTGGTCAATGTGATCCACGGCATAGTGGAGCTGGCGCGGGTATGCGAGCTCCGAGGGATGATAAAAAAAGCGGAGCATATGAGGAAGGTTTTGTCAGTCCAGCCCGCGATCAAAAGGGGCAAGACCGAGGAGAAAGATGTGATTAGTTTCTCAACTAGGGACCTAGAGCGCATGCAAACGCCGCAAAATGACGCCCTAGTAGTCACCCTCCGCATCAGAGACTTCGATGTCAAGCGCATCTTGATTGACCAGGGAAGCTCTGTTGAGATTATGTACTATGACGTCTTCAAGCAACTCAAATTCCGGGATACAGACTTGGCTTCGGCAACTTCGCCACTAGTTGGTTTCAACTCACAATCGGAGTGGCCTATGGGAGAGATAATCTTACCATTCAAAGCCGGATTCGTGGTCAAGCAGGTGGAGTTCTGGGTATTAAAGGTGCCGTCCACATACAACCTGATCTTAGGTAGGGGATGGCTTCATGCTATGCTGGCAGTAGCGTCAACCTACCACCAGGTTATGAGGTTCCCCTCGGCTATGGGGGAAGTTGAGGAAATTTGGGGTGATCAAGTCATGTCGAAGTAATGTTTCGTGGCAGTGAATGAGAGCCGAGCTGCCAAAGGCTTCGTGCAAATGATTGAAGGTCCGGAAGACCAAAGTGTCCTTGATGACGTGGGCACCAAGGACAAGGAAAAGGCTGTTGAAGAGTTGGTGGAAGTGCGGATCGACGCTGACAGTCCAAACAAGTTCTTTTTCCTAGGGTCAAGCATGACTACCCAAGAAAGGACCGAGATGGTAGAGTTCTTGATGGCGAATATCAAAGTCTTCGCATGGACGCTGTACGACATGCCTGGCATTGATCCAAGCTTAATTTGCCACCAACTCAATGTTTTCCCGGATGCATGTCCGGTCATTCAAAGGACGAGGAGATCGGCTCTTCATCACACTGAGGTAGTCACGGAGGAAGTGAGGAACCTGCTGGAAGCAAGGGCTATCCAGGAAGTGCACTACCCTCGGTGGGTTTCAAACACGGTTGTAGTGCCCAAGAAGAATGGGAAGTGACGAGTTTGCATTGATTACAAGACTATCAACCGAGCTTGCCCTAAAGACACCTTTCCTCTGCCCAGAATAGACCAGCTAGTGGATCTCACGGCCGGGCATAACAGGCTCAGTTTCCTGGATGCCTATCGTGGTTATCACCAGATCGCCATGCATGCTCCAAACCGCGAGATAACGTCTTTCACTACCCCGAGGGGACTGTTCTGCTATCGAGTCATGCTTTTTGGTTTGAAGAACGTTGGGGCAACTTTCCAAAGGATGGTGACTAAAATGCTCGCTCCTCTGCTGGGCCAGATAATAGAGGCTTCTATTGACGACATGGTAGTCAAAAGCAGGCAACAGGCCGATCACTTATCTGACCTAGCCGAGATGTTCGCTATTCCTAAACAACACAGGCTTCGCCTGAATGCGTCAAAGTGTGCCTTCGGTGTGGGGTCCGGAAAATTCCTGGGCTTCCTAGTCACAAACCGAGGCATCGAAGCGGACCCCTCACAAATCAAAGCCATGCAAGAATTGAAGCAGCCCAACTCGGCAAAGGACGTGCAACATCTCGCCGATATGGCAGCCGCGCTTAACCGATTCATAAGCCGGTCATCAGATTGTTGCCGCCCTTTCTTTAGAGCTTTGAAGTCCAAGTTTTCATGGGACGAGGAATGTGATAGGGCTTTGGCCGAGCTCAAGATGTATTTATCTTCCGCCCCACTATTGGTGACACCCAAGCCTAGCGAAGAACTCTACCTTTATCTGGCAATTTCTCAACATGCAGTTAGTGCGGTGCTTGTCCGCTCAGAGGGCATCCAGCATCTCTCTATCTTTTACGTGAGCAAAACCTTGTTACCGGCAGAGTCGAGGTATTTGCCACTGGAAAAACTTGCTTTGGCGCTAATGATGGCCTCTCGGAAATTGGTGCACTACTTTCATGCTCACACAATCATCGTGTTGACCAAATTTCCTCTAAAAGCCTTGTTAGAGCGGGCGTATTTCTCCGGTAGGATACTGAAGTGGGCAGTCGAATTGGGGCAATTTGACATCAAGTTTCGACCCCGAACTGCCATCAAAGCCTAAGCCCTAGCAGACTTCACTGCGGAATTCTCGCCTGGAACACACCAGGCATGCCTGGTGGATCTTACCACGGTAGCTGAGATGGCAAATGAAGGCTCAACAGAAATAGCACAACAGAGCGATGTTGACGACACGAAGCTTGCGCGCCCATCCATACAACCTTCAATCAAATTGTACCCCTGCCTGGCAATGTGACGATGGACTTGGGAATAATCGACCAACCTGTTGGGTCCGAGGCCGCATCGCCAAGGAGGGATGAATACATATCTGTCGAAACCATCAACGGCGAGCTTGCAACAAACATAGCCATGCAGCCAAGCGACCATGATGCCGTCAACCTGCAGGCCTCCCAGGATCCCTCAAAAAGTTGGATGCTTTTTGTTGGTGAAATGTGAAAACTTTTCGTAGATGGTGCCTCGAATCGGCACGGCACCAGGCTGGGCATTGTTTTGATCTCGCCCGACGGTCTAACCATCGAACACGCTATTACACTCGGATTCCCAACGTCGAACAACGAGGCTGAATACGAAGGACTGATAGCCAGACTTAGAAGCGTCCTCCAATGGCGCGCATCTGAGCTGATGGTCTACAGCGATTCCTAACTCGTCATCAACCAAGTGTCTGGGATCTAGGAAGCCAAAAATAACAGAATGGCCAAGTACCAAGCTCTAGTGAGAGAACACATCAAGGAATTCCAGGCAATAAGGGTCCAACAAATTAGCCGTGAAAAGAACGGCCGAGCAGACGAGTTGGCTGGTCTAGCTTCCATGTTCGACAATTCAACTCCCAATCCTCTCCTAATCGAGTTTCTCCCAAGGCCTAGTATTGAGGACTCCGTGCAGACAGAAGTACTCTGCACTGAGCTTGGCCCCTCTTGGATGGATCCTATCATCCTTTTTCTAAAAGAACGAATTCTTCCGACCGACAAGAAGAAAGCACATAAAGTTCGGGTGAAATCAGAGCGGTTTTGGCTCTCTCCATCTGGTGCTTTATATAAGAAGTCATTCGCAGGCCCGTACCTCAAGTGCGTTCATCCAGATAGCGTGGAAACTTTCCTGTACGAGATCCATGAAGGAATATGCGGAAGTCACATCGGGGGGAGATCTTTGGCCTACCGAGCTATCTCGCAAGGATACTAGTGACCATGCATGCAAGCGGATGCTCAGAAGTATGTTAGAAATGTGAAAAATGCCAGAAGTTCGCCCACCAAATTCACTAGCCGGCCAGAGAACTTCTTCCTCTCACAAGTCTTTGGCCTTTTTCAATATGGGGGCTGGACATAATGGGACCACTCCCAACGGCACTGGGCAATTGGAAGTTCTTCATTACGGCTACTGATTACTTTACCAAATGGGTTGAAGCTAAGCCCTTAGTGACTATCAAAGAGAAAGATGTCAAACGGTTTGTTTGGAAGAATGTGATAACACGGTTTGGCATCCTCAAGGTTTTGATTTCTAATAATAGCACCCAATTTGATGGGCGCCTGTTCAGAGGATTTTGTGAGGAATTGAAGATAGAATTCTATAACTCCACCCCGGCTTACCTGCAGTCTAATGGCCAAGCCGAAGCATCGAACAAGACCATTTTCGATGGATTGAAGAAAAGGCTAGAGAAAGCCAAAGGAAAATGGGCCGAGGAACTCCCAAGCGTCCTTTGGGCATATCGGACAACCCCGAGACGCTCGACTGGGGAAACTCCTTTTGCCTTGGCATATGGCACGGAGGTGGTCATCCCATTGGAAACCGGCATGCCCACCATCCGCAATGAAAATTTTGAGCCCGAGTTGAACTCTGAAGCCATCGCCCTGGAATTGGACCTAGCTGATGAGGCCGAGAAAAGGCTTTAATCCACGTGGCCGCATACCAACAAGAACTGTCCAGAAAATACAACAAAACGGTGCACCCCAGACCGTTTAAAGTTGGGAACTGGGTTTTAAGGAAAGTGATGGGCAACACACTGGTGTCGAGCGAGGGCAAACTGGGAAGGGCCTTACAGGATAATCGGTCTAGTGGGCAAGGGGGCATACCACTTAGAGGACTTGGATGGCAAAGGCATACCTCGGCCATGGAATGCGGCTAACCTCAAACTGTACTATTTTTAATATTTGTTTTTTTTATGTTATTTTTTGTGGAAGGACTTGCCACTATAACTCTTTTTGCTTCTAAATGTAACTCTTTTTGCCACTGTAATAGAAGTGAATTATCTTTGCTGAAGAAGTTTGTTGTGTTCAGAGTAATGTTGTAACTGAGGGGGTTATTCTTACGTTTTAGCCAAGATGATTTACCCCGGCTAAAAGAGTTAGTGATTTGCCCAACTCAAAGGCTCTAGCCGAGATGATCTACCCGGGCTAGAAGGGTTGATGATGTGCTCAACCCTTGTGTTCTAGCTGAGATGATTTACCCCAGCCAAAAGAGTTGGTGATTTGCCTAACTTAAAGGCTATAGCCGAGATGATCTACCCCCGGCTAGAAGGGTTGATGATGTGCTCAACCCTTGTGTTTTATCCGAGATGATTTACCCCGGCTAAAAGAGTTAGTGATTTGCCCAACTCAAAGGCTCTGGTCGAGATGATCTACCTCGGCTAGAAGGGTTGATGATGTGCTCAACTCTTGTGTTTTACTCGGGATGATTTACCCCGGCTAAGAGAGACGGTGATTTGCCCAACTCAAAGTTTTATGCTGGTTTGCTCAACTGTTACTTTTGTGTCGAGATGTTTTATGTCAGCTCGAAGAGTTTATGATTTATTTTAGCATATTTGCGGGGATGGGTATCTCGGCTTACATATTGACGGCCTATTCAACTCTAGTAGTACGGTTTATTTTGACCGAGATACTTTTTCCACCGGGCAGAAGTAGTACAGTTGGAGAATTTACAACAACACCAGATTGCAAGAGTACAAGCGAAATGAAAACTTTTCATTGATAGGATTATTAGGTACATGAAGTGGGGCTCGTAACCCGATTACAAAAACTCAAACAAAAAAAAAAGGGTCTAAACTATGCTAACGGAGAGAGGTTAGCAAACTCATCCCCAGTTGCTTCTATCACAGCTTCCACGTCAACGACTGCGGCCTTCTCATTTTCACCGAGTTCCTGCTGGCTACCGTCGTCCTTGGCCTCCGTCTCTGCCGCCTCTTGCAAAGCGTTCAAGACTTCGTTGGCGTAGGGAATCAGGTAGGCCGACAAAAAGGCCGGGGAGGAGAAGCAAACACCTCGGTCTCCACTCCTTGGCCGAGCTTTTCACAAGCGGCCTTCCAGTCGGACTTGAAATAAATGTCCTTGGTGGCCTCGACTTGCTTGCTGTAGTTGCCCTCGGCCTCCTGGAAACCGAGATTGTCGGCCTCATCCACAGTAGCCTTCCACGCTTCTTTCTTGGCTGCAAGTTGGGCTTTCAGCTCGTCTCTCTGCTACTCGGCCCTGTTGAGCTGGCCAAGGAGTCTTACATTGTCAGCATTGGCTGTTTCGAGCGATGCTTTAAACCTCCCCAGCTCGGTTTCCAAATGCTTGACCTGATTGGCCCCATCAGTCATCTTTTGCTGGAGCTTGTGAATACGGTCCATCACAAGATGTTGTTTCTGGATGATGGCCTGTAAGAGGACGCGTTAGAGTTCGAATAAAGAAAAGTAACTGTGCAAACACTTGAACAAATTTGAATAAAGCATGCGGAATTCTTACCCGGGTCATAGATTTGACCGAGGACTTCACGAGCCGGGTGTTCGGCACGTGGTCGCTGCCGGTCACGTCGCTCGACAGGAGTAGAGCTTTTGTCAGGTCGAAAGCCAGGAGATGTTCTTTGTCGCCTTTGATTGAGGCGTTCGCCGGGATCTCTTTACCCCGGTAATTGAACTGGGGCTGCCATGAAGGAGTTGGCTCTGAGGCTTCAGCTGGTTGCTCGGTGCTCAGCTCAACGATGAGCTCAACTGACGGATCGGCAAGCCGAGGCCTTTTTTCTGCTCGGTGACTTTCTTTACTGGCTTGCGCCGCAGCAGTCGATGCCAATGCAATCACCGTCCCAGATGTTTGACCGGTAGCCGGGGCACGGGGAGGGATGCTCGGCAGCTCGGTGGTTGTGGCGGTGATGAGATTTTTGATACGGCTTCATTTGGCCATTTCCTCTTCCTCGGTCAGCCGCATTAGGGGCACGTCCAGTAGTATTGGATCGGGTGGTGGAGATAGTGCTCGGAGAAAGTCTGTAACCCTACTCCGGCGGGGAGCTGTGTATATGTAGCTCGGTACGTAGCCGACAAGGTCGTGACAATCCTGGTTACGATACCGCAGCACGATTCTAATGGCAGCCTCGTTGGGGTTGAATAAGTTTGCTTCCAAGGCTTCGATAGCTGCAAAGGGGAAAAGAAGAAAAGGCATTAGTGTAGAACAGTGAAGGAAAGTGGGTTGACCGGGCAGTGAGCACAGCTTACATGTCGAACTGAAGTTCTTGCTGATGTACCAGCCGGGCACATCGGCTATTTCATAATTTCCAGGCACCCAGAAAAAGTCATCATTATGCATATCTTTATCTGGGGCACCGGTTACAAGCTTCTCCTTACCCGGCCTAATCTTTAAGTAGTAGTTACGCCTATCGCCTGTATGCCCGAGGGTGTATTGGCATAGAATCTCAGCTAATCCTAGGTTCAGGCCCAGCCGGTTGTTCAACTCGGCTACCCCGTTTATTATTCTGAAGGTGTTGGTTGAAACTTGTGTTGGTGTTAGCCCGGTGCGCCTCGGGAACTTGCACATCAGAGACTGAACCGGGAAGCGAAGACCGCCTTCGATTATGGAAAGCATAGTGAAGGGGCATTGGTCCAGTCTGCCCCATAGGTTGGTGTCCTTGGCACCAAGCTGGAGATGTACGTCTGAGGGGATGCCATATTCTTCTCAGAACGCAGCTAGTGTGACCGGCGTGTCAACTAGGAAGCGGTAACGCCTCATGTGAAGCTAGCCTATCTCAGCGCGGTAGTTTTGGTTGGCAAAATTTCGTGCGAAGGTAGCTCAGCCTTTGAAAGCCTTGGTGTTGGTGCTTGGTCCCCTAAGACTCTACAGTAAAAGTAAGTGTAAGTGGAAGCATGGTCGCGGAAAACGAGCTCGACTTTAGCTCGGTCAGTTGGAGTGCCAGACCATCTTGGTCATAGAGGTATACCCAGAAGCTCGGCCGTTCAAGTGGACCAGATATTAGCCCGATCGAGCGGTCCAGCATTCTGTTACCTCAATTCATACACGAGTCTTGCAAACTCGCGACTTGCTTGGTTTTGGTGTTTTTTGGGATCAAAAGAAAACCTGGAGCTCGGTCCACCCCAGATCCTCGCGTGTTCGTCACAGAAGATGATGAACAATAGAAGAAGAAGGGACAGAGGTGATTTTTGAGGGCTACGTCCTAAAGCCCACCGCTGACGTGCCCTAAGCTCAACTATGGCAATCACAGGCTTGGGAAACATAAGTAACAAATGAAGAACAATGAAGGGTTAAGAACTTACAGGCAAGGGCACCGATGGAGGCTGCAAGCAGTGGGACGAAGGCCCTCAGCGACGACGATGGTGTGGAGTGTGCTGGCTTAGGTGCTCTGATCTCAACAAGATGAGTATGGCGTGGGCTCTCGATCGCAAGTTGGTTTTTGTATAAGAGGATGAATAGCGGAAAAGAGATGAGTAAGGGGCAAGCAACGACTTTAAAAAGGCAAAAGAAGCGCTAAAATTCGAATGTGAAGAGGCGGCGGGGTTGGCAGTTCAAGACCAATGAGCGAGTGACGCATGTCCGTAATGACTGCGCCATCAGTATTGAAAAGACGGGTTAGTAAGTCGAGGCGCCAATTGAGCAAGTCAAAGGACCGAGCATCGGGCTTAGTGTGGTCGAGGTCTTGCGGAATAAGGCCGGGTGGAGAATCGACCCCGGTCGGATCATGTAATCCCAGTCACGCTTGAGCAGACGAAATTAAGGGGCAATTGAGAGGGGGATTCTTAATTGGACCTGGGACTGTGAAAGAGGTCAGGTAGAAGGAGGTCCGAGCGTGTTTGGGCCGAGCTAACTTGGGTTGATCCTGGGTTGGTTTGCTCGATTGAAGTCTAGGGCCCATTCAGCCGAGATGGTTTTCTGTCAGCCCAGGCTTTACTATTCGCATATTTAGCTTGATGAGAAAGGCCTTCCGTGGACCGGCCTAGCTTTGGCTGGAGCGCGGTCGTACTGGAATGCTACCGAGCTCGATTGTGATGAAGCTCAACGAGGGACTTTGTTGGACTCGTTAGGTAGCACGGTCGTAGGAGGCCGAGATAATACTGCCGGGCTGCTCGTTCCCGCCAATGCTATTTGGCGGTTTGATTAGGTAGTGTTTGGCTGAATTTGCACTGACAGATGGGAGAGCAGCTCCACGTGTCAATAGGCGAATGGATGCAAAGGTAAACGCAGAAAGTATATAAGCATGACTGCACCCTCAATACGAGGGATGGAACATCAATTGGTGAGAGAAACTTAACATTCATAGAGCTCTCCTCTCTCTCTCTGTCTCTCTAAGTGTGCTAACTTGACTGTCGGAGGGGTTTTCCGGCAACACACTGCCGGGTAGCTCACCGCCGTTGTGTTTACAGATCAATCGAATAGAAACGGAGCTTGGACGCAAGGAGTACAGAGAGCGACGGATATTTCCTCCCCGTACAGTGATTTACCTGCATTTGAAAAATAGAAAAAGAAAATAAGTCAGCAATGAAGCAAACTTTAACCACCAGAGTAAAATTTTACTCTATTTCAAAGTAAAAGTTTACTCTGATTGTAAGTAAACTTTTACTCTAATTTTAAGTAAACTTTTACTCTGTTCAAGAGTAAGTAAAATTTTACTCTGATTGTAAGTAAAAGTTTACTCTGATTGTAAGTAAACTTTTACTCTAAATCTAAGTAAATTTTTACTCTGTTCAAGAGTAAGTAAAATTTTACTCTGATTGTAAGTAAAAGTTTAATCTGATTGTAAGTAAACTTTTACTCTGATTTAAAGTAAACTTTTTCTCTATTTAAGAGTAAGTAAAATTTTACTCTGATTGTAACTAAAAGTTTACTCTGATTGTAAGTAAACTTTTACTCTGATTTAAACTAAACTTTTACTCTATTTAAGAGTAAGTAAAATTTTACTCTGATTGTAAGTAAAAGTTTACTCTGATTGTAAGTAAACTTTTACTCTGTTCAAGAGTAAGTAAAATTTTACTCTGATTGTAAGTAAACTTTTACTCTGATTTAAAGTAAGTAAAAGTTTACTCTGATTGTAAGTAAACTTTTACTCTGATAATAAGTAAACTTTTACTCTATTCAAGAGTAAGTAAAATTTTAGTCTGATTTAAAGTAAACTTTTGTTGTGTCCAAGAGTAAGTAAAATTTTACTCTGTTTCAAAGTAAAAATTTACTCTGATTGTAAGTAAACTTTTACTCTAATTTTAAGTAAACTTTTACTCTGTTCAAGAGTAAGTTTTCTTATGTAAGTATAATTTTAAGCAAAGTGAACCAGTAAGGCTGAGTTTGGAAAAATGATACCTCTTCAGGCTTTAATGTTTGCAATGACCTCTTCATTAGCTTTTTCCTCAACGTTGATAAATCCCATTGAAGGAGCCTTTGACACAAATTTTTTCCTTGAGATTAAATGAGGGTAGTATGCTCGCATAACCAGTACTACAAAATAAAAAATTGAAATTAGTTAATTCTCTAAAGATAGATTGCATAATATTTCAAGTAGTTCAATTTACTTACCAAAAGAAGAAGTATACATCCAGTCACATTTTCAGGACTTCCTAATGAAGAATGGATTGAAGTAGTCAACGTGGATGCAACTGCAGTCGACCATGCATATGAATTCATCATTTCCAAATCTTCTACAAGGGTGACAAAAGCCCATCCAACTGTTAGACCAGTTGTTGGCAATAGCAAAGTTGCCACAACAAATAAACACAGTATTCGGGCAACATCCTCAACATCAACTATCGTTATGCATTCCAATGCATCTCCTAATACCTCTCACAAACTCTTTACAGATATTCTTGACATATTACGAAACCTTCTCTGCACAAAAGTTTATTCTTGTTTCTTCCCATATGAGACGTCTACTTTTTTCGTTCCCCGATTTTATCCCAAAAATCAAAGTAACGTCACTGTCTCGTATGTCACACATTTTCCCCCCAAGCTTAAATCCCTTTGTATGAAAGTCATAAGATTTGATCACATTCATGACATTATCATTAACTTTCTTGAACTTCTTTAACACCGCATCTTCTTTCTTCCAAAAAGATTTAAACAACATCCCAAAAGATGTTCTCTCGAGAGTAGTAATATGTCTTTTAGTGAATCTCGTGTCTCGCATTAGGTTTATCAGTGAAACAATATTTGACCTATATTGTTTCACATAGTTCTCCCTCTCCCGTACTTCGTGTACAATATTCAACTTTGAAGGTTTTGTTGTTGAAAGCATTGGATTGCTTTCATTACGGCCTTCATCATCACTAGCATTGGATTGAACTTCTTTACTAGTTTTGCTTTTTTGGGGGGGACTTTCTTCTTTTGTATAGCCGTTGGTGGAACTTCAAAATCATCATCATCACCACATTTGCTTCTTGTAACAACCATTTTAAAATAGTAAAAAGTTTCCCTATATCAACAGTGTAACATTTTACTTTAAACAACAAAGTGACAAAACAAATAAGCACTAAAGAAAATGTACAAGCATTGTAATGAGACAATAAAGTTTTACTCAGTTTGGCAGTAAAATTTTACTCTAATTGGAAATAAAATTTTACTCTGAACAATACCCTAGGAAATTAACCAAAAACACATACAAAGTTTATAGAACCAAGAATCAAGAAAACCTTGTCTCAATTTTGACTATACGCAACATAGTTCTGAAATTAACATGTACAATTCACATTCAAACCGAAATCAAAGAAATGATGAAAAGACAATCACATTCACATACATAAATAGATATATATATATATACAAATTGATATGCACATTTATGTAATGAGCAAAGCCTAGAGTTAAAGTAAAATTTTACTCTGGTTGGAAGTAAAATTTTACTCTGAAAAATTCATAAAGCAAATGAAATTGAAAGCATTGAAATTGCAGGACCAAAACACACAGAAATCAAAGCAATGAAATTGAAGCAAAACTGCATACAGCATTCTGAAATACCTAAATTAGTTTTCAAAATTTTTAAACCTTAACATTCTCATATGATTTAGTAATTTAAAGTATTTTAAGATAGTGATAAAAATTTTAGAACAGATGATCCTTACTGTAACCCAAAATCCCAAACTCTACTCACCCTAATGTAACAATGAAAAAAAAAAAAGAAAAAAAATCCTTAGCAGCCTTACAATCCCACCCCATACCATAGCAACGTAATCTCATACACCACTCGCAAAATGAAAACAAACCCTAACAGACTTCATAATATCGAAAAACTAGCAGAAAGGGGAAAAAATCACCTGCAAAATGTGTGTCCAAGAGAGAGAGTAAAGCATAATGCAGAGTTCGATTTGGTATGGCAGCGAACATGTAACGTTCCAGGGGTAGAAAGACAGAGTAGCTCTAGAGAATCTTGAGCTTGGTTCTTCTTACTTATGAAATCTTGGTGTATGCAACACACCCAAATATTCTGAGATGGTTAACACTTGGCTTATGTGAACTCCAAGCCTCTTCTGGAGTCATAGAGTGAAGGCTCCTGGTTGGGCATCTATTTAGTAGATACACAGCACATGATACGGCTTCAACCCAAAATTGCTTGGGCAATCTTTTTTCTTTGAACATACTCCTTGCCATATCTAAGATTCCTTTCAGTAACACCATTCAATTGTGGCATATAGGATTGTGTTGTTTGATGCTTGATTCCATGCTCTTTACAAAATCTTTCAAAAACATCAGATGTATATTCTCCACCTTGATCTAACCGCAATGTCTTAATGTAGTAACCGCTTTGCTTTTCTACAAAAGCTTTGAATTCTTTGAAGATACTAAACACCTCCGACTTTCTTTTAAGAAAATACACCCATGTCTTCCAACTATAATCATCAATAAAGGTCAGAAAATATCTATTCTGTCTATTTGACATTGGCTTCAATGGACCACACATATCAATGTGCACTAGCTCCAGCGGCTTTGTTGCTCTCCACTTCACTTCTTTGGCAAAGCTAGTTTTGTGATGCTTGCCAAAAATGTAGCTTTCACAGACTTCATTAGTATGAGCAATATGTTTTCACCATATTCTTGCTTGACAACAACTTCAAGCTTCCAAAGTTGAGATGTCCAAACCTCAAATGCCATAGCCAATCTTTGTCTTTGATGATGGCACTTAAACACTTCGCAGTATCATGTTGGATGTTCAATACAAACATCCGATTGTTGGACATTCTCACTCGAGCGATCAAATTACTATGATTGTCTTTGATAGTAAGATGACAATCTTTCACGTTGATGTCGTATCCTTTCTATAGGAGTTGTCCCATACTCAAAATGTTGTTCTTCATGGCAGGAACATAATAAATATTGGAGATGTAATCATGATCTCCATTCTTGAGCTTGATCAGAATATTGCCTCTTCCTTTCACTGGAGTCTTTGAAGAATCACCAAATGAGACTTGTGCTTGTACAGTCTTGTCAAGCTCGACGAACAACTCTCTTTTATCACACATGTGATTACTGGCTCCCGAATCTAGATACCAAACATTGTTTTGGTTTTCAATATCTCCATGGTGGACAAACAAGACTGTAGGTCTGACTTTGTTTGTTTCTGCTCGGCAAAATTTACTTGCTCTTTGGCTTCTATTGTTGCTCTACTTCGGCATTCATTGCTATAATGCCCGAACTTGTGGCAATGGTAACACTGAACATTGCTTTGTCAAATCCTGGTTGGTTGTTGTAACCACCTCCCCTTCCTCTTGCTCTTCCTCTTGGAGCAAAGTGTGGTTAACTTCTTCCTCCTCCGGCTGGACCTCTTCCACCTCTTCCTCGAAAACCAGAACTTTGGTTATTATATCCACGGCCTCTTCCTCAACCTCTTTGTGATGTCCCCCCTTGCTCATTTCTGTTATCTCTGAAAAAACAACTTTGATTAAAAAGCTTGCTGTAGAGAACTTGAGGGAGTCTTCTTGTTGATCATATGTTCATGAATCTCAAGTGTGCCCATCAACTCATCAGTGGTCATGGCATTGAGATCCTTGGACTTTTCTGTTGCTACAACCACGTGCTCGAATTTGGGACTAAGTGATCATAGAATCTTCTCTATCACTTGAAAAGATTCCATCTTCTCTCCATATCTTCTCATCTGATTAACAATGGTCAATATTCTGTTGAAGTACTTAGAAATTGACTCATTCTTGTTTATGTGCAGCATCTTGAATTCACCACGTAACACTTGGAGTTGAACTCTGATCGTCTTCTCAATTCCACAGTGTGAATTGCGAAGAATACTCAATGCCTCTTTAGAGGTTGCTACTGTTAAAATCTTCTCAAAGTTGACTCATCAATGCCTTGATAGAGTAGATACAAGGCCTTTTTATCTCTCTTCCTTGAATCTTTTAATGTCATCTTCTAAGTTTCATTTAAATTTCCTTCATCTTCGAGAGTAGCTAGCTCGTTATATCCTCGATCCACTAACTCCCACAAATCTTGTGAGGCTAGTAGGACTTGCATTTGAATACTCCAATTTTCATAATTCTCCCTCATGAATTTTGGAAACTAGGGTTGAATTATTTGTGTTGGCCATTGGTTGACTCTAAGAAATCTACAAATTTTCAGGATGTAATTTGGAAATTTTGACCGTACATATGTGTCCAGAATATTCCAAATAGTTGGAAAGCACTATTGGATAACCAAAAACGGACTTCAAACAGCTTAGATCTAGCAAAAATAATTGAACGGTTCAGATCGAAGGAATCTAGAACTTCTAAAAAGCACCGGATAATTTCTCCAGATAGGATGACATCAGTGTGATGTTAATGGCGTGGCTCCACTCGGTCTGCGGCTTGGCGGTGCGACTCCTCTGCAGCTCAACTCGACATATGGCTTGGCTCGGCTCGGCTTAACGGCTCAGCTTGACGTCAATAATGACATCAGCTCTTGGATACGGATCCAGGCTAATGGATCGGATTGTACACTAGACGGTTCAGACTCTGCAAATCTGGGCGAAGAAGAAGGCGTGGTAGCGCGTGGGCGTGTTACTGCACGTGGTGACGGCGTCGACGGCGTGTGCGGGCTCTGTGGGACTTGGTTTTCAACATGGTTTTTTGCAGTGTGATCGTTTCGATAAAACCTACACACTGGTGTGATCAAAAGTTTATTTCAACAACTTCGATTTCTAGACAAGATTTGAAACAATGCTCTGTTCTACTGTTTTTTTTTTTTTGAAAAAACAAGCCCTCCCCGATGCTTTGATACCACTATTGACGGGAGAGGGACTTCAAACTACTTATGGTAGCGTGAAATAAAATTCAGAGAAATAAATTTGAGAGATAAACAAACAAACTTTATCAATTACTGAAAACAATTACAGAACAAGGTGAGAACTCTCTCTGTCTCTCCAGCTCTTACACTCTTTTCTTCTTCTCTTCCACACTCTGGTAACGAGCCGGGGGGGCCGGGGATCACACTCCCCATCCCCGATAGTACAAATTTTCCCGTCCCCCGACCCCGATCCCCGACGGGGAATTCTCAAAATACAATAGCTATATATAAATAAAACTAGTAAAGATAAAACCATTAAATGCAGATGTAGCTAAGGCTGTGAATTTCAAACGGTTGCAATCACTGTTGTAAAACTTGATTTCAGCTGCCGTACTTCTACTCTTAGGCCGGTGGAATTTTTTTTTTTTTTAATTATTATTATAGGTGAAGCAAGATTACTTCACAACAATTTTGACCACAGAAATAAAAAAGATGGGAATCACAATCTGTGAGATCCTTCTGACTTGGTATATAGGAGGTTGATTGCTGGTTGTTTATTGAACGAAAAATAATATGATTTATCAAGAGAGAAGTGATGGAATATGGCAATGATTCAATCAATAAGAAAAATGCTTGGGAGCACTAATTAGTGCTCCCACTAATTAGGTGGCAGTAAATCCCGCCAGTAATGATGTGATGTTTTGGTCTTGGAGTTGTATTTTTTTTTTTACTTTTTTAATGCATTAGTGCTATTAGTGGTGGTGTTATGAATCATTGTTGAATCAATAATCTAATCTAATATATTATGATAACAATAACTAAAGACTTGCAGTCTTATTTTTATGGTTTTTATGATTAAGGTCTGAACTCAGAAGTGGTTGGATTGAGCATCATTTCGAAAATAAAATTATATTTTGCGATGCTCTAAACGTATAGTATATCGCTTCTTCTTCTTCTTCATTTTTTATTTTTTATTTTTTTATTTTTTTATTTTTTTATGTGCTGTGCCCTGATTCTAAGGGATTATCAAGTTGCAAAAGAATTAATTAAATCATTTTTATCTCTTCTGGGGGAGGTTACTAGGGTCTGTTTGGTTGTGTTTTGTTTTCTGTTTTCTATTTTCATTTTCCAGAAAAATGCAGAGAACTTATGTAACAAATTGTTTCCAAAAACAGTTTTCGGAGAAATGTTATGAAACAACCCACTCTTTAGGAAACACACAAAAAAGTAGTTTTGAATTTTCCAAAACAGTTTTTGCACAAAAACAATGAGAAGTTTTCTGTTTTCTATTTTCTTTTTTCAGAAAACACAGAATTTATTTAACAGTTGTTTCTGAAAACAGTTTTCGGAAAAATGTTATGAAAACAACCCACTCTTTATGAAACACAAAAAAAATGTTTCCAAATTTCCAAAACAGTTTCTGCACAAAAATAAAAAAAGATGAATGTTTTTGAAATTTCTTGAAAACAAGGAAAAAGAAAATCAAAATCAAAAAGGAAGAGGGAAAAAAAAAATTACCAAACAGGCCCTATGCAACTGAAACTCCCTCCATTCCTTCGTCCTCTCTCACCCTTTCTGACTTCTCACAATGTCATAGATTACATTATCTCCAGTAAAACATTTTGCAGTACCTTGTTCAAAAGAAATAAGAATGATGCATTAACTTACCTCATCAATCTTTTTAGTTTGAACTTTAATTCCAAAGACAACCTACAAATCTATATAGACATCTCTTCTTTTGTCTCTTCTCTTCTCCAACACCTTGAAGTATGCAGGTTTTTGCAAAACTATGATTGCTAATGGAGAAAGAATTTGTTGAACAAAGAAGTCAACCATCTCTGTCATTGTAACTAGAGTTAGTTAAATACTGGCGCAATTTTGTTCTTTTTATCTCCCCTAGAAATAAAGGAAGAAGCTTAAATATTATGGTGCCGTTTGATAATACTTACGTTTTCAGTTTTTTATTTATATTTATAAAAATTTAAAAAACTTAAATAAAAATTTGTTTGATAAATTTTTGATTTATAAATCAGTGGTCTCAGTTTATAAATTTGGCCAAAAAATATAAATTCAAAAAATGTGTTTCCGTTTTGAGTTTTGAGTTTTTTTTTTTACCACCCAACACTAATCACCACCCGTCACCATTTTCCACCACCATCTTCCACCACCACCACCACTCACCACCCACCTGCCACCACCACCCACCTGCCACCCACTAGCCACTACCCACTTGCCACCACCACCCACTCCTCGCCACCACTACCACCACCCACCACCGCCACCACCACCACCACCACCACCACCCACCACCACCACCACCACCACCCACCCACCACCATCCACCACGGCCACCACCACCCGCCACCGCCACCACCACCACCCACCACCACCACCCACCACCACCACCCATCACCCATCCACCACCACCACCACCACCACCACCACCACGCCACCACCCACCACCACCGCCACCACCATCCACCCACCACCACCACCACCACCACCACCACCACCCGCCACCACCACCCATCCACCCACCACCACCACCACCACCACCACCACCCACCACCACCACCACCCACCACCACCCACTGCCACCACCACCACCACCACCACCACCACCCACCACTACCGCCACCACCCACCCACCCACACCCACCACCCACCACCACCACCCACCACCACCACCACCATCACCTCATCACACCCACCACCACCCTTTCTTCGCCACCACTTGCCATTTCTCACTCTTTTTTATATTTTTAAATTTTTATAAATATTTTGTCAATTACCAAACGCGTTTGTAGTTTATGTTTTTATAAAAATAAACAAAAATCAGTTTATGAAATCTTTGTAAATATAAACTAAAAACGTAAACGTTACCAAACAGACCCAGCAACTGAACTCCCTCTGTACCCCTCTCTCTCTCTCTCTCTCTCTCTGACTTTTACCAAACACGATCATATATAATGGCGGTGTTTGGGAACTTAATTTTTGGATTTTTTTAAAATTTTTTCACTAAAAGACAAATTAGTTACAAAACTAAAAAAAATAAATCCAAACAAAATATCACATCAAACCCCATAATCATTTCACTTTTTCTCTCACAAATATCACATCCAACCACAAAAAAACTGAATTATCTTTTCAAACGCAAAAAAAAATTTATCTAATAATATTCTACAACTAAAAAGACCTACAAAAAAACTCACTTACCAAACACCCACAATTACTGCTTTTCTCCTCCCCCTATTGTTTTCCTTGGGCCTATATGATTGGACTAGCTTCATTTGGAGGAAGAAGCGTAGAATATACTTAGTTATGCTCTAACAACTGAGGAATATATTATTCTTATTAGGGATGCCTGTAGAATTATCAAAGACTGCGTACTTAATCACTCCTCTCTACAACACGCATTAACCCAAAAAATAAATAAAAATTTATTAATAAAGGCAATAGAACATATAATACAATACAAATCATGGTGCAATTAACCCAAAATACTGCTAAATTATTTATGTACTAAAAAGTTTGAACTCTGATGGATTAAGCATCGGTTTAACTAGAAAGTCAACTACCTTGTCATTGTAACTTGTGTTGGTGGAATACCATTTTTTTTTCTTGGGGCCTGGGCATGAGCAACTTATATAAGTAATTCTCTCTCTCTCTCTCTCAGAAGGACTTCTTGTAATACATGGATCATATTATCTACAGTAGAATACCTTCAACTTCGTTGTTCAGAGAAGTAAGCATGATGCATTGCCTTATCTCATCAATCTTTGTAAAGCATACAAACAAGCATGATGTGGCCTTACATTTATCAAAAAAAAGCATGATGTGGCCTTACCTCATCAATCTTTAGTCTAAAGCCAAGGTGAAGACTGCACATATATACACATGTATATTTATGCATCTTCCCTTCTGTATCTTGTCCTATCATTTCCTACTTGAGTCTTTCCTGGTTTATCCAGTATGGCTCAATTGGTTGGTGATGATGAGATAGAATCACTGAGAATTGAACTCGCAGAGATAGGAAGAAGTTTGAGGTCATCGTTTCAGCGCCATACCTCTAGTTTCAGAAGCATTTCAGCTTTGAGTTCTGTAAAGGATGACGTTGATGATGAATACGCCTTACAGTGGGCTGCAATTGAGAGACTGCCTACATTTGAGAGGTTGAGATCATCTTTGTTTGATGAAAATGATGGAAGCAAAGTTGATGCGCAAGGAAAACGGATAGTCGATGTTACTAAGCTTGATGCTCTAGAACGAAATATGTTTATTCACAAGCTCATCAAACACATTGAGAATGACAATCTTCGCTTGTTGCATAAACAGAGAAAAAGAATAGACAAGTAAGTTTTATTTGTTTGTTTTTTCCTTTGTGTGCCAAAATATATATGGCTATGCATATCTATATAGGCATGCACAGAGGTTAGGGGCTTTTCCCATATTAAGCCTCTTTTATATCTTATTTTTCAAATTAGGCCTAGTTTGGACGGATTTTCCAAACTAGGCTAAAGCGCTATTACAAATCGCGCTTTTACTATTTGGAGTCCAAAATTTGATGAATAGTGAAAACACTATTTAAAAACGCGCTTTTGATTAAGAAAGCGCTGTTCCAAATCACGCTTTTAATATAAAAAAAATTTCTGAAGAAAACACTATTTAAAATAACGCTTTTACTGTGTATATGACGAAATCGCAGTTCCAAACCACGCTTTTACTGTGTGTATGTGTCTTCTTAAAAAAATGTTTATAATATATTAAAATGTAACCAATGTAAAATATAAATGTTTTGTAGGACAAACAGTAGTGCCCTTGTTTTGCCACCACAGTGGCGCGGGTACCATCCGCGGGAGTTGCACATTTCGATTAAATTCAACTCTTTTTTTTTTTTTCCTTAGACTCACTCTCTACTTTATATATTTATTATATAATTTTTTTATAAAAAAAAAAGTAAAATGTTTGTTTGGTTAACTAAAAATCAACTCTATAAAATACAATTTTTTTCAAAATGTCAATATGATTGTTTAAAAAGTATTCAGTGTATATGGTTTGAATTTTTTGGATTTAGCTATTTGAAAATTGAGTTTTTTTATTTTCGTATTTTTTTGTGTTTAGTGAATATCTTTAAAATTTTAAATATTTTTTTTTTTACTTTTTTAGATGCACCTTAGTTAGATATATCTAAAAAGTAAAAAAATTGTGAAAAAATATTTTTAAAAATTAATAAATACATAAAAAAAATGTACTGAAAAAATATTTTTGTATTTTTAGTATCTTTTCAGCAAATTATCATTTTTTTCAGCAAAATGTACTCAAAAAAATATGCACAGTGAAAGCGTACTCAAAAAATATTTTTTCAGCAAAAATGTACGCTTTTAAAATGTACTAAAATATTTTAAAAGCGTATATTTTTTTTTATTTTTTCATAAATATATAAAGTATAGAGTGAGTGAAAAAATGCAAAAAATATACTGAAAAAATTAATAAAAAATATTAATTTTTTCAGCAAAATGTACTAAAAAAATGTATTAATATTTAAAATTAATATTTTGTATTAATTTTTTCAGTATAGTTTTTGTATTTTTTCACTCACTCTATACTTTATATATTTATGAAAAAATAAAAAAATGTACGCTTTTAAAATATTTTACGTACATTTTTTTAGTATATTTTGCTAAAAAAATTAATATTTTGTATTAATTTTTTCAGTATATTTTTTGTATTTTTGTATATTTTCACTCACTCTATACTTTATATATTTATGAAAAAATAAAAAAAATATGTATGCTTTTAAAATATTTTAGTACATTTTAAAAACGTACATTTTGTTGAAAAAATATTTTTTGAGTACACTTTCACTGTGCATATTTTTTTGAGTACATTTTGCTGAAAAAAATGATAATTTGCTGAAAAGATACTAAAAATACAAAAATATTTTTTCAGTACATTTTTTGTATTTTTATGTATTTATTAATTTTTTAAAATATTTTTTCACAATTTTTTTACTTTTTAGATATATCTAACTAAGGTGCATCTAAAAAAGTAAAAAAAAAAAATGTTTAAAATTTTAAAAATATTCACTAAAAACAAAAAAATACGAAAATAAAAAAACTCAATTTTCAAATAGCTAAATCCAAAAAATTCAAACCAAATACACCGAATACTTTTTAAACAATCATGTTGACATTTTAAAAAAAAATTGTATTTTATAGAGTTGATTTTTTAGTTAACTAAACAAATATTTTACTTTTTTTTTTATAAAAAAATTACATAATAAATATATAAAGTATAGAGTGAATGGAAAGAAAAAAAATTGTATTTTATAGAGTTGATTTTTTAGTTAACTAAACAAATATTTTACTTTTTTTTTTTATAAAAAAATTACATAATAAATATATAAAGTATAGAGTGAGTAGAAAGAAAAAAAAAAAAAAAAACAGAGTTAAACTTAATTGAAATGTGCAACTTCCGCGGATTGAACCCGCGCCACTGTGGTGGCAAAACAAGTGCACTACCATTTGTGCTACAAAGCACTTATGTTTTATATTGATTACATTTTAATATATTATAAATATTTTCTTAAGAAAATAGGTACACACAATGAAACCGTGGTTTGAAACCGCGATTTTGTCATATGTACAGTAAAAGCGCTATTTCAAATAGCGTTTTTTTCAGAAAATTTTTTTATATTAAAAGCATGATTTGGAACAGCGCTTTCTTAATCAAAAGCGCATTTTTAAATAGCGTTTTCACTATTCATCAAATTTTGGGCTCCAAATAGTAAAAGCGCGATTTGTAATAGCGCTTTAGCCTACTTTGGGAATTCCGTCCAAACTAGGCCTAGTTTGGGAAATAAGATGTAAAAGAGGCTTAATATGAGAAAAGCCTCCAAAGGTTACTCCTTTATTTCACAGGAATCAAGTTGTGAAACAAAAATTAGGTTTCTAGTAAAAATAGGAACATAAACTGTGTTTACTAAATCTAAAATGAAAACAAAGTCTAAAATTAGACGGAAGATGCCAATAGCCTCATTGTCCACTTTTATTCCATTCCTGACCATAATGGTCCATTCTCCTTTATTTAGTTTCCAACTTATAGGTATCCCTGCATGGAATTTTGTTATGTGAATACTTGCGCTAGTGTCAATCCACCAAGAATTTGGTGGAACCAAAAAGGATTAAGACACAAAACATTGGGTGTTACATTTCTTGTCCAACCAACCTTTAAAACTTAGACAGTCTTGTTTTATGTTTTTTTTTTATTAGCAAAAATAAAAACCTTTTATTGAAAATAAACCAAACAAGAATGAAGTTTACATCAAAAAAGGGTGGAAAAGCATAAACGCATCATAAGATACTACCCAATCCCAACTAGGTTGGCACTGAGAAGATAGTCCAATCATCTGCGAGCTTAACCACAAAAGGTTGGAGAGAGACTAACCCAAGCAAGAAAAACAACAAAAGCTAAACCCACAACAGCCAGGACCCAGCAGAATCAGCATCAGCAGACTTAGCTACATCAGAAGCATAGCAACAACCCCAACAGAGGCAAGACACAGCAGCAGTGCTCACAGATGCAAAAACTCAGATGCATAGCCCAGAAGAATCACAAAATGCACAACTGCACACCCATTCCAGCAAACACATCAAACCATCCACCCATACACTTGGTACATAATCTGATCTAAGCATCAGACCAGCATCAACCAACTAAATTTGCAAAACTTAGCATACCAATACATCTCCTAGCCTAGTAACCAATACAAACACATCAACAGCAGAACACTAGCAGGGCATAGCAAACACCATATCAAGCATAACAAAATATACCAATATATTAGACTACTAGAACTTCACAGAGCACACTCTCATAACAACAACCATGCTCAGTCCACCCTCAACCATCAACACATCTTCCACTGAGCACTGCTCCCATCTGTATAGCTTAGTTCCCATTCTTTCGACAGAAATGGCATCGAATCTTATTTTCTTCATTAACCTTGTGAGTTTCATCATTTGCATTCTTCTTCTTCTTACTTTTGCCTTTCTTGAAAATCTTTTTGGTTGGACCCAAGGTGGTAAGGTGAGCGGGCTTTTCAGGTTTAAGCCTCTCTTCTTCTTGAACACACATGGCAATTAATTTGTTCATCTTTCACTTATCTTTCTGCGT
The DNA here is from genome assembly GCA_025200525.1 of Camellia lanceoleosa. Lineage (NCBI taxonomy): Eukaryota > Viridiplantae > Streptophyta > Magnoliopsida > Ericales > Theaceae > Camellia > Camellia lanceoleosa. The sequence goes on along the minus strand of CM045760.1, from coordinate 151,874,994 downwards.
ATTATAATTGATCTTGAAAGGACCAAATTGTGTAAGAAGAGAAGTCATAATGAAATAAACAAGAAAACCTTCAGAAATTTCTATGTCTATTCCCTTTAATTAAGAGGCCATGTCATTTATCTTTAAGATATGTTCACGAACACCATTCAAACCATCATATTTCATTATCATCATTTTAATCATGAGAGTACTAGTAAGGGATTTGGAAGTTCCAATGAATTATTTTTCAATAGATTTCATATATCCCATTGCACTTTCAGAAATAGGGATTGCTCCTTGAATTGTAGGCATAATTGAGTCTTTCATAACCATTAAACTTAAGCGATTAGAGCGTTCCCATTTTTCATATAAAGCCATGTGTTCCTTAGAATTTGTATCATTAGGCTTTGTAAGTGCTGGCTCTCTTAATGTATAGTCTAAATCCATAATTCCCAAAACAATTCTAATTTGTTCCTTCCATTTCTTAAAATTAGTTTCACTCAAAGTTTCAATACCAGATAAGTAATTATTAATTGTAGTAGGATTCAATGCTGTAAACACATAATATCCATTATATAACTTAATATAATCAAGAAAACTACTTTTCACATGTCATGAATAAAAATAACACCACAAGTTAAATATATCTAACTAGAAAACATAATTAATTAGATATAAAATCAAATTATTCTTCCATTGGGCCGAATAACAATATAATTTAGCAATTTCATAAAAATAAATGAGATGACTAATAAAAATAAACAACATAAAATAAAATAAAATAATCATTAACACCGTAACAAGTTTATCACTGTTGGGCAGAAAAACTCAATGTCTTATATTATTTTATTAACTAAAGCACATGAAAAGTTTATTACTGTTGGATAGAAAAACTCATTGTCATATTTATTTTACTAATCATCTCAGTTATTCAAAACATACATAGTGTTGAACCTCCGCTAGACTGATCAACAATGTATCAACTCATAAGGTGTGTAACAAAACATTATAAACCTTCGTTGAGCTGATTAACAATGTATCAACTCATAAAATGTATAACAAAATATTGTAAGTGCATAAGCCATTATCTTAATTATCACTTCTTCAATAATATATAATTTTTTATTTTAATATCAATAGAATAAAAGATTAGCAAAAAAACAAAGATAAAATTGATGCCCTAGTTACACAAAATATGGTCATAAAATGAAATTCATACTTGACGTAGATATACTATTACATCATTGCCTTGCAAGGATGTAAGGATGGGGTTAACCTTTAAATTGATTCTTGTAGGGTTGGCGTAAAATTGCCGACAGTGGAAGTGAGATATAACAATTTGCGAGTGGAAGCAGAGTGTGAGGTGGTTCATGGCAAGCCCCTTCCAACTCTATGGAATTCTTTCAAAAGCATTCTTTTTGTAAGTATCTAATTTTCTTGAAGTAACATTATAGCTTATTGTTGGTATGCATTTGGGTAGGTTTTGTCCACCTGCGGATATTGTCTGGGTTAAGGTTTTCACGGATATGAGTTGATTCTAGATCAATACAACCGTGCTCTACCTGCCATCTAAATTTCAACCAATTCATTTTAATTAATTATTTCTAATGGGTAAGATTTATTTTTAATAAAAAAGGCAAATAGTCAAAGATTTTATTTTCTCTATAAAAAAATTCAAAAAGCGAACAAATTATACAAAAAAAAGTCAGTTTCTATTTTCTCTCTACTGTTAACACATTTTTCGTAAAAATTAATTTAAAAAATATACCAAACATACTAAATTTTTTTATCTTATATTTTAGTCAAAAAGTCAAAAATTACTAAAATAGCATATTCCCAAACAAGGCCTTAATCTGGATAATTTTCTTTTAATTTTTTTTTTTTAAATTTTTATCCAATGTTATCCAACTCGTTGCATATGTTTCTGAATCTGCATTCGCATTTATGTTTCCATTTAAGAGAAGAAGGACCAGCCCTTAGGCCGAATATTTGGTGGTTCTTGTGTTTGTATTGTATAAGTCAAACATTTATCAGTGTATAACTCAGTAAAAATAAAAAATGATCCATGTATTGTTTGACTTGCTGTTTAGTTGCAAAAACAAATGGTCAGGGAATCCATGTTTTGGGTTTATCATTTCCAAAAGCAGCCTTTAATAAATTAGAACCGCTGTTATCCATGCAAGTGCCTAAATTGATTAATTGGTGAAATTTGCTAAACAGGATTTGGTCAAGCTTCCTGGTATGAAGTCACAAGAGGCCAGGATTACCATCGTTGATGACGTCAGTGGAATCATTAAGCCTGGAAGGTGTGTTTGAAGCTTAGGGGATCTAATTTGTTCTCTTTTTTTTTGGGTCTCCCCTTATAGCCATATGTACCTTCCTTTTTTTCCCCCTATTTTTTGTTAGTATCCGGCCTCGTTTGGAAAAATATTATTTTAGTAACTTTTTGACATTTTACGAAAAGATGTGCAGAAAAGTAGAAAAGTAATGTGGTTGCTTGAGGCAAATTGTTCTACTCCAGTGCAATGGTTGACTATTGATATTCATTGCATATGGTCACACCCTCACAGACAGCTTTCCTTATCCTGTTATCAGTATTCAAATTGTTGATAACACAGACAACTTTACATAAAACATGACTTGCCTTATGACAAGTATTATTATCCCTTTGAAATCAATAGATATATATATTGATAACAGACTCAAGAAATTTAGAGCTTGCGTGGTAATTGAATCAATTTGACTCTTTAAATTTGTTGAGTTAAACAACTTAAACTCTATATGCATTTTCAGTGTTGCTATGGTGGTTTGTATTTTCACTTTGGAAGTTCCACTGCACTGGTCCATCCTTTCATTTGTAACTGAAATTGAATACCGTTGAATAATAGCAGTTAGTATTTGGAGTTTGAGCTGTTTAATATTTGGTTTAATATAATAAAATTTGACAAGCATGACAAGTTTTAAGGTTGAATTACCTCCATTGACATTGACAATGAGTTTAACTTGGATAAACAATTTTATTGTGGATTCATCTCAGTGTTTTACATGCTTAGTGAACTTCTGTTATCCATGTCTTTGAGTATCTGTTTCCTATGTTATGCTGTTTATGGAAAGATGTCTTTCTAAAGTTTCAAAATCATGAAAAGAAATCCCATTTCGTCATTTTTTTTTTCCTTGGAAAATTTGCATATTTTAATATTCTAATCAAGTAGGCTTATTTTTGCTGCAGGATGACTTTGCTGCTTGGTCCTCCAGGATGTGGAAAGACTACCTTATTGAAAGCACTTTCTGGAAATCTAAACAAATCTCTCAAGGTCTCTAGCTTTTTTAAATGATTAATATTCTTAATAACAGAAATGTTGGTAGATACTTGATCAACATTAGAATGAACAATAATGATCTTAAGTATAATTAGAACCTGCTTGGACTTTACAAACTAAAGTGTTTTGGGTTCTAATGTTCTCTAAAGAAAGGGTTGGTTTCAGCTGATTCTTATGTTTTTCATATTGAAAATGATATACGAGTTCATTTGCTAGACCCAGTAATGTGTAAATGAGATGATTGGTTGATAATTAGAGAAGATAGGAAAGAGAGAGTTGACTCACATATTCTAGTTGGTTGCCACATCATTGGGTTTGAAAAGTAGGTCTAATTTTTGGGCTAGAATAGCAATGCCCTTTTCATATACTCCCAAGCACTGTCGTTTAATATTGAAAGTTGGCTCAACACATAAATATATAGAAACAAATAGAAACTGTATAGCCTTATTCAACTTTGTTACAAGTTAATAATATTTTCTTCCAAGAAAATTATATTCTGCTGGTCTTTTGCCTAGCAGATATATGCTTCTAAGCTGCACCCAGTTTATTGAAGTGATCCAGCTATCATTTAGTCTTGGTTACAACTGTGGGAAAACTGTTGACTTGGAGTTGATAAACAATGCAAAAAATTGGGCTCCTGAACTTCTTGTGCAAAAAGTGGACGATGAATTGCATTCCAAATATACTCGATTACCACAAAAACCCACAATTTACTCTGCTACCCATAAGAAATAGGATATAACTACTGTTCGATTGATTACTTAGTTCATTGCATCTGGTGTGTTTAGGTTAACATTATACACAATCATTGAACTCTTTTTTGGTTGCCTTCAAGAGCTATTTTCATACATATTTCCTACATTTTAACATAGTTCCGTATGTTCATCCTTTTTCTGCAACAGGTTGCAGGAGAAGTTTCTTATAATGGGTACAAATTGGAAGAGTTTATTCCCCAGAAAACTTCTGCTTATATAAGTCAAAATGACCTACACATCCCTGAAATGACTGTGAGGGAAACACTTGATTTTTCAGCTCGCTGTCAGGGCGTAGGAAGCCGAGCAGGTATGGGTGCTTCGAACAAGCAACAAGGATCATATTATTTGTAGATTCCTTTCCTTATCAACTAATGGTACTAATGGTAATTGAAGTAAATTGTTTCTTGCTCGCCAGATATTATGATTGAGGTCAGCGAAAGGGAGAAACAAGCAGGAATTGTTCCAGACCCAGACATAGATACTTACATGAAGGTAATTTTGGTTTCTCTGGTCTTCTTTTTTTCCCATGTTTCAGGCGTTTCCACTATGTTTCTTGAGGGATGGAATCTCCGGAATCTGGAATGTTACCCCCATGAGAAACCAGAGTCCGTGCATCTATACGGGCTTTTGTCAGTTTTGTAGGAATACATGGATATTATTTTTTCTGTGTGCATATGAAATGGTGATGGTCTGAGTGTGTGTGTGTGTCTCTCTCTCTCTCATTTATCTTTATTTTTCATTTTTAATTATTAGAGGCTTGAAACAACTTTTGTTCAGGTTTCCTAATTACATTTTCCAACTTTAGTGATAAAGAGAAAAAAATGGTTCATAGAAACTTGCAAGCTTAATCTTTTGCATAAGAATTGTGTATTGATAATAATTCTATCAAAACAAACAGAAGTGCAACAATGGAGTCAGCATAAATTTATAATATTAGAAGCTTATTGTGAATTAGTAAGAAAATCAGATTACGAGTGCAATAGTAGTGGTGTGAATGACAGTGCTATGAGATATCTGCCTTATACTGTGCTCAATTACATGGTCTAGTTGATGGCAACTCATTTAATTGATGTAGGTAAAAAAATTTGTTACGTACTTTAGAAACAAAATTCTAATCTCTAATTTGGAGGAATCTTTCCACAAAACATAGACGCTTGGCCCAAATTCTTGTTGGGGAATTTTCAAAATGGGTTTTCAAAATTTATTGTTTAGTTTTTAGGTGTTTTCAAAACCTTTCTTGTTTTTTTTGGAAAGCTTGCAATAAGCTTGGGGATTTTGTCCTACGTCGGAAAGAGAGGAAAATATGGAGCACTTAATAAAGTGTTACATGGAATATTTCTTTAAATGTGGAATTGTGGGATGGATGCTAGTGTACATGCACTCACACCGCAAGCACCATCTGCACATGTGCGCGTGGTGTGGGCAGTGGGCTGCGTGGCGTTTGATGGCGCACTTTGCATAGACACATTGGCACAAGGCGCCGTAAGGGCGCTTTCCTATTTGCATCGGACATGTTGAAGCGATAACGTAGATCCAACGTGGCATGGGTGACGTGGAATACAGTCAGCTCTACGTGGCAGTGATGTGGCGTCCGTTGGCGGTTTGATCATAGCCATTGATTGGAGATGCGTGCGATTGTGCAGATGAGATGGCACCCGATCGTGATTAGGTATGATCAGTCAACGCATCTATTCAGTGTGAGAATGATCTACATCATAGATCCTTGATCCAATGGTTAGATCTGATCGGATGCGATCCAGGGACATGGCCATTCGATTAGAAGCATCAAGGCCTATAAATAGGCTAGGAAATCAACCATTTCAATCCATCCAAAAACTCAGAAATCATTCCTGTAATTCTCTCTCTCTCCCTCTTAATTTAGAGTTTTCGATCAATAATTTTTTAAGCAAGTTTTTGCTTTTCTTATTGGTAATCAAATTTTGCAAACTTGATTACCAGTGTCTTGGTTTTTTTGATTATATCAAGAGCATTCTGATCTACTGTCGTCAGTGCAGATGCGGGTAGACTTGATCTTTAGATCATGCTTCATTGTATCCTGGAAGCGAACTTGTTGTAATCCCTTGTGCACCTTTTTAGTGAGTACAAATATTGTCTTTAGGAAAGCGACTAAATAACGCAACTTGAAGCACCAAATTTCTGTTTTATATAGACAAGATCATTGCCAAGTTTTGAAGACCCGAAGACCACCAACTGAAGAATTCAAGACGAAAGACGAAATGTTCCAACAATCTAAAGACAATATTTGGATATGGCGATTTCTATTTAGAAAATAACTTAAGATTTCATGAAGCTTGACCGATTAATGGAGCGAGACTATGGAGCAAGAAGACGAGACTATGGAGCAAACCCGTACCAAAACCAAATGGGAGAATGACAACTACATTTGCTGATGACACATTCTGAATGCGTTGTCAGAGACTCTGTTCAATGTGTATCAACATCTGGAAACGGCAAAGGAACTCTGGGACATATTACAGTCAAAGTACCTCACCTCGGATGCCACTAGTAAGAAATTTCTTATTAGTAATTTTATGCGTTTTACTATGATTGATACAAAGCCCATTATGGAACAATTCCACGAGATCCAACATATTCTGAGTCAGTTTTGACAAAAGAATATGAACATGGATGAATCTATTGTAGTTTCTTCTATAATAGAGAAACTGCCATCTTCTTGGAAGGATTTTAAGAAAACTCTGAAGCACAAAAAAGAAGATCCTAACTTTAAAGGAATTGGCTCAACACCTTCAAGTTGAGGAAGAGTCAAGACTTCTAGAAAGTAAAGATAACCTATTGGCTCAGACTTCCAAGATTCACATGGTGGATGATTGTCACGACATACCAAAACAACCATATACATAGACATTAATAACTCACAACAGTAAAGTAGTAGCATGAGTTCTGTATAAACAGGATCATATAAGTCCAAATCAACCCATCAAAACTATATACAGAATTACACAAAGTCTTCGCCGTCATGACAACATAAAATAGATAACAAAAGGCAAAAATAGGTCTCATGCGTGAGACACGAGGGCTGACTCTCCAAAACTTTGGTTGTTCTACACAGGCTTCACTGAGGCTGGGTCTGGACTTCTCTTGGCTCACCTACAAGGACATGAATGAGCGTGAGCGATAGCCCAGTGAATAATATCAATTACAGAATTTATGCGACAAGACGTAGAACAACGTTTTCCAAACGGCCTTGGGCCCAATTCATATATGTAGTTAACATATATAAGGATAATTTAAATCAAGTAACCATAGCTCCGTACATACTGGCCTTTGGCCCTTTTGGATTTACATTCATGACGAAACGGCCTTCGGCCCATTCGATTATGTCAAAACGGCCTTTGGCCCAATCATTCATTTCAGAACGGCCTTTGGCCCACTCATTCATTTCAAAACGGCCTTTGGCCCGTACATTCGTATCAAAACGACCTTTGGTCCATTCATGTTCATCAAAACGACCTTTGGTCCATTCATGTTTAACAAAACAACCTCTGGTCCATTCATGTTTAACAAAACGACCTTGGGTCCATTTATGCTTATCAAAACGACCTTGGGTCCATTTATGTATTCATATCAGACTTACGTCTACAATCCCAATTAGCAACTCATAAAGCTTTAAAGGGAGTAAACAATTAGACATTCACAAGCATTCAAATATCGATATTACTCACAGTGATCGGCTTGCGGATTTGCCCTGGAGCTTGACCCTACATTTTTCATGAACACAAAAGGGTCAGTAACAGTTCAATCCGTTCTTTAATTCACATATTCCTCTTTAGGCTTTATCTTTATCTCATTAATTCATTTATGATGCTTAACACATGCCTAAGAGTGCTCACAAGTGAGAGAACGGAAAACAGAACTCTGGATGCAAAAACAGAATTTCAGAAAACAGGGTCCCCGCTCGAGCGGACCCTTAAGGCCTGCAAAAGTACTGGATAGGTGAAATTTACGCTCGATCGTCCAAAATGGCGCTCGAGCGGAAGGCCTCTTAACGTAGCTCCCCGCTCGAGCGTGAACTTACCCGCTCGAGCGGACACCAACTCTGCAAAAAGTGCTAGGAGCACGATTTTCCCGCTCGAGCGGACATCAAAATTCTAGAAAAACCCAGATTGTGTTCTTGAGCTCCAATTCGAATTCCCAGCCACACTACTTGCATGCAATGGCCCAAATCTCAATTTTAGTCATGCTAACATGACACCAATGCAAGATTACAACATTAGGAAGCTCAATTTCTTGATTTATCTACATGCATGTCTTAAAACATGTCAAGCTCAACATCAACATCACAAACTCATGCATTCAAGCTCATATCTTCTCAAATTGCACATGCATGTGATATATTAGTCACATTCCCAACTTAGATGGCACAAATGATGAGCATAACATGAGCTTCAATTGAAATTGTACATGGATTATACATTTACATGCTCAAACATGCAAATTCAAGGTACTTACTTACATGCATGTACATATGGCCTCCAATTCAACCAAACCAATTCAATTTCCTCATAATCAAACTAAATCATGTTCTTGACCATTATTCCAACTTGAATTCACAAAATTACAACTTAACATCCATGAATTCACTTACCTAGAGGCTTGATTCTCACAATCTATGACCAAAACTTGAATAATCTTCAAGGTTCCCAAGCTTTGAGCTAAGTTTGCTCAATTCTCTTCTCTCCCTCTCTCTACAGCCGACTCTCTCTTCTTCTCAATGGTCTAACTCAGATTTTGAGCTCAAATGAGTTAAGGAGAGTGTAATGCCTCTATACATCATGCCCCACTAACACAATATTCTAATATAAAATAATAGGCACTTAATTCATCAATTTAATCAATTTAAATTGACCAGAATTAATTTTCAATTAAATTTCACCGTAGGCTCTAAAAATTATGCCAATCACAATGGCGTAACCAATTTCCGGTTCTGTGGCCGATAAGGCCCTCAATTTAATTCCCGAAGCGGATTATTCAAACAGATATCCCTACGGTGAACAGATATGAATTCAAAATCACATATTATCACATAATGGCACACAAAATCATGCTAAACACATAACCATAAACAAATTAAGGACCAATTTAGCATAATACAGAACAAGGGTATCACAATGATGGTAAGAGATTCAACAAAAAAAAGCGTAGACGCGACCCCTATCCTAAGAAAGATGCTAAGAAGCCGAAAAGCGCTTGCTGGCACTGTGGCAAGCCAAGGCACTTTAAAAATAAATGTCGGTTATACAAGAAGAAACTAGAAGCATTAAATCCCAAGAACAAGTTCGTAGCTGTTGTATCTGAGGTGAACATGCTCGAAGTTGCTAGTGGCTGGTGGATTAACTTAGGAGCAACAAGGCACGTCTACATTGACAAGAGTCGTTTCACTACTTATGAACAAGTAAGTGATGGAACAGTTCCCTACATAGGCAACTCTTCAACTACTGCTATCAAAACCAAAGGGACGGTGGATCTAAAGTTCACATCTGGAAAAGTCGTAAGTCATAATGATGTTTATCATGTACCTGATGTCAAGAAAAACCTTATATCTGGAAGCTTGCTTAATAAGCATGGTTTCAAGTTAGTATTTGAGTCGGACAAATTTGTCCTTTCTAAGGGTTTGATTTTTATTGGGAAGGTCTACATGTATCAAGGAATATTCAAACTTAATGTTATCAATAATACATTTATTTTTGCTTATATTGTTGATTCTCTTTCTTTATGCCGTGCTCGTTTAGGTCATGTTAATACTAGGAAGATGCATGATATGGTTAATTTGATTTAATTCCTAAGTATGACATTGATACGTTTGAAAAATGTAAATTTTGTGTGCAATCTAAAATTACTCGCACTCCATTTCCTAAAGTAGATAAAATCACATCTCTGCTTGAACTTGTGCATAGTGATAACATGCATAGTACCCCCACTAGAGGTGGTAAGAAATATTTTGTAACATTCATTAATGATTTTTCTAAGTACTGTCATATCTATCTTTTGCATTCAAAATATGAGGTTCTTGATAAATTCAAGATTTTTAAGACAGAAGTACAAAATCAGTGTAATGTCAAAATAAAGAGACTTAGGTTTGATAGAGGTGGTGAATACCATTTTTCAAAATATTGTGAAAATGTTGGTATTATTCATGAGAAATTTGTACCCCTACACACCATAACAAAATGGAGTAGGTGAAAGAAATAATAGGACATTAACAGAAATGGTTAATGCCATGCTTTCTTACTCCAGCTTAAGTTCTGGTTTTTGGGGTGAAGCCTTGTTCATTGCCTGTCACATACTCAACAGAATTCCTTTCAAGAGAAGAAATGTTACTCCTTATGAACTTTGGAAAAATAAAAAATCTAATCTAAGTTAATTGAAAACGTGGGGTTATAGAGCAATAGTCAAATTGCCTGAATCTAAAAAGAAGAAATTAGGTGAAAAAGGAATTGAATGCATATTCCTTGGCTATGCTATACATAGCAAAGCATATAGATTTCTGGTAGTAGAGCCCAATGGTTCAGTGGAAACAAATACCATCATTGAATCACGTGATGCGGTATTTTATGAGAATCGTTTCACAATCATTCCAAGGTTGATTCTAATCAAGGAAATGAATCAACTCCTTTGATTTCTATAAATTGAGCCTAATGAACCTAATGAGCCTGTTGAGCTAAGGAGGAGTAAGAGGGCTAGGACCGAGAAGTCATTTGGCCTTGATTTCATTGTTTACCTTGTAGAAGGAACTAGGAAAACTTATTTTAAGCAAACAATGATTTCTTTGAATATGGATTCAAATCCATTAACCTTTGAGGAGGCTATGAAGTCTCAAGATGTTGCTTTCTAGAAAGAAGCAATAAACGATGAGATGGATTCTATCATGGGTAACAATACCTGGATATTTGCTAATTTGCCACCTGGATCCAAACCAATTGGTTGTAAATGAATTTTCAAAAGGAAAATAAAAATTGATGGCACAATTGACCAGTTCAAAGTAAGATTAGTTACTAAGGGTTTACTCAAAATGAGAGTATCGATTATTTTGATACATATGCTTCGGTGGCCAGAATTGCCACCATTCGAGTGTCGATTGCCTTAGCCTCAATCTACAAGCTTGAAATCCATCAAATAGATGTTAAGACCATTTTCCTAAATGGAGAGTTAGATGAGGAAATCTACATGCAACAACTGAAAGGATTTGTTGTACAAAGTCAAGAACACAAAGTGTGTAAACTCATGAAGTCACTATATGGATTGAAACAAGCTCCAAAACAGTGGCATGAGAAATTTGATAAAGTAATATTGTCAAATGGTTTTAAGATACATGAATCTAATAAGTGTATATACAATAAGTTTACTGGCAATATGCCTATATGTAGATGACATGCTTATTTTTTGTACTGACAATGATGTCATTGAAAGAACTAAAAATTTCTTGTCATCTAGCTTTAGTATGAAAGGCATGGGATTAGCTGATATAATTCTGGATATAAAGATCAAACGAAAGGACAATAATTTGATTCTTATCCAGTCGCACTATATTGAGAAAATTCTTAAGAAATTTAATCAATATAATTGTACACCCATGTCTACACCTTTTGATTCAAATTTAAAATTGTATCCTAATACTGGAAAAGCTGTTGATCAACTAGAATATTCAAGAGTGATAGGTAGCCTGATGTATGCCATGACTTGCACTAGACTTGATATTGCATTTGCAGTGGGAAAACTTAGTAGATGTTAGCATATATTCTGTTAGCATATATTCACCGAAAGTGTTCATTTGTTTAATCACCGAAAGTTTCATTATGTTAGTGGGTGTATTATTCTATGCCCTCAGGGCCCTTTGTAACACTTTGTAAACCCTAAATTCAATCTATAAATAAGGGATGATTTTGATATCATACCCTCAAGCTGATTATTCACGCTTCATGGTATCAGAGCCTCTAGGGTTCGAAATTACCTCTGCTTCATCTTCCTCAGCCTTCGTTGCCCTTCCTCAGTCGCCATCGTCTCTAAATCGACCACCTTCGCCGAGCTCCTCCACCTTCGCTCGCCTCCCCTCCACTTCGTCAGCCTCCTTCATCTTCCTCCGGCCGAGCCTTCGTCTGCCTCGTCAGTCTTCGTCGGAGCTCCTCTAGCCTTGGTCGCGCCTTCGTCAGCCCTCGTCGTGCTCTCTCATCTCGGTTGGTACCCTTGTCCTCTATACACAGTCCTAATACATATATATATATATAATTTACCTCAACAGATTCTGTATAATACATATATATATATATATATATAAATGAATACCTAAAATATTAAATATCTTTATTTTAAAAAAAAAAAAAAAACCTTATGGTTTCTTAAATTTGTTATGCCTTCATAGTGGTCATTGTGCCACCATCTTCCGGGTTTGTGATCGTCACTAGTTTTGTTGAGAGTTCTGTAGTATCGTATCCATGGAAGATTCCACCAGTGTGTCCCCTACTTCTCAAACACCGAGGAGCGAGAATCTTATTATACCTACTACCATGACTGAGAACCTCAACCCTAGTTTAAAAATCACCACCTCTCTATTTAATGGTCAGAACTACCTCGCATGGTCTCAAAGTTTGACCCTATTTTTGAAGAGCAGAGGGAAGATGGGGTATGTTGATGGCAGGATACAGGCACCTAGTACCACTGACTCGGGTTATGCCCAATGGGAGATTACCAACTCTTTGATTATGGGTTGGCTTATTCATTCGATGGTTCCTGAACTTGGTGAGGGCTACTTGTCTATGGACACTGCCCAGGATGTTTGGGATGCTGTGACTGCCACCTATTCCCGCAAAGGGAATTTCTCACAGGCCTTTGAGTTGCGCCGCTCTATTGAGAGCTCACTTCAGGGGGAGCAGACTGTCCTGCAATATTTCACCTTCCTCACTAACGGCTGGAAACGCCTTGACCACCTGGAAGACTATAAGCCCGTGTGCCCTGCGGATTCTGTCGGGTACAAGAAGTTCCTCGGACGGGAATGGGTCTTTAAATTTCTGGCCGGCCTTAATGTGGAGTATGATCCAGTTAGGGGTCGAATTCTGGGTATGGACACTCTTCCTTCACTTCAGGAGGCATTTGCCTATGTACAGAATGAGGAGAGCCGCCGATCTGCTATGATGTCCCCTGTCTCTACTGACCGCTCAGCATTACTGTCTACTCCTCGAGATGGCCTCAGCCTAACTCCCATCCCTCCGTCTGCTGCTAAGGAGTCTGTATTCTGTGATTACTGCAAGAAGCCACGGCACACTCGTGAGACGTGTTGGAAGCTTCATGGGACTCCATCCGGGGGTTGAGGTGATCGGTCTGGTTCTCGAGGCGGTCGGTCAGGCCAATCTAGGGCGTGGTTCCTATTCGGGCTCATCGGACTAGTCGTTGATCCACTTGATTCTAATTCTCATTGGCCCAACTTCGACATCTTGGTGGAGGATGCTTTGCGCCAATTGTTGGACCGGGACTTCTTACGCTCCCAAAGATCTGACTTCCTCGTCCTTTGCCCGCCAGTAACTTAGCCTCTTCTCCTTGTGCTTTCTGTGTCATAAGTCTTTGCCTTGGATCATTGATTACGGTGCCTCCGATCATATGTCCGCTCCTCGATCTTTTTTCCGTCTATAAGCCCTCTTGTCAAGACAAAGTTAGGATTGCCGATGGTCTTGTTTCTTCCATTTACGGAAAAGGTTTAGTTCACGCCACTCCTACCATACATCATCTTCTGTTCTCCATGTTCCCAATTTTTACGTTAATCTGTTATCCTTGAGTCGTCTCACCCGTGATTTGACTTGTAGTGTGACGTTTTTCTGATCATTGTCTTTTCAGGACCTTGTCACGAGGGCGATTGGCGATGGTAGTCTGAAAATGGTCTCTACTTCCTAGATCAACCGGACAAACTTGCTTATTCTTCCACCACATCTTCTACTACCCCCGCTGATTTATGGTTGTGGCATCGGCGTCTTGGGCATCCTTCATTCCATTTACTTAAGCATTTATTTCCTTCTGATTTTGCCAATCATCATGTGTCTGACTTTCTTTGTGAGTCTTGTCAACTCGGAAAACAGCACAGAGCTTCTTTTGCTCCCAGTTTGAATAAAAGTTTAGTTCCTTTTTCCTTAATACATTCTGATGTTTGGGGTCCCTCTCGTGTCCTGTCTGTGAAAGGTCATCGATGGTTTGTTACATTTATTGATGATTTTTCTCGTACTACTTGGGTGTATCTCATGAAAGATAAAAGTGAGGTTTTCTCTGTGTTTCGCACTTTTCATAAGATGATTTGTACTCAGTTTGGGGCCACTGTCAAACTCTTTCGTTCTGATAATGGCGGGGAATACATAGATTCTGGGTTAGGACAATATTTCTCTACTCATGGCATTATCCATCAGACCTCTTGCACCAATACCCCTCAACAAAATGGGGTGGCGGAACGCAAGAATCGGCATCTTCTTGACATGGCTCGGTGCATGTGTTTTTCTATGAATGTGCCTCGGCCCTATTGGGGCGACGCTATTCTCACCGCTGCCCATCTTATTAATCGTCTTCCTACCCAGGTCTTGCAAAAACAGACTCCTCTTCACGTCCTCCTAGGTTCTCAGTCCTTGTTTTCTATTCCCCCCAAAATTTTTGGTTGTGTCTGTTTTGTTTATAATCACTCTCCCTCTCGAGGTAAGTTGGACCCTCGCTCCATCAAGTGTGTTTTCCTTGGTTACTCTCCTACTCAAAAGGGGTATAAATGTTACCACCCTTCTTCTCCTAAGTGGTTTGTGTCCATGGATGTTACTTTCTTTGAGTCCCAGTCCTATTTCGTGTCCTCTCCGGTGTCGCCGTCCTCACTTCCGGGGGAGCCTTGGTGTGAAGTGAGTCCTGTGCTTCCTATGGTGGAACCAGTTATTCTTGCACCACCCTCTTCTACTGGGACTACAGAACCCACTGTCACCAAGGAAAAGGTCGGGCAGGTTTATGTCCGGGACATAGACAGACAACACTGGATACAAGGGACCACTTCTGCTGCTCCACTGCCATCTCCTGCTTCTGATAAGAGTCGAGGTAACTTTGAATCTCTTGAATCCATTGATCTTGATGTTCCTATTGCCAAGAGAAAGGGTGTGAGATCTTGCACTCAACATCCTATCTCACAGTTTGTGTCATACTCTCATTTGTCATCTTCATATAGAGCGTTTGTGTCCAATATTTCCTCTGTTAGCATTTCTAACCATTTTCAGGATGCTCTTGCTACTTCTGAGTGGAAACTAGCCATGATTGAGGAAATGAAAGCACTTAGGAAAAATGGCACTTGGGAAGTGACTGAGTTACCTACGGGCAAACGACCTGTGGGATGTAAATGGGTATATACTGTGAAACACAAAGCAGATGGGTCTATTGAGCGTTACAAAGCAAGA
Organism: Camellia lanceoleosa; assembly: GCA_025200525.1. Classification (NCBI taxonomy): domain Eukaryota; kingdom Viridiplantae; phylum Streptophyta; class Magnoliopsida; order Ericales; family Theaceae; genus Camellia; species Camellia lanceoleosa. The sequence continues at coordinate 151,859,502 of CM045760.1, read as the reverse complement.
CTTGTGGCAAAAGGGTTTACTCAGACATATGGCATTGATTATCAGGAGACCTTCGCTCCCGTGGCTAAGATGAATTCAGTCAGAGTACTTCTCTCTCTAGCAGCTAATCTTGGTTGGCCGCTTTATCAGTTTGATGTCAAGAATGCCTTTCTCCATGGTGACCTCGAAGAAGAGGTATATATGGACATTCCTCCTGGTTTTGAGAATCATCAGACAGAAGGCAAAGTATGCAAGCTTCGGAAGTCATTATATGGTCTCAAACAGTCTCCAAGGGCTTGGTTTGAGAGATTCACTCAGGCTATGTTTAAATATGGCTTCAAACAAAGTCAGGCAGATCACACATTGTTTGTGAAACATTCCTCACGTGGTAAGACTACAAAGACTTATTGTTTATGTAGATGACATAGTTCTTACAGCAATGATAGTGAGGAAATACCTCTGTTGAAGAAATATTTAGCTAATGAGTTTGAAATCAAAGACTTGGGAAGCTTGAAGTGTTTTCTGGGAATTGAAGTTGCTCGCTCTAAGGATGGGATATTTATCTCACAGAGAAAATATGTGCTTGACATTAAAGGCGGGATGCTTGGCTGCAAGGCATGTGCCACTCCACTGGAACCTAATCAGAAATTGGGGGATAATGAAGGAGGAGAAGTTGTTGATAGGGGGAGCTATCAACGATTAGTGGGTAAACTCATTTACCTATCTCACTCCGTCCCGATATTCTTTATTCTTTGTCGATTGGTTAGTCGGTTTATGCATGCTCCTCATCGATTCACCTTGAGGTCATGAGAATCTTGAGGTACTTGAAGTCCGCCCGGTAAGGGTCTTTATTTTCAAAGTATGATCATCTTCGTGTGGAAGCCTATCTGAGATCTTGGCCGAATTTGGATCGATGGCGATAGGAGATCGACTTGAGGATATTGCACATTTGTTGGAGGCAACCTAGTTACTTGGAGGAGTAAGCAGAATGTGGTTGCGGGTCAAGTCACGGTGAGTTTAGAGCTATGGCACAAGGTGTGTGTGAACTTTATGGATCAAGTTATTGTTGAGTGATCTAGGTATCGATCGGAAGGACTCCATGCGGTTATCTTTGTGATAATAAGGCCGCCATCAACATCGCTCACAATCCAGTTCAACATGACAGGACAAAACATGTTGAAATTGATCGCCACTTCATCAAAGAGAAACTCACTAATGGTACCATTTGTACTCCTTTTGTCCAATCTGGTGAACAACTTGCTGACATTCTCACCAAAGGGGTTGGGAATAAACCATTTCATGACATATTAGGCAAGCTGGGCATGAGAGATATCTTCGCACCAGCTTGAGAGGGAGTGTTAGCATATATTCTGTTAGCATATATTCACCGAAAGTGTTCATTTGTTTAATCACCGAAAGTTTCATTATGTTAGTGGGTGTATTATTCTATGCCCTCAGGGCCCTTTGTAACACTTTGTAAACCCTAAATTCAATCTATAAATAAGGGATGATTTTGATATCATACCCTCAAGCTGATTATTCACGCTTCAGTAGATACACTAGTAATCCCAGTAGTGTGCATTGGCATGCTGTTAACTGAATTCTTAGGTACTTGAGGAAAACGATAGACTATGAAATAGTCTGTAATGGCTATCTAGCAGTGCTGAAAGGATTCACTGATACTAGTTGGATAACTAACCGTGAAGATCATTTGTCCACGAGTGGTTGGATTTTTATTCTTGGAGGAGGAGTTATCTCTTGGAGTTCTAAGAAGCCAACATGAATAACTGCTAAAAATCTGATTATTATTGTTAGTGGCTGTTAGTGGACATATAGTAGCTGTTAGTGGGTTATGATAATGTCTATATACACTATGTTAGTGATCTAGATAGTGGCTATAATGGATGTATATAGTAATCTAGATAGTGGCTATAATGGATGTATATATTATGTAAGGAGATAGGTAGTGGCTCTTAGTGGTGATAGTGGATCTTAGTGGCACAAATAGTAGCTCTTGTTCTCTCCTATATAAGGAGTGTAGTTTTCTCTTCACAAGATAAGAAGTTTTGAATATAACAGCAATATATTCCTTCTTCCTCATATTTTCTGAGTTCTTCTTCCTCATATTTTCTAAGTTGGTATCAGAGCAACAAAAACATAGCAGCCCTAAAACCGTCATAGCCATGTCGGAAGTCACGTCCGAAACCACTTCAACCCCACGCCATTCTGGTGAAAACATCCAACTCTCACTCTGTCCAAATCACCACCATCCGCCTAAATGGTGATAATTTTCTCATTGGTCACAATCTGTCCGAATGTATATCCGTGGGCAAGGAAAGATCGGTTACATCCTTTGGTCACAAGAAGGCTCCTGCTTTGTTAATGATCCATTGTTCGACGGTTGGGAATTTGAAAACTCCATGGTTATGACATGGTTGGTCAATTCCATGGAGGAGGATATAAGCTCTAATTACATGTGCTATACTCTTGCACAAGAGTTGTGGGATAATGTTAGTCGATGTATTACGACCTAGGAAATCAATCTCAAGTTTTGAATTGACTTTGAAGTTGGGAGAGATTCGTCAAGGAGATGATTCCGTCACCAAATATTTCAATTCGTTGAAAAGGTTGTGGCGGGATCTTGACATCTTCAACACATACGAATAGAAATCGGTTGATTCGCAACCACCACAAGAAAAGCGTGGAAGACGGTAGTATTTACAAGTTTCTTGCCGGCCTCAACATTGAGTTCGATGAAGTGCGAGGAAGAATTATTGGCAGACCTCCTCTCCTATCCATTGGCGAAGTATTTGCCGAAGTCAGAAGGGAAGAGAGCCGAAGGAGCGTCATGCTTAAGAAAAAATGTACTGGTGAGTCAATTGAAATTTCTGTTTTAATTAGCGATGCTGCGGCCAACAAGGCTGTAAATTACCAGCGCAGGTTTGATGATAAGCCACGGGTCTAGTGTGATTTTTGCAATAAGCCTCGCCACACACGCGAAACGTGTTGGAAGATCCATGGCAAACCTGTCAACTGGAAAAGCAGCAAACAAGGAGAGAAGAATCGTGGCTTTCCTACTGCTAATGAAGCCGATTCAGGTCCCTTCAACAAAGAGCAGATTGATCAACTCTAAAGGCGATAAAATCCAACTCCTCATCCGTACTCCTAGTGTTTTTTGGCATAAGCAGTAGAAATCCTAAAGCCTTCTCTTGCCTAAACTTCTCTCCGTGGATCATAGATTAGGTGCCTCCGATCACATGACTAGTTTTTCCCATTTATTTAGTACCTATTTCCTTTGTTCTCGTCATGACAAAATCGTAATAGCCGATGGTAGTTTTTCACCTATTGCATGAAAAGGATTTATTAAACTAATCGAGAAAATTAATCTCAATCTCGTTTCTTCACGCCCCCAACTTAGCTCAGAACCTTTTGTCTGTCAAGAACTATCTAAGGATTCTAATTGTTGTGTTACATTTTTGAATCCCATTGTGAATTTCGGGACCGTAACTCGGGATGATGATTGGGCGTGCTAGGATGCTTAAAGGTCTTTACTACTTTGATGAAGTACACATTAGTAGTAAAAAGCTCGAGCTTTAATAGTACTAGTTCAATCTCTCGAGAAAAAATAATGCTATGGCACTATAGGCTAGGACATCCTAGTTTTCTTTATCTCAAAACATTTATTTCGAATTATTTAAAGGGATTGATTGTTCTTCTTTTCATTGTGAAAGTTGCATTTTTGCAAAATTTCATCGCTTCTACTTATTTGCCAAAACCTTACCAAAGCTTCCAAACCTTTTATTTGATTCATAGTGATGTTTGGGGCCCTTCTAAAATCACTACTCTTTACGGTAAAAGATGGTTTGTTACATTCATTGATGACCATACCCGCTTATGTTGGATTTATTTGATGAATAAAAATCGACGTGAAAAATTTATTCACAAATTTTTACAATATGATTGAAAACCAATTTCAAACCAAAATTGGTATTTTACATTCGATAATGGAATGTAATATTTCAATGAGCAAGTTGGGTGAGTTTTTGGCAAAAATGGGATTTTTCATCAATCTACATGTCGATACCCTCAACAAAATGGCATTGCAGTAATCTAAAAATAAACATTTACTTGAAGTAGCACGTGCTATAATGTTTTACATGCATGTTCCTAAATATTTATGGGGTGAAGCAATTTTAACAGCCTCTTATTTGATAAACAGGATGCCTACAAAGGTGTTAACATACAAAACACCTTTTGATTGTCTCAAAACTTTTTTTCCTGACACGAGGTTGTTTTCTGATTTACCCGCCAAAGTTTTTGGATGTACTGCCTATGTTCATGTTCCCAGTCAATTTCGTTCAAAACTTGACCCCCGTGTTATAAAATGTGTTTTTTTGGGTTATTCCTCAAACAAAAAAGGGTATAAGTGTTTCGATCCTCAAACCAAGAAATTTCATGTGAGTATGGATGTGTCATTTGTGGAAACAAAATCTTATTTCCCCAACACTTCTTCAGGGGAGAGACAAGTGGAGTAGAAGACAATTTTTGGGATATTTCTATCCCGCTCCCCAATGTCATTTATCCTACACAAAAACCACATCTGTCTGATAATGATCACTTAGGAGAACCAAGTTCTATGGTGCCTAGTCAAGAAGATTCTTGTTTAGGGGGAGAAGTACTACCAAATGATCTAAATTCTGAGCTTCAGGTTTATACTAGAAAGCGATTTCATCTGAGGAATAATGACCCGAATGTCCATCCTAATGACCCGAATGTCCATTCGAGTTCTGGCATCGAAATTTTAGGTAATCCTATTCCTTCTATTTCCGACCTTGATGTTCCTATAGCAATTAGGAAAGGTGTCCGAAATTGCATTAAACATCTTATTGCAAATTACCTCTCCTATCAAAGACTGTCTAAAAACCATAGAGCTTTCACATCTGGGATTTCACACTTGTTTGTTCCAAGGAATATACAGGAAGCATTGGATGATCCGAATTGGAAATTAGCAGTCATGGAGGAGATGAACGCTTTAAGGAGAAGTGGTACTTGGAAGATAGTTGATCTACCCAAAGACAAGAAAACAGTTGGGTGTAAATGGGTGTTTACGATAAAATGTAACGCAGATGGAAGCGTTGAGAGATACAAGGCGAGACTGGTGGCTAAAGGCTTCACTCAAACTTATGGGATCGACTATCAGGAGACGTTTGCTCCTGTTGCTAAAATAAATTCCATCAGAGTACTGTTATCTCTTGCAGTAAATTCAGATTGGCCTCTACATCAACTTGACAATAAAAATGCATTTCTCAATGGTGATCTTGAAGAGGAGGTGTTCATGAGCCTACCGCTGGGATTTGAGCAGAGACTTGGTAGTGACAAAGTATGCAGATTGAACAAGTCATTATACGGACTCAAACAATCACCAAGAGCGTGGTTTGAACGCTTTGGGAAGGCAGTTATCGCCAGGCTTTCGCAGAGTCAAGCAGATCACACAATATTTTATAAACATTCAAAAGACAAAGAAATTGCAATTTTGATTGTTTATGTTGATGACATCATTTTAACTCGGTAATGATGAAGCAGAGTTAGCACCCTCAAAGAGAAACTTCAAAAGAATTTCACATTAAGGATCTTGGAGCCCTCAAGTATTTCCTCGAATGGAATTTGCAAGATCCAAGGAAGGTATATTCGTTAATCGAGAAAATATGTTCTTGATCTCCTTGGAGAAACAGTATGCTTGGTTGTAAGATGGTGGAGACTCCGATCGAGCCTAACTTGAAGTTACAAGTCGCTAAGGTCAAGAAGTCAAAGAGAGGGAACAATATCGTGACTTGTAGGAAATTGATTTACTTGTCTCATACGCTGCCCGATATTGCCTTTGCAACAAGATGGTAAGTCGGTTCATGCACTCACCAGGTGAGCACTTTGAGGCCGTTTATAAGATCTTAAGATATTTGAAAGGAACTCAGGAGAGGCTTCTTGTTCAAGAAACATGGACATCTTCAAGTTGAAGTATACACAGATGCAGATCAAGGTGAAGTGTTACGCACGGAGATCAACATCCGGATCTCGCTCCTTTGTAGGTGGGAACCTAGTTACATGGCGGAGTAAAAAATGTAATGTGGTAGCTAGAAGTAGTGCGAAGCGAGTTCAGAGTCATGGCCATGGAATCTGTGAAGTAATGTGGATTAAAAGAATTCTTGAAGAATTAAAGCTTTCACCCGACAACTATGAAGGTCTAGTGTGACAACAAAGCGGCTATATCTATAGCTCATAATCCAGTTCTACATGATCGCACAAAACATATAGAAGTGGATAAACATTTCATCAAGGAGAAAATCAATGCTGGCATAATCTGTATGACCTACCTTTCAACAGGTGAACAATTAGCTGATGTGCTAACGAAGGGACTACACAAGAAGCAATTTGATAAGCTGACTAGCAAGCTGGCTATGGAAGATATCTTCAAACCAGCTTGAGGGGGAGTGCTGGAAATCTGATTATTATTGTTAGTTGCTGTTAGTGGACATATAGTAGCTGTTAGTGGGTTATGATAATGTCTATATACACTATGTTAGTGATCTAGATAGTGGCTATAATGGATGTATATAGTAATCTAGATAGTGGCTATAATGGATGTATATAGTAATCTAGATAGTGGCTATAATGGATGTATATATTATGTAAGGAGATAGGTAGTGGCTCTTAGTGGTGATAGTGGATCTTAGTGGCACAAATAGTAGCTCTTGTTCTCTCCTATATAAGGAGTGTAGTTTTCTCTTCACAAGATAAGAAGTTTTGAATATAACAGCAATATATTCCTTCTTCCTCATATTTTCTGAGTTCTTCTTCTTCATATTTTCTAAGTATAACAGACTCAACCATGGCGTTAGAGTTTGTAGCATTAGCTTCTTGTAGCAAAGAGGCAGAGTGGCTAAGGAATCTCTTGATAGAGATTAAGATATGGCCAAAACCTATGCCACCAATATCTTTGTATTGTGATAGTGAAACAACTCTATCACGGGCCAATAGCCATGTCTATAATAGAAAGTCCAGGCATAGAGAACTGAGACATAGTTGTGTTAGGCAATTAATCACTGAAGGTGTGATAACCATTAGTTATGTAAAGTCAAGTGAAAACTTGGTTGGCCCCTTGACAAAAGGACTTGCAAGGGATTTGCTGTGGAAAACATCAAAGGGGATGGGTCTTAAGCCTACTTAACATAATCACTCCTGGTGGAAACTCGACTCAACGCTTGAAGAAATATCAAGTCTTGAGTTCAATAAGCCCAAGTACACCATATGTCGTGATTGCAAGCACTTAGTTTTATTTCATTTTCATCCCAAGGTTGAAGTGCTTGGTACCTGTAATGTGGAAAGAAGAGGATGAGTTAGCAAACTCTTAATAAGCTTACAATTGGGTTGTTAGGGTATTGTAAATTACAGAAGTACTCTCAGTAAGCTTACTTATGTGAGTGTAGGAGGTGGTGCCACTTCCTATAAATCCAAGGGTTTGACTCTAGAGCGCTCATGAAATAGGATATAGACACAAGGCCAATCCATGTGTCGGTTTATTTGAATACTTGAGGTATTTGTACTGTGCGTAAGACATGTTCAGTTAGTCGTATAAGATCACTAGTTCAAAGACAAGTCTACTATGCCATCTTGACTAACTTTGAGGTGTCTTTACTAAGTGACTGATTCAAATCGTAAGATATCTTCACCTATGCATAAGGCTGCCAAGTGAACTAAGAGTCATCATCTGATATTTTGAAAATGGTGGGGGAATGTTGGGAAATTTTCAAAATGGGTTTTCAAAATTTATTGTTTAGTTTTTGGGCGTTTTCAAAACCTTCCTTGTTTTTCTTTGGAAATATTGAAATAAGCTTGGGGACTTTGTCCCACATTGAGAAGAGAGGAAAACATGGACCACTTAATAAAGTGCTACATTGAATATTACTTTGAATATAGAATTGTGGGATGGATGCTAGTTTACATGCACTCACTCCGCACTCGCGCGCAAGGCGCCATGAGGGAATTTTTCTATTTGCATCGGACAGGTTGGAATGATGACGTGAATCCAACGTGGCATAAGTGACGTGGAATACAGTCAGCTTCACGTGGCAGTGATGTGGTGTCCGTTGGTGGTGAGTCAACTAACCGATTGAACGGCTGCATGTCCAATCTGGAGCGGTTTGATCATAGCCATTGATTGGAGATGCGCAAGATCGCGGGGATGAGATGACACACGATCGTGATCAGGTATGATTAGTCAATGCATCTATTCGGTGTGAGAATGATCTGCACCATAGATCGTCGATCCAACGGTCAGATCTGATCGAATGCGATCCAGGGACATGACCATTCAATCAGATGCATCAAGGCCTATAAATAGGCTGCGAAATCAGCCATTTCAATCCATCCAAAAACTCAGAAATCATTCCTACAATTCTCTCTCTCTTCCTCTTGATTTAGAGTTTTCAATCAAAAGTTTCTTAAACAAGTTTCTGCTTTTCTTATTGGTAATCAAATTCTACAGACTTGATTACCAGTGTCTTGGTTTTCTTGATTATATAAGAGTATTATGATCTACTGTTGTCAGTGCAGATGCCAGTAGACTTGATCTTTAGATCAAGCTTCATTGTATCTTGGAGACGAATTTGTTGTAACCCCCTGTACACCTTTTTAGTGGGTGCAAATATTGTCTTTAGGAAAGCGACTAAGTAACGCGACTTGAAGCACCAAATTTCTGTTTTACATAGACAAGATCGTCGCCAAGTTTTGAAGACCCGAAGACCACCAACTGGAGAATTCAAGACGAAAGACGAATTGTTCCAACAATTCTTAGTTGTATTTTATGTATGTGATAAGACCTAGTGTGATACTTGCTATATCTGACACAAGAGCCATTCCCTAATTTGGATGGCATGCATATTGGATGTGGTTATCCTTAATCTACTAAACAATTATTCATTGACACACCTACTCTCAGTTTTCAATTTAACAACATAGCCCATTTAGGTGACCGCTTGCTAAGTATTGCATTGGTAGTGATGCTGGCATAATAATTGGTTTGATAGGCTAAGGACACCTCAAAATTGTTTTATTTAAAAATAAAATTCATCTTAAAATGCAAGCCGACATCAATTGACAAAATGCTAAGGTCATTTATTACATTTCTGATAATCTTAGTAAGTTGATGAGCTTATCTACTGTAATTTTTAACTATATCTTCTTTTAACAGGCAATTTCTGTTGAAGGACAAAAGACAACCCTCCAGACTGACTACATCATAAAAGTAACACTTTTAACAGAGCTTTCATTGATCTTCATCTTTATACTTCATACAAATGTTTTTACCTGTTGATGATTTGGCCATCACTTCCATTTGTTAATCAGATTCTGGGACTTGATATCTGTGCTGACACACTGGCTGGAGATGCCATGAGAAGAGGTATCTCAGGTGGTCAAAAGAAGAGATTGACCACAGGTAGTCTTTCTGATTTTCTTTTCTGGTCTGGTGTATATGTAGTTTGAATGCTTGAGTTTGACAGCTTCAGCAGATAATTCAACTCACAACTAGGATAACAAAAAAACAAAAGTAAAATTCAACTCATGACTACATCATATTTGGCATTGGTATTAGTCTTTGGAAAAAATACATTACCATTATCAAGAAAAGAGCAACATTCAACTCATGTCCTTGAATGTTGTTACTATGTGCATGCTTTTTTTTTCTCGAACAATAATTTGTATTGGTATTTCACAGGCGAGATGATTGTAGGTCCCACAAAAGCTCTGTTTATGGATGAAATATCAAATGGCTTAGACAGTTCCACCGCATATCAGATTGTTGCTTGTCTTCAACAGCTAGCACATATTGCAGATGCTACTATACTTGTGGCACTTCTTCAGCCTGCACCAGAAACCTTTGATCTCTTTGATGACATTATCTTGATGACGGAAGGGAAGATTGTGTATCATGGACCCCGTAGTCATATTCTAGAATTTTTTGAGGATTGTGGGTTTAGGTGTCCTGAAAGGAAAGGGGTAGCCGACTTCCTCCAAGAGGTAAATTTATAGTGGTTTATATTGAATTCCTACTCGCACTCTTATTTTCTTCAAGGGGTACTTTAAACTTTTATCTGCCATATTGATAATATCAATAATAAAGTTGTCTCTCTCTGACAATTGCAGTTTTAATGAGTTGGTGACTAAGTAGATCCTGTATTCAAACTTCACTACTGATTTAATAATTATAATACTTGCACGTTTGGCCACAAGTGAAGCTTACTTTCATATGAGTTAGTGGTTAACAATTTAACTACTACATTGCAGGTTATGTCAAAAAAAGATCAAGCTCAGTACTGGCACCAAGCTGAACAACCTCGCAATTACATTTCTGCTGATATGTTCTCCAAGAAATTCAAGGAATCTAACTTTGGGAAAAAGCTAGACGACGAATTATCAAAGCAGTTTATGAAGTCTCAGAGCCACAAGAATGCAATTTCTTTTAGCATATATTCTCTTTCTAAATGGGCACTCTTTAGAGCTTGCATCTCAAGGGAACTTCTGCTCATGAGGAGGAATTCTTTTATTTATGTATTCAAATCAGTCCAGGTTTTGATCAGTACTTTCTTATTCTTGCATATTTTTTGTTCTTGGAATTTAATTTTTAGCCATTCATGCATTTGTGTCAATGTTGAATTGTTAATCTTTGTATCTAAGCCCCCATATAACTTACAGAAGCTTCAATTCTTGTTCACTGCAGCTTGTTATCATTGCATCTATCACAATGACTGTATTTTTGAGAACCCGACTGGCTGTTGATCCCATTCATGCAAACTATTATCTGGGTGCTTTGTTCTATGCTCTCATCATGCTTTTTTTTGATGGATTCCCGGAGCTGTCCATGACTGTTGGAAGACTTGCAGTTTTCTACAAACAGCGAGATTTGTTCTTCTATCCAGCTTGGGCATATGCAATCCCAGCCACCATTCTCAAGGTTCCTCTTTCAATGTTGGTAGCTCTAGTTTGGACATCTCTGACTTATTATGTCATTGGATACAGTCCTGAGGCTGGAAGGTTAGTTTCACTTGACAAGGCTTACATTTTATTCTTCCTTGTATATTTTATATATATATATATATTGTTTTCCTTCAAATATGTCTTTGATTTGAACAAGTTGTCACCATTTGTACCAATATTTGTATCAACTACTCAGCAATTTAACTCAGTTTTTTCATGGATTAGTCATCCAGCAGCTGCAATCTTCACTAGTACTTTCAAATAAACCCGCATACCCAACACAAACTGTTAGATCACCAGTAGTGCCAAAAACATAAGCTGATAAGAAATGGGCCCAACATTGTATATCAAGCTATCCAATATAAACATCTTAATGTTGTATTAATTTCTATCATTGCCTTGTATTTTAGGTTCTTTCGCCAGTTCCTTCTATCTTTTGCGGTACACTTAGCAGCAACATCCATGTTTCGTTTCTTAGCATCTATTTTCCGCACCGTGGTTGCTTCTAACACGGCTGGGAGTATGTTGATCTTGTTTGTCTTTTTATTTAGTGGTTTCCTTATCCCAAAATGTAAGGCTTCAATAACTCTTTTCCAATTTGATTTTTTTATAGTTGTTTAGGAAGATGAACTTAAACCGTCTTGTTGATTGCAGCATCTATGCCAACTTGGTTGAGTTGGGGATTTTGGCTTTCCCCGATGACATATGGTGAGATAGGCCTTGCTTTAAATGAATTTCTTGCTCCAAGATGGCAAAAGGTGAGTATCTGAAAGCCAGAGTTGTTGCTTCCTCTAACACACACAATATTCAAGTTGCTTTTTGTGGCACTGTACAGATTCTATGAGTTTCATGCTGATACAGCAGCTCATTAGCAAGGGGTAGATGAGGGCCACTTCTAAACAATAATGTTGGAAGGCCAATTATATAGGATATCATTCTTTATATCAGTTACCTTTAGCAACAAAATTTCTCAATTTATTGGGTAGACAACATGAATCCCATCCAATTGATCATCCTCACAAGAACCACATTTGTTTAGCATGAACTCCACCTATTTTCACCAATGCTCTAATGCTTGGAATTTTTACCATGTACTTATCATTTTTCCAATACCTCATTGCTCATTTTTTATTTGCCCAAGCATAACCTCTGTACTCTGTGCCTTCTCTTCCAGATATCATGGGATGTTCAGAATTCTAATTAAGTTGTCCAGTACTTTTTCATCCATAAAATTGTCTTCATTTGGGCGCTGCACATCTTATTGATATGTCAATCCTTGTTGGCAATATTGCTACTTACTGTTTATTTTAGTTGGAGTTATGTGTCTCTTTCTGTCATTTTTCTTTCTTTTCCAGATATTAGTATGGTAATCATAATTTGTAGATTAGATGCTTGTGATGATCTTTTAGGCTGTGTTTGGATCATGGATTTTGACAATGATTTAAAAAAGGAAAGGGAAATGGAGAAAAAATCTAACTTATATTTCATTGACATTTCACTCACCTTTTCCCTTTTCCTTTCCAAATCCCTACCAAAATCCATGATCTAAATACATCCTTAAAGTTTAATATATGAGTCGGTGCACAGACTTCTGGATCTATCATCTATGATATTTAACAAAGGTTTTGGGACTGCTTATTATTTGGCCAATAATGTTACTGTTTATTTAGTAATCAAGTAAAATAGATGGCCATAGTTTGCTTATTCATCCTATGCTCTTCATTATTTTGTCTAGACATTGACAGCGAATACTACCATAGGGCAAGAAACACTTGAAAGCCGTGGATTGCACTTTCACGGATACTTATTTTGGATATCATTTGGCGCCTTACTTGGATTTATAATAATTTTCAACATTGGATTTACCTTGGCCTTAACCTTCTTAAACCGTAAGTTTGTCTTTTGATTACATGAAGTCAACATAAGAATTGCAGAGTGATACGTGCTTATTTCATTTCATAATGAATTCAGCTCCTGGTTCTCGTGCTATTATTTCAAATGAAAAGCTTTCCCAAATTCAAGGATCTGAAGATTCCTCCAGTGCTGCCAATGCAGAAGCAAAATCTACAGATTCTCCCAACAATACTACAAAATCTCATGAAGGTCATGTATTTTTAGATTTTTCTTCATTCTCTTATAATTATTGAAACCATTGCTTCACATGATTCTTTTCCTTCATTTATCTTCTTATAAGTTTATTCCTATTTCACTTAATAAGGGTGGGTAATCTTGTTTTACAGGTCGAGTGGTTTTACCTTTTGAACCCCTAACTCTGGTGTTTCAAAATGTGCAATACTATGTTGACACCCCTGTGGTAATCATATAAACAAATCTCTTATAAGTCTTATGTACCTGTTAAATATTTAGAACTAATTGGATCAAACTACATTGGTTTATTGTGTCATTTTTCTTTGATTTCAGGCAATGAGAGAAAGGGGGTTCACTCAGAAAAAACTCCAACTTCTTTGTGACATTACAGGTGTATTTAGGCCTGGTGTTCTTACAGCATTGATGGGTGTCAGTGGAGCTGGGAAAACAACTCTTATGGACGTTCTTGCTGGAAGAAAAACTAGTGGCACTATTGAAGGAGATATTAGAATTGGAGGGTTTCCTAAGGTTCAGGAGACGTTTGCTAGGATTTCAGGTTACTGTGAGCAAACCGACATACATTCTCCACAAATTACAGTTGAAGAATCAGTGGTTTATTCTGCTTGGCTGCGTCTGCATCCTGAAATTGATTCAAAAACTAAATTTGTATGACCTATATATAAGGAAGTTAAATTTATTCTTTAATCTACAACAATAGTTTAAACATTATTTTACTTTTGTTGCTGCTGCACGTCTTTGCAGGAATTTGTGAAAGAAGTCCTTGAGATCATTGAGCTTGATGAAATCAAAGATTGCTTGGTTGGCATGCCCGGTGTTAGTGGTTTATCAACTGAGCAGAGAAAGCGGCTTACGATATCTGTGGAGCTTGTTGCTAACCCCTCTATTATTTTCATGGATGAACCTACAACTGGATTGGATGCAAGAGCAGCTGCAATTGTTATGCGAGCAGTGAAGAACGTGGCTGAAACAGGAAGAACAATTGTTTGCACCATTCACCAACCAAGCATTGACATATTTGAAGCATTTGATGAGGTAGGAAAGCAATTAATGAACTATTTTAAGAGAACTTCGAACATAAAGACAATTTGGATACTGAAATGGAATTAATTATGCGAGTTTTAACGCTGTTTGATTGTAACTAAAGCATTTTTGAACTCAATAGTGTAAGCTTGGCTCAGAAAATTACATTCCCAAATGCCTTCTACTGAAGAAATGACACATCGAAGGGCCAAGCTTCAGGACTAGTGTTACCTCTTGATTTGAAGCCTTTCAAATATTTAGTATTACTATTATTATCTTTGTGCGAGTTGGTATTGTGGCCAATTCTCTTAACTGCTTGACCTATTATTGCAACTGCTTTCCTAACATGGTATCTAAGCTTTACTTCTCAGAAGTATTGGGTTAATGTCTATCCATGTGTATTTCAACCATTTTAAATGTAGAAGTTCGACTAAGTTTCTATAAGCTCAGCAACAGGTTTCCTATTGTTTGATGATGTTGAATGTGCCTTACCACCAAAATCTTTCAAATTATTTATTTCTTTCACAGATAATAGCTAGACCTTCTATGTGTTGCCCTCTATTGCATCACAGTGAAATTTGGTCACTTGAGCATAATCAATTCAAAACCTGTTTGATGTTTACAGAGAACATCCACTTTTAAAAATTGTCTTCTAATTCTAATCCAATTTCATATTTGTGATTCAATGTAAATAAATTAGGTCTAATGCCTCATTGATATTGATTGCAGTTAATTCTATTGAAATCCGGCGGACAAATTATTTACTCTGGACCACTCGGTCAATATTCAAGCAGTGTCATTGAATATTTTGAGGTCAGTTTGCTGCAGGAATACATAAGCCTCTTAGATGTTTTTTCCCTTTAATTTGTGTACATGATATGCTTCTAAAAGTAGGAATTTAAGTATTGCTTCATCTTAATTTCAATCGTTTCTCTCTAACAGGATATCTCAGGGGTGCCAAAGATAAAAAATAATTACAATCCAGCAACATGGATGTTAGACGTCACTTCTACATCGGCAGAAGCTGAACTTGGTGTTGATTTCGCCCAAGTTTATAAGAACTCTGTCTTGTATCAGTAAGTTCAACTGCTCACTACTTCTTTCTCTTTGGAGTTAGGATGGTCATTACAAACTTGCTTGGTGTGACTGCAATGCAGAAGAGTCTATCTCCTGAAAATAAGCATCTTTCAAATTTATTTGTCATGTGGACGTTTTCCCCAATATATCTCTCAAATTGTTTAGGTTTTTGTAGTCTTAGGTGATCTTAAATGGTTTTTGGGAGCCAATGCTATTTGCGTACTAGAGGGCTTTTTGATTTCAAGGAATTAAGAGAGTTCAAATGACTACTTAAGTTTTAAAGTAGCAGCTTTATTGTTTTTGATGACTGGGTTGTGGTTATATGACAATCCACTTGTAGCTAATGTTTGAGATCTTACATTTCATCTTGAAGCTCAAGTTGTTCCGCTAGTTGCTTTCAGCGTAGTCGTCTCATGAGGTCCTGGATGAATTCATTAATGACTAATTACAATAATCTTCCATTTGATGTAAAAGATGGATATTGGCATTGACGATGCATTCAAATTTTACTTAGAATTTCTGTGAGAGACTGAGAGGCGATGGGTGTGGAACCATTAATTTGGACACTTTTTTTTCTCCCTAGACAAGATGAAATACTGGAAACCAGTTATTTATGATACAATAATGATTGCTTTATGATAACAGTCTTGTATGACTCATTTTTGGTCATTGTGATTGTAGGAACAATAGAGAACTTGTAAATAGGTGGAGTACTCCACCTCCTGATTCAAAAGAATTGTATTTCGCAACCCGCTTTGCACAAAATGGTTGGGGACAGTTCAAATGCTGCCTCTGGAAGCAACACCTGTCTTATTGGAGAAGTCCTGCATACAACTTGCAGCGTTTCGTGTACATGATTGTCGCATCTTTTCTTTTCGGGGTACTGTTTTGGGATCAAGGAAAGAAATTGTAAGTAAATCAAATTGAACTAGATTGTCAATGGTTTGATAGATTAGAAGATATCATAAACAAAATGCCTTAGGATATTTTGATCCAAAAAAAAAAAATCGTAGTTAAAACTTTTTTTGTTTTCTTCTTTTCAAGTATGCCTTATGTATTTCATAGACAAAAAATACCACCAAATGCAGTTCTCTGATTCCTTTGAACTCGGATGACTATATTTATTGGATCTGGGATTCCATTATTATTTTATTGGATAGACTTCTGCGCATGCCTTAACATAAATAATCCTTTTATTTGATAGAAAGAACCAGCAGAGCCTTTTCAATGTATTTGGTTCAATGTTCTCCACTACGATCTTCTTGGGCATAAATAATTGCTCGTCAATTTTACCATATATCTCAACGGAGCGATCTGTTTTGTTTCGGGAAAGGTTTGCCGGGATGTATGGTTCGTGGGCTTATGCACTTGCTCAGGTATAAATTTCTTTAATATTTGATTTTGTTATGAAAATTTATTATCTAATAATTTTTTAATGAGCTTTTTGTTAATAGCACTTCCTACATACTTAAAGGCGACTGCTAATTTTGTAGGTCACGATTGAGATTCCCTATATCCTAGCAATATCGATTACATTTGTGGTTACTACATATCCAATGATTGGGTATTATTGGTCAGCTTATAAGGTTTTCTGGTACTTTTACGCCATGTTTTTTACATTACTGTACTTCAGTTATCTGGGAATGCTGCTTATTGCAATGACACCAAGCTTTCCAGTGGCTGCAATTTTACAGTCCGCCTTCTACACAATTTTCAACCTGTTCGCTGGATTTCTGATACCTCAACCGGTAAGCTAATAACCTTTACTTATTGTGGTACTATGAAGCATGGCTATGGACATAAATGAGGACATTGGACGCAGTGATTTCAAAAACAATTATGACACAAACACTGTGGGAATAAAGAAATATATATATATATATATATAAATTCTATTTGCTATTTATCTAACTATTACATCTATAAACAAACAAAAATGATGAAAATTAACACTAATTTAACATAAAAGCAAACTAAATTTAAATCAGTCAAAGACTAGATTTGTGTTGCATTAGGGCTTCAGGATCATTGGAAGCCAGTGTCTCAACTTCACAAGAGGTTAGATCTACGTTGCATTGGTGATGGTTTGATATAGTTTTATTTTTATTTTTAAAATTTAACCCTTATATTTTCAAATATTTTAATATGACACTCAAAATTAGCTTTTAAAAATGAAAATAAGACTTCACTATGCCTTGAAGTGTATCTCATTGTGTATATAAAGGAAATGGACTCACCATGTGGCATGTCAAACGTGTGTCCCCGCCATGTCCATGTCTCATACGTGTCCAACACTACTACAACACCTATTTTGAAGTGTCAATGCTTCATAATTGTGGTATTGGCATTGATTTTAACTAACATTTTGTTGCAATTTAGATTATTAATTACGAATAAACTATTTGTTGTGGTGATAATAGAACATGGAAAAAGCCATTATGCAATCTTGCTACCATTTGCCTAGTTTGCTAGGAGTCAACTTGTACAACCCTAAATTATAACTTTATTTGCATGATATCTCTTACTCTCTCCTCTAAAACCTGAATCTTTCTTTTCGCATAAGTCCCTAGAAAACCCATGAGTCCTATTCCTAAACTACATTTTATAACTGGAATTCTTTACTCAGGCCCATAGGTCCTATTTTTAAACTCTCAGCTCATAATCTGGAAATTTGCTTGAAAATTTTGAGTTTCCAATCCCCAGCAACAGGTATTCTGTTGGGTCTGAGTAAATGAACCATTTTCAACTTGGATCATGAGCGAAATCATCTAGCACAATTTGTTGAGTAGAAATCTGAAAATGTATGAATTCACAAAGCAGTCTGTTGGTTTTTCTTACAGGTAAAACTTGTTTGCCATCTAGAATGAGGAAATCTTATACAATGAACATGATATGTAGAGAATTAATCATAACTTCATAAAAATGAAATGTTTTTTTACTATGTGCTTAAAATTTTAATATTAATATTGATCCTAAAGATCTATTAGAACTTGTTGGTTTTTGGAGTTTATTAAAATTCAAGGGTCCCAAGGTTTTGTACCAATCACCTGATTGGTTGTGTTTTTGAAACAAAAGCAATGAAAAGTTTGAAAACACTCATTGTTTTCATTTCTATGAGCAAAAACCAATTTTTGAAAATTTGAAAACAGCTTCTATAAAAGAAGGGTTGTTTTTAGAAACTTTAGTGATACTAATCTAGTTGTATTTTATATTTTGCTTCTTGCAGCAAATTCCCAAGTGGTGGATTTGGTTGTATTATATAAATCCGACTGCTTGGACGCTAAACGGTATGCTTACATCGCAGTATGGAGATATAGACCAGAAGATTAAGGTGTTTGGAGAAACCAAAACTGTCACGGCCTTTTTAACAGATTATTTTGGATACAGACATGATCACTTACCCATTGTAGCTGTTATGCTCCTTATTTACCCCATTGTTTTTGCTTCTCTGTTTGCATTCTGCATAGGGAAGTTGAACTTCCAGAGGAGATGAATCTTGCAAATCTATTTGTTTGTATCTTGGTGAATGGATTGTTTGTCACATTGTAATTGTTTCATCTAATTATGTATAATAGTGCTGTGACTGTTATGAAACTGTGGCAATTTGGGTATTAAAGTAATCATAAATAATCAATGAAAAATAAAACAAATACATACCATGATACATGATTTACGTGGTTTGCCTTATAGGCTACGTTCACGGATAATACAATAAGAGTACTTTCATTATGGAGGAAATTTACAAGTGAATTCAATTCGTCTCTCGCACCCTTAAATCCAATGCACTGATAAATATACTCAAGTATTTTATGTACTCCTCTCTATATTTCTATTTGTTTGTGAATTGTGTTAGATTTGAGAAATTACTATCCTTTTTTATAATTGAAGTTCTCAGGACTTAAATGTATAAAAATTGTAGGTGTTTTTTTATTTTTTCGTCTTTTTCATCAAATTTAGTTTTTTAATTTCTTTTTCTCTAGAAATAGATTTTAAAAATCAAACCCAACAAGGGTAATTTGTCTTTCTTAATTATTTTGTCAATTAACACGCTATTATTGTTCAAAATTATATGAAGAAACGTTTGATTTAGATAAAACTCATTGGATTTTCTCCCGTCTATACATTGGAGGAGGGTGCTGCGACTTGTGGGCCCAATATTCATTTCATATGATATTTATTTGTCAAATTAGATTGGATGAAATTATAAATACAGTGAATTGAGTGAGTGAATTATTAATTTATTAGTATGTTAGTATTAAATTAAAGATGTTAAATAAATATGTGTATTAAAATAGTAGTGGTTGATTGAGATTAAATTTATGAAATTACTTAAAAACCTCTATTATAAAAAAAAAATGCGATTTTTTATTATAAAGTATGGGCAATACAGTCTTTTTCTCTCCAATCCCACATAGAATTGGATTATCAAACCCAAATGAATTTCCTAGTGTGATATGTTTGTTTTGGGAGTTTTCAAAAATAAGTTGCTAAGTTTTCAATCTGTATTTTTTTATTTTTAGTGAATTTTTTTAATCAATTTTTATTACTTTTCAGATACATTTGAAAAGTAAAAAATTTGAACAAAAATATTTCAAAAAAATTCTTTGAATAAACTAAAATATGAAGAATTTTGGTGGGCTTGTTTGGTTTGTATCGAAAAGATATTTTTAAAATTTAAAAAATAATTTTTAACCTCCCAAAAAAATTTTATATAAGTGATATTTCTTTCACCAAATTAAATTTAATTTTTAAAAAAAAAAATTTAAAACAAATTTCTAAAACCCAAACCAAACATGGCCTGTATTTATTTATTTATATTTATTGCATTCAATGAATTTTTCAAATTGTTTTTACATAAATTTCATATTTTTTAAGCGTTTCTAAATTAAATCAATTAAAAAATTACAAACAATAAAAAATACAAATTCAAAATTCAAAAAACAAATTTTGAAAACTTTTTCAAAACAAACATCATTTTGATAAGCCTTTAACATATTTCATCTACATTTTTCACACATCGGCCCACATTCTTGAGAGGCCCAATCCAGAATAACAAGTCAGGTTTGTTTGTGGTGACAGTTACGGGCCGATTACGTGGATCAGGCCTTTTTGTCTCGTCAGTTCACCTTCCCGCCCAATCGCGTTCAAATCTCTCTCTCTCTCTCTCTCTCTCTCTCTCACATCAATCATCCCAATCTCACACACAAACTCTTGGTCAGTGGATTTCAATGGCTACCAGATCAGGTAAAGTGAGAAAAACCCTAATTTTCTCATCCATAACTCATGTACATATACATAGACATACATATAAATGAATGTATTGTGAATGTTTCAGGTGGAAAAGCTGTGGATCTCTGGGCAGAACTCATAGCTGCTGAAGAAGCAGAAAATCATCACCACCCGCAACCACCACAAATTGCTGTTGTCTACTGCCGCAAAAATGCCCTGAATTCCCACCAAGATGTATCAAAGTAAATATTTAACCTTTCGAATTTCGAATTTTTTGTTTTTGATAATCAAAATTTTATTTTTTTGTATTTGTATTTTCTATTTCTTCAATTTCGCAGGAGGCTATCGAATTCCAGTAATGAGAGTAGGTTGAGTTTGGCCCCCGTAAAGCGAGTCAGTTGGAACCGTTCTCTCTCTACCAGGTTTTTGCCCTAATTTACTAAATTTCATCTTTATGTTGCTTCTGGATGATTTCGATTTTTGTTTGGTTTGCTGTTGCATTTACCAGATATACCTAGGGGTGTGAAAAAAAAAAAAAAAAAAAAAAAAAAAAAAAAAAAAAAAAAACTGATGGAACCAACTGTTATAGACAGACTATTAGGGAGCATTAGAAGATACTTAAATAAAAATTATATTTAAATATTAGGAAGTATGCTCAAGACTGACCGAAATATTATATTTAAATAGTTTTATTTATTTTTTATAATTTTTAAAGCATTAGAAGATAAGTGACTAATAATACACATTTTGTAATAAAAATTAGGGAGGGACTCATTTATAGAACAACTTTCACATTTTTTCATTTATTTCCAATGTGGGATTCTACAAATTTTTATAAAACCCTTTTACACCAAATCAACAAAATCGAACGGCGTTAAACATTCTCGCAACCCATTACACCCTTATATACGTGAAATACCCGGAAATTTGGTGACTGAATTGTGAGGTTTTCTCTATTTATTTTAGAAAAGTACTTCTATACAAACTAATAAATTTTACAAACTTTTTTTTACTCACATGAGTTGATCCTATCACATTTTTCAAGTGGGTTCTGTTCAAAATTCTAAAGTTTCATTTGTTCGTCACATTTGTTATTAAAAAAAGATTTGTTAGTATGTGTAGTATTTTCCATTTTAGACTGAATCTATCTTGCATTTTGTTTTGAGTTAGTACTTTGTCTTTGTGTCGTTAAAGTTGACCTGGTGTTCCATAAATTAAATGGATAAGAAGAATGAAATATACCTATAGGTGATTTTGTGGCTTGAAAAAGTCTTTTTTTGGAGCTTTCTCATCTGAATAGTACTAGGTTTAAGTGAAAAGCATAAACAAAGAGAGAAAGAAGACTGCAATGCAAAAACAAACAAAAAAAATTATCTTTACTAATACAAAGTTAACATGGTCTAAATGCATGTTGAAGTTTGGACACAAATGCTTTTATGGGTTGATATGCTAAACTTAAACTAAATTTTGATATGAAATCTCAAGTAAACAAGTAGAGAGTAAGAAGATTTGAATGCACAAACAAAAAAAAAGAGACAAATTTCACTTTACCCTTTTGTGGTTTTGACTCATGTGCGAATTACCCCTTCTCATTTGAAAATAATTACATAGCCCCCTTATAGTTTGTGAACTGAAGTTCACTGTTAGACCTATTAACGATTTAATGAAAAAGACTAAAATATACTCCTGTATATAAGTAACCTAGGGGGGATTAGAATCCATCGGACTGGAGTCCTGGGACTGTGAATCCCCCGGACTATTTGGTCGGATTGGATATGTATCCTGTGTTTGTTTTTTCATGGGATTAGATGTCCGGACTGTGAATCCCCCGGACTATTTTTAGTGAATCCAACGTTTGGTTGGACGGACTGGATAGGATAAATGAACAAATGACTATTTTACCCTTTTTAATAGTTTACTAAGTAATAGCAATATTAAACATATCTTTAATATTTTAATTATTTTTAGCTAGATTAAATAAAAAATTATTTTATTTTATTTTTTACACAATTAAATAAATTTATTTTTAAAAAATAAATAAATAAAATATCAATAAAAATATATATTATTTTTTTAATTAAGATTTTAAATAAATTTGTTTAAAAAAAATAATAATCAAAAAATGAAATTAAATAAAACATCTATTACATTTAAATAATGAAATTAAATAAAACATAAACAAAATTTTAAAATAAAACATCAATAAAATATCCATAAAAAATTATTTCAAAAAATTAAATAAATAAAACATCAATAAAAATTAAATAAAATTATTTTATTTTTAAATTGAGACATTTAAATTAATTTTTTTTATTAAATATAATACATAATTAAATTTAAATTTGAATTAAATGTGCCACAACAAATGAGGGCAAATGGTCATCTCACCCTCTAATCCAAGCATAAACAATCCCACCAATTCTATCCCACACCCCCGTGATTATTTTATCCCCATATGAGGATTGAGTCCGCCGACATGGAGTCCCGGACTAAAAAACAAACATCGGATTAGCTTTACTGTGCGGATTACAATCCGCACAGTAAATAGTCCCCCCCCTAATCCCATGAATCAAACAAGCTATGAACTACAGATATTTTCGTCATTTTTTTGTGAGTCAAAATTCACTTTATCCCCTGTGTTTTATTCCTTGTGTGATATATCCTCTTGAAATTTGAAAATGAGTGTATAAGCCCCTTAATGTCTAACACATGTTTTATACTTACTGTTAAGTTAGACAAAATGTTTAACGATGCATTTCAGTCCACAAACCACAAGGGGTTTATGTGGTTATTTTCAAAAGTGAAGGGGGTAATCCGCACATAGGCAAAAGCACGAGAGGGTAAAATGAAATTTACCCTAAAAAAAGTTATGCAAAATATTACAATTCAACATTTACATGATCTACCACACAGTCCCAGGACTCCAGTCCGATGGATTCTAATCCCCCCTTATCCAGTCCGCCCAATCAAACACACCCTAAGTGTATGAACTACAGATATTTTCGTCATTTTTTTGTGAGTCAAAATTCACTTTATCCCCTGTGTTTTATTCCATGTGTGATATATCCTCTTGAAATTTGAAAATGAGTGTATAAGCCCCCTAATGTCTAACACATGTTTTATACTTACTGTTAAGTTAGACAAAATGTTTAACGATGCATTTCAGTCCACAAACCACAAGGGGTTTATGTGGTTATTTTCAAAAGTGAAGGGGGTAATCCGCACATAGGCAAAAGCACGAGAGGGTAAAATGAAATTTACCCTAAAAAAAGTTATGCAAAATATTACAATTCAACATTTACATGATCTACCATCATACCATGCATGTTGAAGTTTGGACATGAATGCTTTTATGGGTTGATAAGCCAAACTATACTAATTTTTATATGAAATCCCAAGTAAATAAGTAGATAGAAAGAAGACAACAATGCACAAACAAAAATGCATTGTTGATTTGCACAACATTAACACCATCTACATGGATGTTGAAATTTGGACATACTTTTATGGGTTGGTATGAAAGCCCAAGCAAATAAGTATTTCAATAAATATCGTCAGTCTTTTTCTCTGCTTTTGTTTTTATGTGTCTAGTTGACTGCATCAATTTTATGCTGTTCAAGGAAAGTATAGTTTTGTTTTTTGGGTACAATTATCACTTTCTTTGTTAGTCATTGGATCTATTTTTTATAGCCACTCAGTTTCCAATTTGTTGGACTTGCTTAGAAAATATCACAACTTGGAACAAGGACAACTTTTTTTATCTCCAAAACACATATGATGAGCATTTTTAGAATTTAAGATCCAGGTTGAACCAAATGTTGTTATATGAAGCAGAATCTACCTATTCAATTCTTTGGGACCTTGGACAAGATTATGTACTAGAGTCATTGTTGGACTCTTTTCCATATTTACTATCATTGTAGACATGACACATTCAAAACCTTCACCCCTTCAATGTATATCTTTGCTGGTTTGAATTTTCTAACTTTACTATGGACTCAAGTAAACTTATGTGTTTCATAACATTTTGATTCACTACCTATTCATCATTATTTTTGTTCTGGCTTTTCAGTTACTGTTTGCAATCTGAGTTTGCTCTTGGCACCTTATGGTTATGTGCTTGACATTCACGAGTTAGTTCTATGAGCATTGTGCGAGAAACTATATCATGTCAAGGCCTTTACAGCCTCGCCACCCTTCTACTGTTTTAGGGGGGGTTAGGATCAACTTGCACTTGATGTAGAACTTATTTTTTTTGGCCCTTCATAACTTTTGTTGAATCCATATTTTTCAAAACTGGTGGTTTGGAATAATGTACTCTTCCCATATCTATCATGCTCACAAGATTTTTAGCCCTAGGAGATTAAGAAATCTTTATTCATATCCCTCCAAATCAGTTATGTAATAGGAGAGAAGAAAAAATATGATTATGTAACCCACAGTATTATATGGTTGAAAGCTGAGGCAGCTTTTGACTTCTGATTTGTCTAAAATTTGGCAACCACTAAGAGCATGGAAGGAGTATATAATATAAAGGTTGGTGTGTGAAATTTGAGTCTGACAAAATGATAATAAGAGGGAACTAGAATAATTTGTCTTTTTCATAAGGTTAGAGTTGGTTCTCCCTATAACATGAATTATATATCTCATATATTAGGCCACTGTTAGGTAGCTTCGTGGCTAAGGCATTGTCAGTGCAATCTTTCAGATACACCCGCATGGGTGTCCATGCATGTGTATGTGGCTGTGGATTTTACTATGGCTTCCTTCCTGTGAAGTACGGATACTTCAAATAGGGTGACGTATGTGTATTGTATCTATGTCGGATGCCGATACTCCTTAGATACTCACGGATACATATCGGATACTTATTAAAAGTATCGGATACTTAATTATTTTTTCATTAATTTTGGAGTATCAGATACATAATTTTGAAGTATCGGATACTCCAAGTCATGTTTACTTGGTTTATGAAATTAGAATTGTAGCATTTCTTGCATAATAATATAATATAATATAATTGCAAGGATAACTATAAGAATATTTTTCTAATATTTTGTTAAATTCTTCGATAAAAAGAGCATAATGAGTCAAATAATAGAATTTGTCAAATTGATGTATCCTAATTATTTCATGCATGTCCCCATAACTACATAAAAAGAATTAACAAGAGAATATAACAATGATAAAATTAAATATCAATAAATAAATAAGCAAGTAAATTTGAATACAATATTTTTCACTAGTGTCTAAGGAAAAAGTATAGGGACAAATTGTGAATTGTTCTATTATTGTAATATAAACATATGAAACTTGATATTGAAATGAAATATTTGCAAGATCTACTAAAAATTTAAAAGGTAAATCAGCTACTAGCTTAAATTAATACATAATTTATAAAGGCTAATATTTTACATTATAAAATTACATTGTGGTTTCTCAACATTTTTTAGCTTATGTGTAACTCACTATTAATAATTTTAAAAAATATATCTTTCACAAATGTATCCTAGCCGTACCCGTATCTTTTTTTTTTAGGTTTTGTCGTATCGCCTTATACGTATCTCGTATATGTATCCATGCTTCCTAGCTTCCTTCTGAGAGTACTAGTTTCTTTTAATTTTCCTGTTTTATGCTTTTTAACATTATCGGTTCAAGTACTTTACTTTGTCACCAACAGAGGGAGGACTAGTATTGCTGCCGCTGCATGTATAGATTATCAGCATCAACAAAGGAAGCCAAGGAGAAAAATAAAACCAACTATTCCTAGAGTATGACTCAGTTATTTCAATCCATGATCTTTTTTAGTAATGGTTTTATTGGTGAATTTGCTGTCCTTTATTATGTTTTTAACTTTGATCACATTCTGGTAAGTCAAAATAAGGTGAAAATTCATGGCCAGGAGTGAGTTGCCTGTTTTCAGTTTTGACGCCCATTTAAGAAAGCACTGGGGATTCCATGTAATTTAAATTAAATCTTACATATACTTGCTGATGCACTACTTCAATCCAATGTCTTTGGTGTATTCAGGGAAAAGCTCTTCCACCTCCAAACTATGATATGGAGCGAGCATACTTTCAAGACGTTGATTCCTTTGAACTGTTAGAGGAAAGCCCCTCACCCAAAAAATCTGGTTCATGGGCAATCGGCATCCAAAGTGATGACATTGCTATACCATATAAATCCACAGCACTACAGAAGTGGTTAATCTCTAAGAAGCTAAATCACAGTTGTGGACTTTCGGGTTCTCTGTCTAAGATATTAGAAACTCCTGCATTACCAGGGGAATCAATTTGCAATGGTGGTTTTGACTCTTCAAGTTTGAAAACCCCAGGAAATACATCTCTGCATATAAATTCTGGTTTACATAGTGTCCAAGACAAATTCAATTCAAGTCTCATGGATAAAGATGATGTTGAAAGGCATATATGTTCACAGAAAAGCAACAAAGAATTCCAGACTCTGGGTGATAAGGGTTGCAAAGACATTGAGGTTGCAGTTGGTAAACTCTCTCTGACATCAAGGCCCGCTTCATTAGATAGTCATCAGTTGGATCCTTTTTCAGCTCTTTTAGCAGTTTGCGGACAGTCAGCTCCGTCAATGCTGTTGGATGTATTCTCCAAGTATTGGTTTGTACTCCCAGTAAACCTAATATATTTTATTAATGAATCTTGTATATCCCATTTATATGGTTGTGGTGTTAGAAAGTGAAATGTTGCCTCATTTGATTTCCTTCATATGCTCTATTCGTTCTCATCCTTCTGACTTCCTACTCTTTTTTCTTCTTTTTTTCCTTCGTTAATTCATACTTTTATATGATGCTGCACCCTTGACAATTCCTGCATGTGGTTCCTTGCCTATTTTCTATTTAGCTCTAGTTGACTTTAGTGATCCGATATTCTCATATTAAGATCCAAGTTCTTTTTCTTTTCATTCATCCCCCTTCAGCTTGGCTATTGGATTACTATTGCATGTTTTGGATCTCACTGCATTTGTGTTAAATCCTGCTCTAACAAGGAAAAACATCATCATTTTTTATTGCTTGTTTTGTTTTTCATCTGGTTGCTTACATATTTCTCCCTGGTTATTTCTTTAAATCCTAAGTTAAAAGATGGTGCATTTCCATTACTTTTATGAATAGAAACAAGTACAACCAAGTTGTAAACTTGTAATACACATTGGGCTGGTAGACGAATATTGACATTGTCTTCATTCATGAAACTGTGGCTACTGTAGCACATGAGTTATTTGATTGATGATCATGGTCAAGGGTAAAGTCTATGGTAGGCTTCCCAAGGGCCCTTTCTTTTTCACAAGGATGCTTAACTTGTGAGGAATGGTTCTTGAGATACAAGATCATAACTCAGAAAGTAAAACAAATTCATGTGCCAGATCAATACACTCTGGCTTGCTTAAGTTTTTGGTGAGACATGGCCCTCATTGATGGAAGGTCCTGTGATCCTTCAGTTATTGCAATCTTCTTTGGTCTTCTGTTTTTTCATCACCTTAGCCAAACATGAATTCTAGTTCTGAGTTCCAGTTTTTTGGTTGTTCAAGTAAATAAACTCGTTCAGTTTATTTGCAAACCATTAGTTTTGCGTTGATGCAAGTCACATTTAAGCTTTGTTTTCTAGCAAGTTTTATTTGAATGTGGACCCTGCATTTCCCTTTGATGGACAATTGAACTCTCTTGAACACAGTGATCCAAAAAGTGTTGTCAAGGTTGGCGAAGGTACATATGGAGAAGCTTTCATAATTGGCGAAACTGTTTGCAAAATTGTTCCATTCAATGGAGATTTACGAGTGAATGGAGAAGTGCAAAAGGTATTTATCTTCCCAAAGCATGCATCAGTACACTAGCTAGGAGCCAAGATAACCAATGATGTCATGTGCTTCTAGGTGCCCTATGAAGCATAGATATTTGACAAACATGTCGTACACGTAATGGGTAGTTTGTGGGCACAAGTACTTCATATGGTTACTTCATACATATCGGGTACACAACACACATAACCAATTTTTTTCCTCTTAATTTTTGTCGTACCCCCAAACGTACCTAGTAGATACCCAAACCATACCTCAATTGGAATAGTATTTTCTTTTAATACATAGGTAAAATTAATTTTATAGGACTTTTTATTATTATTTATGCTTAGCATGATTACGCTATGGTTTGTAAGTTATTTAATATAATGACATTCAATTTTGATTTATACATTTACTTTTGGCATTAAATATGTATTGTAGGTTGGATCTTCACAAACTAAACCATTTAACTATTTTTTGTATTACCCCAAATTAAAAATAAATATTTTTTTTACAAACGTACCTAGCCGTACCAGTACCTTTTTTTTTTATTAAGATTTTACCATATCATAGCCGTACCCGTGCTTCTTAGTAGGTGCCTAGGCCTGCCTTTGAGTTTTTGGTTGCCTGCTACCTTTTTTACCATAATTGACTACTTACCATTAGATCAATACTTAATTTTTTGGAAGGTTTCTAGGCAGAACAGTGTTCTTAATATTGAAAACAGAATATTAGTTTTTGCATGCATACATATACGCCACATCTTTTCTTGGCTTGGTGGAATGTAGGAGGTGGTTGTGTTAATCTAAGACCTTGTTTATTTGCTAAAACATTTTTTTTCCTTTATATGCTCTAGAGATCAGAAGAATTACTTGAGGAGGCCATACTTTCTCAGACTCTGAATTATTTGAGAGGACATGATGATCATGTTTCCAATTCCTGTACAACATTCATAAAAACTACAGAGTAAGTTTTATGCCTAATTTTTCATATCATTTGAAGACAATTTAGCTTGTTTGAGATCCTTGAACCAGCTAGCCTGTTTCATATTAATATTTTGTTGGAAAAACATACCTGACAGATAAAATGAATTTCAGATAGCTATCCTTGAATCTGTGTTTCACAAGATACATTTACCTCTTCAAATGTTTCTAGGTCTACAGTTGATATTCTAATTTAGTCTCTTTGCAGATTTGTTGGGGGGCACTGAATTTTTGTCCATTTACTTGTTCTGTTGTTTAATTATGGGTGTCAAAGTTTTTCATTTTCTTTTTTTTGGTATTTTTTTTCTTTATTTATGTATGCATGCTCAACTGCAAGGCAATGTTAAGTTAAATCTGCTAACTAGTGCAACTCTCTCTCTGTGGACTCCGTTCAGTTGTCAAGAACATTGTACAGGAAAATGTTTCCTGACAAAAATGAATCAAAAGAAAGGACAGGAAAAGACAACAAAAATGATTTACTTTCCTGTTCATTGTTCAGTTTACAAGAAAGTTTATATGCAAAAACAATTTTAATTTTACTCTATGTATCCTGTACTTTTTACAGGAAAGTATTTGAGGTAGTGTTTCCTTTAATAAAATAATTATGATGATATCTATATTTTTCTTCAACAACTTAACACACGTACAGGAAAAAAAAATGCTTTTTATTTTCCTTTTCCTTTTCTGTCAATTGAACACAACCTTGGTGGATGCACAGTGGTTGTGCATAATTGGGTAGTGGTCTGTCTGTGTACTTTGAAAAGTCAACACACGAGTAAAGGACATGGACATGGACATAACAGAAGGCAATATGTAAATTTATTTTCTTGTGTATATTGCTACTATTCTCTTTATGTATAATGGTATTCCTTTTGTACAACTTAATCCTCTTATATATTAAAAAGTCTCTTGCATGTTGACATGTCTTGGTGATAACAATATTAGATTACTTTTAAATTTTTTTAAAAATTTGTATGAACCTTATCTGAATCATTTTATCTACAAGTCTTAGAAGACTATAGTATTCAACATGGAAGAACTCCTCCTAAGAAGTGTTGGTTCATAGTTGGGCGTCTCTAACCTTTTCTGATGTCCAATGCTAGTCATCAATAAAGTAGTGCACCAACTGACTATATTGTGCGAACTTCAGAACTGTCCACCTAATATGCTAGTCAAGGTTATTTTATCAACAAAAAAAAAATGTTAGTCAAGGTTATGTTGTCAATCAACATAGTTGTGACCCATATTTCAACTCAATATTATGCTTAAATCTCACTATTATAGTTAAAAAAATATAATATTTTCAAATGGGAAATTCTTCAACATAGCTATGTCTGTCAAACTTGGGATTTCACCTGAAATCATGGTGAAATTTTAGTAAATTATTCAACACCAAACTTGTTTATTCTGGGAGGGCATCTGAGGATGCCTTGGCTCCTAGTTAGTTGGAATCAGATTTTGAGAATTTTAGTTATGAGTGACTCAGATTTGATGCATGAATTTCTAGTAAACTGAACCATGAGGTCATTTCCTTGGAAAGCTTTTCTTCTGCCTCACAGGCAACACTCAAATTTTGAACTCAAGGCAGAGAGAAAGATTGGAGACCCAGAAAGGTGATATTAAAAGTTACCAAATTTTGTTTGTCCATTCCACAGGTTAAGAGTATGCCAAGGCCCCTATGATGCTGCCCTGATAAGAGCTTGGGAAGAGTGGGATGGGAAGCATGGTTCAGAAAATGATCATCCTAAAGAGTTTCCAGAGAATCAGGTTGTTCTTCTTTGCGTATTTGCCATTTGTGCATGTATACTTGTTTATGTTAAATAGCATTGCTATCACTGTCAGTTATATGCAACATAACTACCAATTTTTGGAAACTGGCATATTTTATTACAATGTCTATGTAGCAAGCTTCTATAACCTTAGGAAAAATAAACTCCTAGGCTTTGTACCATTTTTTTTTAAACTTGTTTTGAAATCTGATGAGCTTGCCTTCAGTGCTATGTTGTTTTTGTTCAAGAACATGGCGGTCAGGATCTTGAAAGCTTTGTGCTCTTGAACTTCAGTGAGGCATGGAGTTTATTGGTTCAGGTGAGTAACTGATTCTTTCATATTTTCTTCCAATTTTACTGTAAGTTTCATATTTTTGCCTAACTGCTTGTCTGTTGTGCACCGCAGGTTACAATTGCCTTGGCCGTGGCAGAAGCTGCATATGAATTTGAACATCGGGATCTACACTGGTTTACTTACCATTCAATCTACTGTTGTAATAATGCTTCGTTTTAGTTGAGTCGCAACTTAGGATTATTTATTGCTTATTGTAGGGGGAACATTCTGTTAAGTCGGAAAGATTCTGAGACATTGCAGTTCACTCTTGAGGGAAGGAATATATCTATCAGGACATTTGGATTGGTGGTTTCAATAATTGATTTCACTCTTTCAAGAATCAATACCGGTCAGAGCTTTACAAATATTTCACTTTAATTTTTTGAATACGGGTTCTAATTTGTTGACAATTGCTAGTGTCGTTCTACATTCACAGGTGAAGATATTCTTTTTCTGGACCTTTCGTTAGACCCAGAGCTCTTTGAGGGCCCTAAAGGAGATAAACAAGTAAGACAAAGCAGTTTTAGCTATCAATTATGATGTCTAAGAAATTGCACTCAATTTATCATTGCTATAATGGGCAGTCAGATACATACCGGAAAATGAAAGAGGTGACTGAAGACTGCTGGGAAGGAAGGTATAACTGTTGATACCTTCATCTCTTAATTGTCAAATCCAGTAGAGGGAACTGTGTGACATAATTGCTAGCTTTTTCTGAATAAAAAGATATTTGGAGTTGGTTACAGAAGCAATCAAGCTTTTAGATTATTATAATGTCCTATTGCTGTTATGCTTTGTAATAATATAGTTGATCCTCAATTTCTCACAATCAGATATAAAACCAGTTGAATAGTAAAGGGAAAGAGTGAACTAATTTAGTTGCAAAACCACAACTTGTTGAAATCAATTACTAGGTTTGCCTCTGATTGTGGGCAATTGAGGATCAACTCACAAACACAAAAGGGTCGGGGAAAAAAAAACAAGAAAAGCCTTTTCTTTATATAATATCATATATGTACAATTCTTTTCAGAATGGCTTTGATTCAAGGATTTTGGGATACCGAAAATTCCCTTATAACTTGGAGTTGGCTGTATAATCTTTTTCTATCCTAATTAAAAACAAAATGGGACAAAAACAAAGGCTTGTTGAGTTGTACTTTCTCAAAATGTTCTGCATTGGTTGTTATATCTCTATGTTTTATAAATAGCAATGTTTTTCCTCATACTCTGCCCATTATTCTCTTTGGCTGTTGTTGTCCTGTCAGCTCTTCCTTTTGTTTCAGCTTTGGATTTTTGGATGTAAAGAAATTTATGCATATCTTCAAATATTTGGCAACACATGGGATTTTGGTTCCGTTAGGAAGGAAATGCCAATCAAGAATTTACTCCTGTGGATTTTGATATCTACCATTACACAACCAGTTCCTTCTTTTACTCCTCTTCTCCTTTGTCTTTTCTTTTTGTTTTCTTTTCTGAGGTTGCATCATCCATGACATCATGAGAATCTGTTAATAACTGACTTTCGAAAGAGCATATGAGGCATTTTATGAATTCAACTTTTTAAATATTTCTTTACGCTGTATTTGGTTGGGGGATTTGGAAAGGGAAAAGGAAAAGGTAGGTCATATTTCACCTAATTTCACATACTTTTTCCCTTGCTCTTTCTAAATCTCTTTTCAAATCTCCCAACCAAACACAGAATTAGGGTTTCCATTAGGGTTTCCAGTGTGTGAAACTATGTTGACATATGAGATGGAAAGAAAATCAATACTTTCTTATTATGTTTCCTAGACATTTTTATTTTTGTTCAATTTTTTATGGATGCTGAGTTCATTTTATCATTGTCATGCAGTTTCCCCAAGACAAATGTGTTGTGGTTGCAGTATTTGGTCGACATTTTGCTCTTAAAGAAATCATATGTAAGTCCTTTTATTGGCAAAATCATTTTACTTGATTTAGGCTATTTTCTCCACCAATAAATAAAGTACAGATTATTTATTACCAAAACATGTCTCAAAGGTGAAAAAATATGAAATGTTTACAGACTCGACACATCCAACAAGACTCTACACAAAACACTCTTCTCACTCAAAGGTGAAAAACACACGTCTCTGTTGGGACAATTTGTAAATAATCTGTAAGGTTTACAGAATTTTCTTAGTACCCGAGAGAGTAGGAAGTAGCAAAACACAAAATACATTTCCTCTCACTGCCTTCCCCCTCCTCTACCTTGTTTAGGAGTTTTTTTTAACATTATTACATTATAATGTGGAGTTTGGCAATGGTTTTTTTTTTTGCTTTTTATAATCTAAAAAAGTTGATGCGTTTGATAATTGCTAAAAAAGTTACTTTTGTTAGTGGAAAAGTTGGTTCTCTAAGCTTTTTCAGTTTTTTTAGTTCAAGACAAACAGACTTGCTTTTTGGCTTATTTAGCCAAAAAGCAACTTTTTTGGCCCATGCAAAACGGGCACTAAACTAATAGGAGAGAAGCTTCAGTAATAGACTGAACTGTTTGGTACTGACGACTGATGACATTTCAAAATACATATTCATCTTTACCTAAATCATTGTGGCAGGATCGAACTTCAAAAGATGAGAGAGATCTGCGTTCACTGAAGAAGCGCCTAAACAACTATAATTCAGCAAGAGAAGCAACCTCTGATCCTTTCTTTAAGGACTTGTTTGTTGATCATGCCATGTAATGGAAAGTGGATGATGCAGCAGAAAATGAGAGTCCATTTTTTTCCCCTCTACTGTCTTAACTTTGCTCCTATATTCACCCAAAAAAAACTTTGCTCCTCCAGTTTGAAGACTTTCATATTCAGAAACCAACTTGGTTTCTATTTTGTATATTGTTTACTGGACTGGAGTAGAGAATTTTTTTTAGGAGGAAAAGTTATTTCTTTCTCTAGATTATGTAGAAATAGAGTTCTAACTGTTATCCAATATATATTACTCACATGTTGGGACAGGTTTTGCACATTTGGCTTTTTGACAAAATTCTTGGCTTGCAGTTTGTAACAGTATTCATGACGATACACGACATAATATCACAGCTCTACTCATCTGTGCTGATCTCTCTCCTTGCTCACTCCAACTTACAAGTAATGTTTTATTTGCACATTAGGTAGCACTGAAAGACATTGGGGTATACAAGATAAGATAATTGGAAACGGGAAATTTTAATTGCAAACAATTGAAAGATTTGTAATTAGCTTTCTTTCATTTTTCTATTTGTCAGATATTTCCCTAAATACATTTGATACTTGATGCTCACATTTTGAGTTGTTTAGTTCCAAGATTTGTTGAGGAAAAGGAAATGGTTAAGGGTAAAAAATGAAGGAAAATGATGGAAAAACTAATTCCTTGCTCTTGTTTATTGACTAAGAAAATGAGAGTGAATCACACAAATTATTTTGTTGTTTGGTCATTGAAAAATATGCCAAATACAAGTTATTTCTTTTCCTTTTGAATCTTAGATCTAAACATTGTCACAGTTTGTCTGTAGATATATATGCAATCATTGGTGATGAATGTTACAAATGTGTCTTCTACATCATTCATGTATGATGAGAATTGTGAACACTTCTTCTGATATTAATGGTTTGTGTTTTTTTTCTTTTCTTTTCTTTCCCGGAAATTAAAACAATGAGAAGTTTGAAAACACTCATCATTTTTATATTGTGCAAAAACAGTCTCTAAACTCTCTTCTTTTTTTTCTTTTTTTTTTTTTCAAAAAGTGAGTTGTTTTCAAAAAAACAAATTAAACGCGTCACCAAATTAGTTCATGTTATGTCGCATTAGTTTACTGGATAGGTTTAAATTCAAGCTAATTAATATAAAGCTTTAACATGTCATATAGGTTCAATTAAAGAAGCTTATTTTCCTTGCGAATTACAAATGAATGAGTAAGATGGACCAATCTAAGTTGGTATCTGTGTAAGTTTTTATTTTTTTTATGTTACATGAATTGATTTCACTATATTATAGATTTTCAATAGCAAAAAAAAAAAAGATAAACAAAAGAAATTCAAACATTAGTCTTGATGAAAATAACTTAGACCAACTTTTTGTGAAAAATATCAATACTAGGATACAAGACCCTTTTATTCAATATTACTATTCACTATTCACTCACATGCACTATATGCACCCTCACTCTCACTCATACAATTACAAACAAACAATACAAACATAATTACTCACAAAATACAATTATAGAGAATGGATGATCATATAATAAAGAAGCTATTTTAATACTCAAACTCAATTTGAAGATACAATACCATATGGAGCTCCTGATATAAACAGAAGGGAGTATCTAAGGACTAACCTATAAGACATATATAGTACAGGGCTAATACAATAGTCACATGAGGTTGCTTAGCAACCAATAGTAGAATACAAGAATCCTTTTATTCAATATTACTATTCACTCACATATGTGATATGCGTTGTCACTCAACTCATAAAATTACTACGAA
Source organism: Camellia lanceoleosa (assembly GCA_025200525.1). Classification (NCBI taxonomy): domain Eukaryota; kingdom Viridiplantae; phylum Streptophyta; class Magnoliopsida; order Ericales; family Theaceae; genus Camellia; species Camellia lanceoleosa. The sequence goes on along the minus strand of CM045760.1, from coordinate 151,823,684 downwards.
CATAAAAACATATATCTAAGACTTTTACATAAGTAATCTATTTGACGTATTTTACAAAACTAATAATTCAAATCATCTCTTCAGAAGAGAGATATGTGCCCTTATCCATCTCGAAATCCCCTTGAGTTTCTTTTATCCTTGAGGTAGTGAAAAATAGGTGGAACATGAAAACGAGGTGAATAAAAAATTTATTTGCCATTGATGTCAAATTCTACACCTACATGTTGTTCTCATATCCTTCCTCGGTTGACAAAAGGTTGAAATAGGGTAAGGTTTAAATATGAATAGATTAGTTATCCAAACAAACAAAGATGAACCTCCGTGAGGTAAGAAGGCCGATCGCTTCCCTTACAATTTCAAAAAATCTTTTTATATATTATTATTAGTTATTAATTCTTTTTAAATTATACAAAATCACTCCCTCTAATTTTTGAAAAGGATTAAGTGGTTTTACATCCCAAACCTCTATATCTATAAACCACAGGGTTTAAAGTCTAAAATTTAACAATTCAGACAAAATATAATAAAAGAAATTAGTATCAATAGATTGCCTTACAATTATTATCTTTTATAATTCAACATTAATATAAATAATAAAAAAAAACATTTTTATTTATATATATTTTTAATGTTATTTTTCAATTTTTATATTGATAAAAATTGATATCATAGTCGATACTTTGTTTTAAATTTTTTTTTTTTTTTTTTGGTGTAAATGTACATATTTACCCTATCATCCCTACAAACAAATCATGTAGTGTTTTGAAAAGTTAGTAACAAGTTAGTTTTTTGACTTTTTTAGTCTATTTTGTCTTTTTATGAGTAAAAAATGTGAGAAATGATATGACTCAAAATGAGTAAAAAGTTAAAATCTAACTTTTTTTTACTTTCCAAAGATTGCCTTCGTTTGGTTGTCATCATTACATCCCGTTAAAATTTGACAATGCATAGCAACTTTTTTTTTTTTTCTTTTTAATTAATATGAACATTGAGCAGATAATTTTATGAAAAGCTGCCGTTTAGAAATTAGGATTTTAAATAGTGATATTAGAGATGTATCAGTATCAGTCGTGGCATAACAATATTAGGAGCATTTTGTAATTTTTTTAAAATTATCAGCCACAAATAAAATAAAATTATAGCAGTCGAACTAACGGTATCAATTGTGAATGACTATGAACTTGATATATATTGACCAATATTTTAAACAATGACACAAATAATTTTTTTTTTCAAAAAATATGTAGGAGGGAAATAGAGAAAAAAAAATTAAATCACATAATCATAAAACTCGAACGGAAACTTCACCTCCTAATGAAGAAGCACCTGGTCCACAAGCCAACCCTTGGTCTTCTAAACAAATTGTTTCAAATCACAAACTTCATTTTCCATCTTAGATGTGTGTATACTTAATGAGTGAGTTAGTGTTTTTATTCAAATTTGAGTTCTTACATAACACATTATAAAGGTTTTCTTGATATTCATTTCTTTTATTTCAGAGAAATCAAATTCAAAGTAGAGTAGAGGCATCACAGATGATAGTATACCATCAGCATAAAAATGAAACTTGATGAACATAGTGAGTAAAAAAAAATGTGGCACAATAGTGTTTTTCTTACTCTTTTATCCTTTATTGAAAAGATTGCTAAAGGCAAACCATCCAAACAACACCAAATTTTTTCCAGATCAGCTTTTGATCACTTTTTATCCTCAGACCAGAAGGGTTGCATGATGTGTTCCAAAAATTGAGGGCCTGAAAACCTCAAGTTTGATGTTATCTGCTTATCTTTGTCTGAAATCTCTAATAATGAACTTTGTAGAGATTGGACTTGTGATGTAAAAAAATGCAATTAATAAGGAAAGGAAAGATATAACTACATGAGAATAGAGTCTTCCATATTTAAGTAATCCTTTCAAAACTTTTATTAACAAAAACAACCAATCAAACCAGAAATCAAATACAAGAAAATGTATGTGCCCATTTATGTGTGTTAACTGCTTTTTATCCTTTTTTTTTAAAAGGGTTAATTACACACTATATTTATCAACTATTACTGAATATCCTTTTTACCCTCCTCAAGTTTAAATCCATATATTTAGATCTCTCAATTATAAAATTAAAAATTAAAAAAAAAACTTACAACTTTATCCCCCTTGGAATGAGTGAAAAATTGAAAATGAAGTAAATGCACAACTATAAACATTGATGCATTTTCTGCCCCCTACAAAAGGGGTATTTGTATTATTTTAAAGTTGAAGAGATAAAATGATATTGAGTGACAATTAAAAATGTAAAGTTTTTATGAACTCGACTCCTTCTAAGTTGTTAAAAAAGACACCTAACGTCTGAGACTCCCATCACTATGAAATTTGGAAGGATTAAATGTACGATCTTGTCTCTACCTCCAAAGAGGGTTTTTATTTTATTATTATAAAGGTTGTTTACTAAATTTGATTTGCATCATCAGCTTATCAACTTCTCTTGCTTTCGGCAAAGAAATCCTACTCAGGAAAAAGTGCTTTTGATTCAGCATAAAAAAGAGAGGAGAGGGCTAAGAGATTTCCACATGGGTTGGGGTCCCAATCTTCTGTATATTATATATATCCAGAGAAGAGAGAAAGGAGGTGGATGATGGTGGAGTTGATAATATCTGCAGAAAGGCAAAAAAAGCTGCCGATAAACCCCCATGTTTTATGCATAAAAAGGCTTTATTTGTGGTTGTTGGTTTACATTGTGCTGCCTAAATTATGCAATTTTTTGCATACATGAAAATACAGAGGCATGAGTAAGTCATATACCTATATATATTTATTACATTATTGAGCACACGAAAAATATACAGGTATATTCTACCCTATAGATTCTAAAATGTGAACAATTCAGATTATCAAAACGGATTTCGAAATAAGCCCATAAAGCCACACAGCAGTGCCTGTGCTGGGTGCACAACAGGCACCCCAACTCCTAATTGTATTTGCAGGAAATGGAATATACAAAACAATTTAATGATGAAGTTTGATTTTTGGACTGTCAATGTGTTGAATAATTATATTATTATTAGCAATAAGCTTGGCACCATGCTGAAATAAAACCCAAAATTTCATAAACACAAGAAATTTTCCCAACTTTTTTTTTTTTTTTTTTTTCCATTTTTCCCAGGATTTAAAAAATGAAAAGATTTTTTTTTTGGGTAGTGACTTGTACTTGGTAACCCAGTATTGTTTGAGGCCTCTTTAATTCATTCAATAGTAAACAATAGCAAAGAGAATCCTAGGTCCCTATCATGCATTGATCCACCTAGTAATAGTCTAATAGAGAGCTTTCATTTGAATATATATTACTTAGTAGTTAGTTGTTGTCCCATTCAGAATTATAGAATCCAAAATTCACACACAATGATTTCAGGTCTCGAAGTTTTCCTTGGGTTTGGTAATAGCAAATTGACTAATATATCTCATTGTCTATATGCTTTGTCCGTTATGGTCCTATTCATTAATTTTTGTTTGGATCATCATAGTATGAACCTTACATAGAATGTGTTTGGATTTGAGATTTGTGGAGGGATTTATGGGGGAAAAGAAAATGAAGCATAAACTAAGGCTGTGGATTTGTGGAAGGAAAAGAAAAGGGAAGGAAAAGTGAAACAAATTAGCTTTTATTTCATATACTTTTTCCATCCATTTTCCTTTCATGTCACAAATTCCTCAAATTCTTCATTCAACACAACTTAAATATATTTCTCTTTTTGGGTTAAGTAAGAAAAATGAGAAGAAAATGAGTATATATATGTCAAAAACATCTCTCCTTTTTGTTTAGCTAGATATGAAAAAGAGCATATATAATACAAGTAATTCCATTTCACTTTCCATTCTCCTTTTTCTCTCAATAAATTCATGATCTAGTCACAATCTTGAGAAAATTTAGTAAACAAATCAATATTGTGAAGCTCAAACCGTTGAGCATATCGAAAAAGTGACCAAGTTAAGGATCATTGATTTAACTACTGGAAACCAGAATTGAATGGTGACGTGATAATTATCACATAAATTTATTAAAAATTAAACATAACTAAAAAGATAAGTACGTCTGATTTCCTTGGGAACCTACATTCAACAGGAATCATACTTTGATATACTAGTTTTGTCTATTTCCTTCCACAAAGTTTTAGCAAGGCCAAGAAACAAAAGACAAAGTTTGTCTGTCTTCTCATCACATTAACAATGTAATTAAGTTTTACCTTTCAGTTAAAAAACTCAAGGATAAATTACACTCACCTTTGAGATTTGAAAAAAATATAATTAGTTCTATATTTTTTAATATAATTATAAAATGTATCTTCCACCGCAACCACAAAAAAAAAATCCCAATCACCATACATAGCCTGTTTTGTGTTTTTGTTTTGTACATGTATATATATCCATGTGATTTGCCGCTTGTAGAGTACTGCTTTAAATTCCAGCTTATTTATTTTTTTGAAAAGAAAAAGGAATTTGGAAAAAAAAAGAAAAAAGAAAGGATAGATGATTCTTTCCACTGTTGAGAGGAAGAACATTTTCCAACCTCCATGTCAAAGTAACAACTTTTCTTTGTCATTGCAACATATTCATCTTCCTTTTGCTTTTCCCCCCTTTCTTCTCCTCTCACCTTTATCTTCAACTCTCTCTCTCTCTCTCTCTCTCTCTCTCTCTCTCTCTCTCTCTCTCTCATATATGCTCCTTTTCTAACTCAGTATGCATTTGTCTTTCAAAGATTTCATTGCATAATTCACATTCAAAATCTAGTAAAGTCTCTCTTCCTATACCCACAAACATTTCTAGTTATGATGGCTCAAGGAGCTTCCAACTACCTCTTCTTGTGTCTCCTCTTTGTTCTCACTGTCTGCTCTTCAGGTACCTACACTAAGAATATCTTAACATTCTTCATGTTCAAGAATTTGATCTCATAACCAATTACAAGCACATTCTCAGTGTGTGTGTGAAGTTGCATAGACAGTTTTTTTTATTTATTTTATATGATGTATATAAGAATCTTGAAATTCTAATTCATATATATTCCATTTTCTATTTCTTCCAAACAGGCACTGTAGTTGGCTTCTTTTATGATGCAAAGAAACTCAATGCCATTTCATCACCAACAGAAACAGTATCATACCTCAAGGTCTACCCATCTCAGGTTAGGGTTTTCGTTGCAGATCATCGAGCTTTAAACAGTCTTTCCAACACCGGTGTGTTAGTTGATCTTTACTTGAATCAAACCCTACTTGAGAATTTGAGAAATTCCGAACCTCACACAGTATCGTGCTTTAAAACCCTTTTGACAACCTTCCTTCCACATGTGAACATCAAGAGCATAGTAGTAAGTGGAAGCAGAGATGAGTCACGGGGAAAAAATGACATTCCTATGCTTCTATCCACCTTGAAATCGATCCATTCAGAAGTAAAGGCCTCGGTGTCATTTTCACTGTCATTTTAGAGAACTTGAACAGACAACAAAAGAGAGATTTGAATAAAGTGTTGAATTTTATCAAGAAAATTAGGTCTTTTGTCGTTGTGGAAGCCACGGTTGATGGTGAATTGAGCATAAATGACAAGTTTATTGAGTCTCTGATGAAACGAGCTACATCGGTTTGTAGTGATGTTTCTATAGTCTTAAAAATCAAGAGCTCTGCTGTTCCTGGTGCCATTAAAGTGCCTGAATTCACCGATGGCACTCGAGGGATAGGAGAGATAACCGGGTTGTTTGCAGAAGTGTCTCTACCAAAAGAACTTGAAAAGAAAGAGCAGGTGTTTGGTAATTCTCATAGAGAACTCCTGGCCATTTCACAGAGTAAAACAACTCAACACGACACTATATACCCACCAGCAACACCAGTTACCGTCTCTCCAAACAATAACCCCACACCAATAATCGTCACCATACCCTCTACTAATCCGGTCACTGTAAATCCCGATCCTACTGCCACTCCTGTGACAGTTCCCTCCACCACGCCTGTCCCCGTGCCCTCCAGCACAACTCCTGTGAATTCACCACCAGTACCAATCACCAATCCAGTTACAACACCTGGCACAGTTCCAGGGGCACAACCGATAACAAACCCTGTAACAACTTATCCGGCTCCATCAACGGGTGTTCCTGTCACGACACCTGTCACAAATCCAGTGGCGCCTCCTGCAACCACAGGTGCTCCTACTGTTTCAGGGCAGAACTGGTGCGTGGCAAAGAGTGGAGTGTCAGAGACTGCACTTCAGGTGGCGCTCGATTATGCGTGTGGGATTGGAGGTGCGGATTGTTCAGCTATTCAGGAAGGAGCGAGTTGTTACAATCCCGTTACGCTTCAGAACCACGCGTCATATGCCTTCAACAGTTATTATCAGAAGAAACCGGTTCAAACTAGTTGTGACTTTGGAGGAACTGCCATGTTAACTAACAACAATCCAAGTAAGAGCATGATCTGTGTTTTTTGAAAAATGAAAATAGTATAACCAAACCAAACCAAGCCTTGTTTGTTAATGTTTTCATTTTCTGTTTTTCTTTTATTTGAAAATTCAGAATGAAAATTTGTTTGGAATGTTATTTTCATTTTAAAAAAATAGAATTAATTCCAAAATTTTTCAAATAGAAAAAAGGGTGGTGTCAAAAAACTTGTTTCTGTTTTTTTGTAAAAAGAAAACATGAAACTGCCAACAAACGACACCTAGTATCTGTTTTACAATTCATGAAAATCATCTCATATCTCCTACTGAAACATTTGCAGGCACTGGTACATGCATTTACCCAACATCATCATCTCCAACTTCATCACCAACGACAGCAACACCACCAACTACTCCTACACCAACAACGCCAACTACTCCGACACCAACCACGCCGACACCAAATACGCCAACGACTACTACACCAACAACACCAACTATTCCGGCACCAACAACGCCAATGACTCCTACACCATCGACAACATCATCATCAGGGGCAACAACACCTGGGTATAGTGTCTACTCCATTCAAACTTTCTTTGTGCTTCTTTTTTCCCTGTTCTCAACAAGTAACACTTGCTTTTTATCCTTTGGTTTTTTTTTTTTTCCCCTAAACTTTATCTGCAGCTATGGTTCTCCTCCGGCAGTGTTAAACATGAGCAACCCTGCATCGGGTAGCACAACAGTTTTTGGTGAAAGCCCTCCAACTTTGAACTCCTCGACATCAATGGCAACTGGCTTGCAACCCTTCACAGGTTATATCATCTTAATAACATCCATAGTTGCGGGAAGATTCATTCTAGACATGTAGAGCCATAACTTATCCATGGAAATCAATAGATTAGAAGCTTCATAGCTTCAGAAATTCTGAGTTAGGCTTTTCCAGATCATGTACAAATCGATCCTCGCGGGAAAAGAAAAAGGTAGTGAGTGAGTGCGTTCATGAAGGCCAAAATCTGAATTCCTAGATTGTGGAAAAGTACTCACTAGTCAGCAAGAGCTTTCCTGAGATGTGAATGTTTGAATTGCAGAGAGTAGTGAACTATGTACATTACACAGTATAACATGTAGTGCAGTTCATGTTGAGCTTATTTATATATCTATATATATATATGCATGTTACTAAAAATAGTGTGTTCATATTTTTTCTGTTATGAGCGACTTTGGAATGTATGATTTTGCCGCCGTAAAAACAGGGTCATAAAAATTGGTAAGCCATTCGTTTAAAAACAAAACAAGAAAAAACAAAAACTTGAGATTTATAGTCATTTTAAATGTACTTTGAAAGATTTCATTCCACCAACCATACTGCTTTTTCTATTGTGGTCTTCATCTTGGATGATAGATTTTTGAAATGCAATGCTCTAATGATGAAGAAAAAGCAAGGTACGACAACTACTGGTGTACTCAGAAACAATCACTAAGTTTTTTAAAAGCAAAATTAGCAACACCAAAGCTTTAATCATTTCATATCTAATTTTACATAGCTTCCGAAACAGCTGTAATTATGCTCATCCTTAAAACCAAGCTTTTCACTTTTCAAATTTTCAATTATTTCATGTCTGCAAAATGCTTTCTTTTTTTTTTTTTCCCTTTTTTTCTATTTTTTGTCGTATGGCAAGGGAAAAAAAGAGATGGTCAAGAATCAAACTCTCAACCTAGAGATGAGCACTGCATTAAACGCCCACAGCCAATCACCATTCAACTAGGCAACTAATTTTCAAGCTTATTTGTTACAACTTATTACAAGTTAAAAACTGATAATCAAATAGTAAAAAACCTAAAAACACCCTCCCTCAAACTTCCCAATAATCAATATTTTTCAACTTATTTAAGTTAATTTTTACATCATAAATTGTAAGCAAAAAATATGCCAAACAATCTAACACAAATTTTGAATAATAATAATAAGTAGCTCCTATAAGTTGTACCAAACAAGGCCCTTAGGTCATTTGTAGAAGCCAAATTGAACCACTTCATTTTCATGTATCTGCAGATTTATGATCCATAGAGATGAGAGATTCCCTTGGCAATAGGCACTGCAGGAATAAAAGCACATAATTTGGGGCTACTGCCATTATAAAATTAGGATGATGAAGGTGGGCCCAAGCCATCCACATGCAAAAAAAGATACCTTAATGAAGACTTTCCACAGCAAAGAAAATTGCAAGGTAAGCATGTCATTATCATGCTAAGCAGCTCATAAACCATCAACAACAGACATGATTAAACAAAAACTCAGCTTAACCATACTATGCATCATAAGTGATTTCCAATTCAAATTTGTAGAGCATACTAGGCCAACTACTGCAAATGTAATTCAATAATTGGACCAACGAAAGGAGGGGTCTCACCTACCCTAATAAAACTGTGATTTGTGAAAAAGGAAAGATCCTCTCTGACTACAATTTCTACAAATAAAATAGCATCTGCAGCTTTCTCTATTCTCCTTGAGTTGACTTCTGAGGTACCGATGTTTTACTTTTTATACAACTAGAACTAAATAAGATAGTAGCTTTACCGCTTTGACACCAAGACTAAGATCAACATTGACATGGAAACCACGATCTTGAAACCAGAGGTTTCCCAAATATTCTGTTTTTGGATGCCAGGAGCTCCTCCCTGTTGCTTTGTAGCTAGCTGATCCCTGAGTTCTTTCAGAGCTTTGTCCCGCCTATCACCCGTCTGTCACAGCGAATAAAAAGAGGCAATAAACATTTGTTGAGCGGAGTAGAAAGTCTGATAAGGACCATGATGCAATAAAAGTAAATGTACAGAGTTCTCTCTCTTAAGGCAGTTGGTTTACTATTTAATATATGAAGTTTTTAAGTGCTAGCCCCTCTCAAATTTATGATGGAGACTGTTAAATCCACTTCTCACATGGGTGGACCCTTCAGGAGTCTTTTTTTTTTCCCCCTTCTTTTTAATTAAAAAACAATGGGAAAATGTTTTAGGGCAAAAAAAAGGTAGTAATCTGAGCCATGGCAGTTTTTGCATAGAGTACAAATTATTGGTCACTTGTCCACCATGAGCTTGTGGACCATTTATTCGATAAATGGGGACCAAAATTTGTGCAAGCAAGAATATAGATGCCCACCCATGGCAGTTTTGGCAATTCTACTACAGGGACACTAGCACATTATTTGGTGTGGACCATCTACTTCATACAACATAAATCTTGCTAAGGAGGTATACAATCAAAACAGAAGCTTCTGCAAATTGAATTTATTGGACCGATAACAAGCGAATGAATACCTCCAAAGCATAAAAGAATGGGCATTCAATTTTAGCTAGGAGTAAATAAATACAATAATTACCCTTTGGAGCTTTCGTGTCTGAGCACGAGCTTCCTGGAGACAGAACTCCAACTTTAATACCCTCTTTTTCAATTCTTGATCAGCTCTCCTATGCTTCTCCAACTGTTACATCAGATGAAAAGCTCATGAGCACACCAGAACCACGTACATTAAAAAATGAATAAAACCAAAATTTGGAGTCAGTTTAAATAAATAAGCAACCAAAAAACACAAACCTGTGATTCCAAATCCTTCGTTTTGAGCTTCCAGTGAGCAGACATAATCCTTTTTCATCCCTAAGCTTGGCTATTTCTTCATCCTGCAAAGTCAAAAGCTTATTAATTTTTTTCAAAATTGTTTGGAGAAACCTCATCTAACAGTTTCCTCAGTTCACAATTTTGCTTGTCTGCTTTGGCTAGTGCTTGCATGATATCATGCTCAAATCTTGAAACTTCATCTTTCAGTTGCTTTTGGGAAGATTCCCTCGCTTGAAGATCTTTCTGCAGAAGATCCAATTGCTCTCCCAGCAAATTTACACGAACCTCATGCTCTTTTAATGAGTTATTTTTTTCATCTAATTCTTTCAACAGTGCCAAGCACTGGAGTTGCGCAGATTGAGCTGATGCAGCACTTGCATCTGCAGTTGCTTGAGTAGCTGAAAGCTGTGATCTCATATCATCCAGCTCCTTGAGGTACTGCATGTCATTAAGAAATTACATTCAGGACTATAAATGTTGAGGTCATGTCATTTTTTATTATGCTTAGTAAAATAAACATTCAGGAAGCGGATCATTCCTATTGGAAGCATTTTACACCAAGTTGAAGTTATTTATCAGATGAACAAAGTGTAAAGGATCCTTTTGTATTTACTTTTAAAGGGAATTTCTCTGGCGTTAAATTGACTTTAAATAAAACAAAATAAAATAAAATAAAATAAAGGGGGATGCACCAATAAATCCCAAATTAATAACTTATACACTGTTTAGTCCTAAAAGTTTTCTTATAAACTGAAAGGTTCCATTACAATGTTTCAAACATCAAATTAATGTTTCGAACATTAGATTTCGAACATCAGATTAATGTTTTGAACATTAGATTGATGTGCAAATGAGACTAAATGGAGCATAAGAAAACTTTTAGGACTAAATGGTTCAACTTTTCAAAAACTAGGACTTATGGGTAAATTTTCCTAAAATAAAAGGAATGCTGGAAAAAATATGCTTTGATTGCAGTAACTTTACTGGATACTGAATAACTATCTTTTAAAAACCAAGAACTGCTATGCTCAATATTTCTAAAAGGAATCAACTAGAACAATGGCTTACAAAACATATACTGATTAATGATAATTTAAGATTAATCTTGAAAATATTAGATATTAGAATGCATAAAAACATAGACAAAGTGCATTAATGTCAAACAACACATACATTATAGTTAATTATATATTGAATATAGTTCTGATCCGATCTTTATTTAATCTAAAAATAAGTTTTTGCTTTCATTAAGCTCACCATGCCCAATCCCTTACATTCTCTATATTTGTCGAGTTGATTAACCTCCACATGTTTTGATCTTATTCATTGTGCTACGTTGGAAAACTTGGAAAAAAAGGATTTTTAAATTGATTGTATACATACACTAGTTCGCCGCAGTGATAGAATTGTGAATGCAACTGTACCATGTCTTTCTTTATAAGGTACACTACAAAAGGTCTTGAATATGAAAATTCGTGTGTTTCTGTTTAAAAGAAGATAGGAATGCTAATTTGTTTAGAATGCTGTTAAAACTGCTAACCTTTCTAACTTTACGTTAAGTTGAACATAGTTAACATAATTGAGTAAATGGTACTTCTATATATAGAGTCAAAGATGGCATTTGCATTGAAACAAGTAGCATAGGAAGAAAGTAACAAATGATAGATGAACTGAAGTTCATGCATAAAAATTCTCATTTCAGGTAATGGAGTAATGGTACTTCTATGTATAAAGTTGAAGATGACATTTGCATTGCAACAAGTAGCTTTAGGAAAAAAGCAACAAGTGATAGACGAAGTGAAGTTCAAGCTTAAAAATTCTCATTTCAGATTTATTGCCCTTCCACTATTATTTGGAAATATTTGTTGTTTAAAAACCCAAGTCAAGAAGAGGACAACCCTTTAGAACACATCACAAACACCATAGCTCTTGGGGCAAATATTTACATGGAAAGGATACCCCCAAAAGGTTGGTTATTCAGTACAATGTCAGTACCAATTTTCATTTAGAATGTTAGCAATCCCCTTGTAACAAAAAGGAAGCAGAACTAACATGGCTTTAATTGTCACTGAAGTAATCCAAAAGCCTATATACAACACAAAATATGCTTTCACTAATTAAGGATAAACCAAAGAAAAATCACATATTTTAAGGACATCTAGTTGTAGCTCAGTAAACAACCACTAACATAACAGCCATAGTACCATTTTTTCCATCGTATGTATGTACAGTGTATAGTTTCTGATTTCACTATAAATATTATATATTTATCAAAACATAATAATAAAATTTGATTTACATAATATGTCATAGTCATACCCACATCAGATATTGCTCAACACCCAACCATTTTATCGTAGTATAAATATGTTATCCAACACTAGTATATATCCAAAAAGACTTGAAAACGTACTCATTGTCTAATAAATTTACATTACAACTTCTAATTGACATCTATGATGAAGGGATACAGAACATAAACCATTTAGCAGAATTCAAACAAATTGGTGCCCAACACCCTTCTCATACACAGCTAATACCTCACTATGTTTTTGGCAAGTCTAGTGCCTCACTACAGCACATAGAGTAAGACAAGCCATCACAAAACTAGAGGGTGCCCAACACCCATGCTCTCACTTACTACTCACAATGTGAGTGACATGCAAAAGGGAGACCCAAGACACCTTTTAAAGCCTTTCCCTTTGTGTGTGTCTGTTTTCAGCCCCTGTTGTCTCTGTCGGTGTTTGTTATGTGCCCATGTCCTCTTTCTGTCTTCCTAGTTCCTATGTGTGTTTGTCCTGTGCCCAACTTTTCTAGTAAGATGGAGGTTGAAAAATAGTAAACCTGCCAAAAGTCTCGGTTGAAAATATTTCTCCCAAACTGACCTGTGCACATCCCTAATTCTATCCAGCTTCACATATTTGGTTTATTTCTAACCAGCCATGCAATTGATCAGTCAGGATGTAGAAGGGAGAGGATTCCAGCGGTTGGATTTGGCAACGAGCATGGACAACATCAACAAGGTTTGTTGGTGAAGGATTGTGAGAATCAAATTTGTCAGCAAAATGGACTGCTCTTAATGTGCCAAACAAAAAGCTAGAATGACCCAAAATTGCATGAAATACCCCAAAAGGCCCAAAATTATCCAGAACAATCAAAAAATCACCCAAAATTAAATTGGTCAATTTGGATAGCAAGCACAAGCTACATCAAGAGTTACATGGAGAGGGAAAGAGGATTTCAGTGGTTGAATTTGGCAACCAATATGGATGGCAAGGTTTGTTGGTGAAGGATTGTACAAATGGGATTCAACAGAAAACATGCACAAGCACAACAAGCATGGACTGCCTTGCCAGTATGATTCTAAAAATATCTCAGCAAACCCAAAATTGTCTGGAACATACCAAAAAATTTACCCGACACAAAATTTGATATCCTCCATACCATTTTGTTAGAGTAAAGTATTTAGGCCGTACCAGCGAAGAATGGTTTTTACGACTATGGCTCTCCATGGGAACAGTCAAGTAATTGTGAACCCAGCTTTGTGTAAAGAATGAATGACGCCACATAAAATGACATCATTTTCTTCCCAACAAATGACATTAGTTCTACATTACAAAAAAAATAAATAAATTGCAGTGCATATAATTGCACTACACATAAGAAAATAATTAAAAAAAGAAAAACCAAAAGAAAAAAAGGTGCAATACATATAATTCTATAGAATACTATAGAAGTAAATGTCACCAAGTACCTAACCACTAAAAAAACTACGGCCATCTGCAAATGGTTTGATTTTTGATATTTTATAAGGTTTCCTTTTATCAGCTTTAATAAATAAAGACAAATTTCTTGAACCATTCAAACTACAAAGTGAAACAATAATTTATTGTCATGATACGAGAATGCTATTCCCACTCTACCCAAACAAACAAACAAACAAGGAAAGCCAAAAAGTAGCCCAAAAAGATGAGGATGTTTTGATAAGCTAAAGCCTTAAAACACCAAGATGATAGAGACATTCAAATCAATCAAACTAGCCTTAAACCTCAACGCCATGAAAATAAGCTGCAATTTCAAATGATCCAACAAAAATTTCACAGACATCAAGATATTCAAAGAAGCTATATCTAATATACAAGTGAAGTAGTACCTTCTCAGCAGCAGATGCTGATGCTTGAAGCTGTCCATTTCTCTCCTCTAAATTGTTCTGCAACCTCCATATCTCCTCCTCCATATTTTTCGCTCTGATCTCTGCCTCCTGCATAAAAAAAAATAATTAAAAAAAAAAACACCAATTATGACAAAACTTAAACAAACAATTCACAAAATCAAATGGTCCCACAAACACCACCACCTCTCTATATAACAAAAACTTGAAATGATTTCATTTCCCAAACAAATCACATGCCTGCCTTGTTAGGGTTTCGCGAGCAAATGACTGTTCCTGAGAAGCAAGACGGTCACGGACCTCCTTGAGCTCCGATGCCAGCGACACCACGTTCCGCCGAAAGTTCTGCTGCTTCTCACTCAGATCCTTCAGCAACGGATCCATCTCTCTCCCCGACGAAGACGACGACGATGGCCTCTCTGTACAAGACATCAGTGATGGAATCAAAGTAATCTAAATCAACGGTGGGTGTTGATTTTCACAATATACACTGCATGAAGCCGTAAAACGAGTCAGTCTGTGAACTTGGAATCAAAGCTATCCACATCTCTCTCTCTCAGCATGTGTGAGAATGGTAGTTACGCATTCAATTTGAACAATTATTGAAGTCTCGATAAAGACGAATAAAATTTGAAAAGACTATTTCGATTTTGAGTAGTGTAAAAGCCTTTGACGATCTTTTATAGTTTAAAATATCAAATGCAGAGAGAAAGCGAGAGTAGAGTGTTTGAGAGAGAGAGAAACTCAAGTCTATTCAAAACCGATCTATAAGTCACATGTTTGATACTTCATCAACACTAAAAGAAAATCGCAAGAAACGTGTTTTCTTCACAAGCAAGAACTCATTTTCCTTTCACTTTTCTCACATAACAAACAAACAAAACACTTCAGAGAGAGAGAGAGAGAGAGTCAGGAATTGATGATGAAAGGAAAAAAAGACATACATACTCCGCAAATCAGTGTAGAGCTCTGTTGACCCAAATGAAGCTAGAAGATTCAACAGAGTCTATATATATATAACAGTGGATCGAAGGGAATAGAACAGTGGAGTAAATGGGGGCCGTCCGATTCACCGGCGAAGATCTAGCTGGGAGTAGTAATCGGACGGCTGAGAAATGGAAGGGGGAGAAGATGGTGGGGGCGCGAGATTAGGGGAATCTCTGTAATTAAGCGACTTGCCCAGAGCCAGAGCCAACACGGGATCGCATGAGGTTCGGATTCGACGGTTTATGTAGTGTGGACTTGGTTCGGAGTTTTACGAGCCTCGGGTTCATGAGCTGACAAATTCCGAGCCTAACATTGGGTTGACCTGTGCGCGGCAAATCCAAATTTTGGAATGGTAGATGGTTCTGTCCATGTGGCGGACTTATGATCGTTTGATGCGAATGCAGAAAAATATTCCAACGGTCGATGATGATGATATAATAATAGGACTTATCATTATGCCATGGCCCATCCGCTTGAAATAACAAAATAAAATATTATTTGATGGGGTGTTCGGACATATTTTGAATTATTGTGCAGCTCCGAAGAAAGGCGAAGTACTTGCTTCGCATGTTCTAAAATATTAGCACATTAATTTATTTGAATTATAATTATTTTATTTTTGAAAAAATTATTCATAAATTTTATTTGGGAGAAAGTTGTACCATTTGGCCCTAGAACTTTTCTTGCAATCCAATTAGTCCTTTTTATTTTTGATATATTGTTTGGGGTTTTATTTTTGGTATATTGTTTGGGGTCTTGGAGTTTACTTAATTGCCTTTTTAAGTGATATTTTTTAAATTTTTTTTGGTGATGTTGCCTTTGTGGAGATAAGGTATGTTATATACAGTGCTAATTTTGTGGGATTTTGTTGGACTAATTAGTGGGTGTTGATGATGATGTTATTATGGCCGTCTAGTGTTTTTTTATTTGGAATGACTGTATTTTTTATTATTTTCGATTTCTGGAGTTCTAGGTTTGTCATTTTCATTGCCGTTCCAACATTGTGTAAGAGGTTTCAATTGCTCTGGTTTTTTGTGTGGTAAGTTTTCCTTATCCTTTAATTTTCTATTCAATTTTTGTTGATTAGTGTTTCATTTCCTTGGGGAAGGATCGGTGTTGTTAACATTACTGTGGGTTTGTGTGTGGGGTGTTTTGTTCTGTCTCATTGATGGGGTTCCTTTTGGGAGGGTCAGGTGGTAACATTACTAGTGGGGTTGTGTGTGCGGTGTGGTTTTGTTTTGTCTCATTGATGGGCCTTGTGTATGGGGTTGTTTTTCTTGTGAGGTTTTAACTGCTCTGGTTTTTTGTGTGGTAAGTTTCCCTTGTCCTTTAATTTTGTATTCAATTTTTGTTGATTAGTGTTTCATTTCCTTGTTGGAGAGGTTGTGTTGTTCACATTACGGGCGTGGGGTTGTGTGTGTGGTGATGTTTTGTTTTCTCTCATTTACGGGGTTCCTTTGTGGGGCTGTTTTTGTGGTTTCTAGTGTTCTTTATGTTGTCTGTGTTTCTGTATGCAAGTATGGAGGCTGTGTTGTTTCTAATGTGTACGTACGGACAGACTAACGCAGCTGTTCGTATTCATGATGCTTTTACGTTTGCTGGGTTGGTCGATGTTGTTTGTGGGAAGTTTGGTATTTCATCGCCGGCATTGGTGTTTTTTTTGTTCGTCATCCCTGGGTACAATAAATTCAAGATTGATTGTGACGACGATGTTCACAACATGGTATGCCTTGCAAAGTCATTTGATCTTCATCATGTTGATGTGCTAATCCAGACGCGAAGTAGTGGATCCAATATTGAAGAAGGGGTTACGGATAGTAATAGTGTTGATGCGGTTGACATCGATGATGGCCTAACCTGTGGCATGGAAGACCGAACCAATTTGTTGCCGTTATACTGTCCTCACAACTCCAAGACGTTTATTTCTACTGGATGAGCATATGGTATTACTCATGTTGGCCAAATTTTTTTGGCCGGTGCTAATGAATTTCGAACGGTCTTATGCAAGTTTGCCATCAAATGTGGGTTTCAATTTAAATATGTCAAGAACGACTCGGTGCGAATCACAGCTGTGTGCAAGTTCGCCACGTCAACTGGGTGTGCATGGTTGGTACACGCAAGGGTGTCGGCGTCTAATGGGGTGTTTTGCTTGAAGAGGTTTGTAAATTTACATTAGTGGTAATGCTGCGATGACGTCTGAGAACCCACGTACTGGGTCCGATTTGGTGTCAGATGTCATTGCGGATCGCATACGTGAACAGCCACTCACCCGCCCTACGGACGTTGTGTTTGGTATAAAAAACGACTTTGGACTGGACATTAGTTACAGGATTGCATGGTTGGGTGTTGAGAAAGCTAAGAGTGAAGTGTATAGAGACCATGCTATGTCGTTTGACCAACTTAGGTGGTATAGTAACGTTGTTATTAAGAACAACCTACGGGTTACATCCTTCGATTTTGATCAACAAATTGGCGTGTTCATACGCTATTTTATTTCATTTAAGTACTGCATTAATGGATTCAAGCATTGTCACCCACTTCTGTTTCTCGATGGTACATTTCTACAGGGAAGGTTTAAGGACAATATGCTCGTGGCTACCGTTAAGGATGGCAATCAAGGTATAGATTAAACATCAAAAAAATGTTGTTATCGTTTTACCAAATTCATACAACTCTTGCGTGTTTTGTTTGTATGTATACAAAATATATTTACGTTAGTCTCATATCATGTGACGATGTCTATTTTGTGATTCAACTAACATGCATTTTTTTCACATTCAATTTTGTCAGGTTTGTTTCCTGTTGCTTTTGCCATTGTTGATTCCGAAAATGCATGTAACTTGGAATGGTTCTTGCGGCAGTTATCGAAAATTGTAGACGGGGCGTTGACCTTCATATTTGACATAGCGTTGGTCTACTTCAAGCTATGCCTACTGTTTTCCCATTGTCCCATCACGCATTTTGCTTGTTACATCTTCAAATGAATTTGAGGGATCGGATGAAATATGTTAACAGGGAAAAAAAAATAGGCCTCATACGTAAGTTACGAGAATGCGCATATGCACCTACAATTTCGTGCTTCAATCACAATATCGAAATATTAAAATAGTGTAGCCTAGTTGTAGTTGGCAATTTCTTAAAAGATTTGGACCCGAAGCATTAGGCAAATGCATATTTCAAGTATCGTACGGTCAATGTAATTTCCAACATTTACAAAATCCCACAATGTTTGTTTGATTAACACTTGACCTGCCTTTCTCCTGTGCAGTGGTTGCAGGTATGGTGAGGTGTGTTCCAACGCTGCGGAGTCGTTCAACAATTGGATACGCACAGCTCGTCATCTCCCCATCACGCAATTGGTGGATGCCATACGGGGTCAACTCATGGAATAAATGGCAAAACGTAAAGCTAAATGCAACGTATGGCTTGGGGAGTTGTGCAGAAGATGGCAACAACTACGAGTTAGCGTTCAAAACTAGTAGATCTTGGATCATTAGTCAGCGAGATGAGAATGTGTTAGAGGTTCGATCACACTCATCGATTTTAGTTGACATTAGATGCGCATACATGTTCTTGTTTTCAATGGCAATGAATGGGTTCCCATACCCACATGCGGCCGTGGCTTTCCCGAATAGTGGAAAAAACATTTACGACCACATCGTTCCATTTTACCGTGTAACAGAATTCCAGGCAGCTTATTCCGGGACTATTCACCCAATTCCAATAGCAGGAAAACCCAATTTCTTAGCGACGGACTACTTAAATGCTCCACCTACGGTGAAGCGACCACTAGGAAAGCCTAAACGTAAAAGGATTCCATCAAAGGGCGAGGTCGTGCCATGCATTCGTTGTGGTCGGTGTGGCAAAATGGGCAATTATAACCGCAAAACATGCAAAGAACCTATGTAGTTCATGCACGTGTTCATTTATGTTATTTACGTACAATATTTGTTGCGTAATAGATATCGAATCAGTCCTTCTCATTTAATAAATTGTGACTCATTTACATTACAACATTGTGACTGTCTCGTGTTCTTTCTGGGTTTATATTTAAGTTGTGTTTCTGTTTCGTAGTAGGTTTATGATGTGTAACACAGTTCTTTTACGAATTATATATTCGATGTTAATCACGTTTGGGTTTACTACAATGTCTTTGCAAATATATACGCAACTGACAGACCCACATACAACTGTTTATAGATCTTACTTACATGTGCGCACTATGGTCGCATCCTGCAAATGCCTATGTGTGACTAATGCAAAACAATTCTTTGCATTGGTTTGCTATTCCACATTCTTTACCCTGAACACCCGTCTAATGCCTCACAAATATTGTTTTCCCAATTTTTTACATGACCGCATATTATGCAATATAAGTCAACATTACAAACATCTTGAGGCAAAAGTATATTATTCATATTATTTCTTTACTCTTAGAAGGGTGGTGTTTAATAATGTTTTTCAATGTCATCATATTTGTTGGATGGTACCGATTGTATTTCGGCCTAAACCGACATAACACTTTCTTACTACCAAAACACTCATCACCTAACATCATTTTGCACTTCCACCATTTAACCATGCACCAATACATCGTGGAAAAGCTGTACAAGCATTAGCCAAAATGTACCATCGACAAACTTCATAACATCAAACTAATTAATATTTATTAGTTTCATTCCAGCTGTTGTTCAATGTGCGGATTAGTCTGACGATATCTTTATATGTAATACCTAATTTTATCCAAAAAAAAAAACGATCCATGATATCACCAAGTGCTAAGTTAAAACAAACCCCAAAATCTAGCTTCAATGTTTTCCAAAAACAATGTACCATCAAAAAAATGATGCATGATATCCATGACCAAACAATGATGTCTCATCTTCATACGTTTAAATGGCGACATTCAGTTCTGCATTTGTAACTCTTAACATCTTTGTGCTAGATAAATCCTTTGAATTACTCATCGATTCTTTGTTAAACCAATTGCTTATACCGATAATTGAACTAACTGAAATCTTGAACGATTTGATTGAAAATTGGGCCGAATTGACTCATATCTATTGTATTGCATGTTTATCTGCTCGATTATTTGATTATCCTGGCTTGTGTTTATGTTTAAATTGTAATTGAAGGCCTTATCGACGGCCGAATCGAAACTAGATTAATGTTTTAGGATCATTGGAAATTATGTGATTTGATGGTGTATTTATCTAAAATGTGATTAGGTATGACTAAATTAGATTAAAATAAGTTAAACACCTAAGTTGCCGTAATTACGGAATTGCCATTGAGCGGGCTTTGTTTATTCTTGTTCTTTGGACCTTATACACACTTGAATTAGAATATTCCTCAGCCCTTTACTTCACTCTGGCCGACCAAGAGAGGGAGTAAGAGAGAATTGAGTTCATTTTTATGATATTGCTTGGAAATTAAGAGGATTAGAAAAGTTCTTACTTGTTTGAGCCTCTACACTTGTAATTGAAGACTTAGGCAAGGTAATTGAATCTCCCATTGTTGCATTTAAGGTTTTCTTGCATGAGTCAAGTTAAATTGTAGAATTAAGACTTGAATTAGTTCATACATGTTGAATTAGAGCATAATTAAGTACGTCGTACTTGTATTGTTGATTCTTAAGGTGTTTTCATGGTAAAATTGTACATGCATGTTCATAATTAGGCTTGAGTCCATGAATTTATCATGTTCTTGAAGAAATGAGTCCATTTGGACAAGCTTTGAAGGTTGAATTTGGTTTGAATCCATGCATGTTGCATATTCTCCATGTTCATGAAAAATGGGTTTGAAAATGGTTTTAATTGACTCACCTTTGGGGCTTGAATTCATAAATTGAGCTTTGAAACTTGTTATACATTGAATTTAGATGTGTTTTCCAGAATTTGGGTCCAAGAGGTCGAGTTTTGAGTGAAAGAATGCTTGGTTTGAGCTTAGGACAACTGGAAATTCGAGAATTTGGCTTCTTCGCTCAGCGACCAACCTTTGTTAAAGCCTACGCCGAAGCTGTAGTGATTGAGTAGCTCGAAAGCGTAAATTGCAAGATC
>CM045760.1:151580827-151802340 GCA_025200525.1 Camellia lanceoleosa | reverse complement strand
AGAGAAAAATGTTGATTAGCACCTAATTTTTTGCTTTGTTGAAGAGAATGAAAGAGTAGAGAAAAATTTAAACTGAATTTTGATGGTTGTCAGAATCATGAAGGAAAGATAAGTTTTTACCAAAGTGTCCTTTCTACCATATTATTTTGTTTCAAAAACAAAAACAGACAAATTGAATCTCATAACAATAGTGCAGATGTCTCAAGTTTTTACCCATTAATATAAAACCTCAAACATCAAATGTCGAATTCATTAAATGAAAAGTATTATTTATCAACCCCCTCCCCCAAAAAAAAAAAAAATCACACAAAGGCATTATTGTTGTTTCTGATGCATTCTAATTCTAAACATTTATGAGTTTGCTAAAATACTTTTTGAAATACCGATATGAAGTTTTTCTATATTTATTGTGTTTTTTTTTTTTTTTTTTTGTGTTTTTCATTGTTTTTTTCTTTTCTTTTCTTTGGGAGTGAGGATTGGTAAGTCGTGATAAATTTTTGTTTTTGTTATGTAAGCGGGGTTGGTTGATATTTTGCTTATGGTCATGTATTGCTTAACAAATATTCCAATTTTATTTAGAATTTTCTAAAACTATTCAGAATTTTCAGCTCAAGCTTGGAAGCAAATAACTGAATCAATGGGTGATTTGGGTTTGTTAAGTTGAATTGCCAAGTAAATGGGGTTTTGGGCTATATTGATTTGTAAATCATGGGGAATTAAGCTAGTTAGAGTTTGTTGTTGAATTGCTGCTAAAGAGTTTGCTTTTGAATTTAATCACATAATGTAATGAAATCTCTTCTTTGTATACCAAAGACCTTAGGAACACTTATTTCTTAAATTTTCCTCTAACATTATATGATCGATTAAGAAGTTACAAAGTAAGAGTTGAAAAAATAAAATCCAAAGAAAATATTGATTGATTTTTGTAACTTAATTTTTATCACTCATTAATTTATATCTGTAAGGACAATATGTTGTGTTTTTGGCAGTGTTTGCATTGGGTAATCTATTATTATTGTGCAAACATTGTTTGTGCTTAGTTTGAATTGGTGGTCTATGAAAAACCTTTAATAGTGTGACAATGTGTGTGTTTGTTTTGAATTGGGTAGTCTCTTTTAATTATCATATTGGCTCTTTTTGTATTTATGTGAATGAAGACTAGAAGCTTAATGGTAATATCGCCCCCCTTTTTATAGATCTACATTTTTTAAGGATAAGTTTTTATCTCTAATGATTTTGTAGTTATTGTTCGAGTTACAATATTAAACTAAACGGCACTTCTTTGATTGATGAGTGTTGAAAGAGTGGCAATCTCGAAAGTGAGCAATAATTTGCATACTGCTCAATTTGTTTGAAAAAGATATGACAATCTTCTTTCATCTTTATCCTAAATGGCATCCAAAGTGGTAAACCCACATGAATTTTATAAAGTTTTATGTTCCATAGTTATCTTAGTAGTGAAAATGGATTTTTTTTAAATATATATTTTTGGAAGGGTGACACTTTTGCAAAGTAAATTTTAAATTTACTTTTTCCACGGTATGTACTATGAAAATATGTCATATTCCTAAATACTCTCCTATTTAGACTTTATGTTCCTAAATAATTTTTGAAATATGTCTGCCCTAAGTACTTTTGCTTTTTGATCTTCTTCCTTATTCATGCTAAATACTCTACCACCGTTGGTTGGATATGAATCTATAGGAATTGGATGAGATAAAGAAGTTGAAAGAGTCAAGGGTTGTTCATTGATAGAAGGAAACAAACCAATGACACCCTTGAACTCTCCAATTAAGGTAATCTCTTCAAACTTCTATGTTGTATGATTTATTTTTATTTTTTATAGAGAAAAGATTCAACCATTTAAGTTGTTTATATGGGAGTGCCTTTAGGCAAGAGTGATATGCTAGCAATTCATATTAGGCATTTTTTTTTTCTTCAATAACATTCCTTTAATCCGCTTGATTTGATTTGATTTTTTTATTATTTATTTCATATATAGTTACTAAAATGATTATTGGACCACTTTAAAGTCCTTTTATTATAGTTATTTTTAATGCAACAATTTTAATTTTAAAATTGTCGAGTTGATGTAATTAATGACTTCCAAATTCAATCATTTGTGTAATTACTTTTATTTAAAGTACTTTTTTCATTTACATGATTAGTTTAGCCACATTAGACATTATATGAATGCAATGATTTTGTAAATTCAACCAATGGACTCTTAACAGAATTATAGAATTAATGAGTTAATTTGTTTTAAAGCTATAAAGCTGAGTTCGAGTTTTTATTTACTAAGATTCAAATTCATGGTCAAATGCATGGCTTCTTTGTGTTAATGATTAGGATTTGAATTTTTCAATTAATTGATTTTGAAATTAATATCTTAATTGGTTTGAATTTGTAGTTTCATACTTTTCAAACTTTCATTAGCAAAAGCCTTCTTAGTTTTTTAGAATTTCTTATTGGTTGTTGAGAATTTCATCATGCTATTTGAGTCATTTAGAATGTTTCAAATTTTAAGCAATTTGTTAAGTTTTATATATTCCAAACCTTCTATCTTTAAAGCTTCGTCTTAAGTATTCCAATTTTCGTTTAGACACTTCTTATAAATGATTTGGTAATTGTTTTGGAATGTAGGAGAGCTTAGGCATCATTAGTTCTACAGTTACTTTTGTCACAACTGATTTCTGCCCTTTTGCTGATGAAGAAACTTATCTTGATTTCTCATTTTCAAGTGTATGTAATTATGCATTTCATTTTCAAGTGTAAATCTGAACTTTGTTATGTATATATGTGAAAGTAATTATGCACATGTATTTTCATAGCAAATGGGTTTTATTCTGTAATGTGTCCGTTCATAATTTTTTTTTTAGAATCAAGGTTCAGATTGTAATTGAAACTTAGCATATGTATCAAATGGGTTTGGTTTCAGCTTTTTTTCCCCTTTAGTGTTGTTGCCTCTCCCTTCTCTCCATGTCAGTCAGGACTACTATAAAATGCATGTGTTTTTTTAGGGTTTTGTTTACGTCATTTAGGTTTTTTAAAATCAATCTAATACATTTTAGTTCACTCGAAACTCCCACAATTTTTGAGTTTAGAATTTTTTTCAAAAAACAAGGTTTGGTCAAAACCTCCCACTTGAGGGCATTGTAAAAGTTATATCCGCAACATTGTATTTTCTAGTGATGCAAAGGTTGATGTGATAAAATTGTCACTTGGCTAGTTCTTTTTATTAAATAGAATGACCATTGTATTTTTTTTTTTTTTTGGGCATTGTAAAATTAACTCAACTAATTGGTTGAAATCGAGGGAAGGTTTTTACTAATCCCATAAGCCTAAAATATTGAATTCTCTTGATTCCATGTATTTTAGAAGATAATAAGCCTAAAGATATGCATGTAAGGATGTCTAAAACATACCTTTTTTTTCCTTCGTCTTTTCATTTTGTGAGGTTCCCATTAAAGTGTTTACATTCTTGCAACAGTAAATCCTCTAATTCTAACTAATTAAATTATTTATTCCTCAAGTCTTTTTATTATCGTTGTAAACCCCACGCCTTCGAAGTTTGTGAAACTTCCACAATTGTTTGAGTTTGTGAATTTTTTTTCGTATAACATTGTATTTTCCATAATATAATCAAATCCAATTTTTGACTTTCAAAGGGAAACTCCCATGTTTTCTAAGTTAGTGAAATTTTTAAGTTTCAGAAACTCCCACAATTTTTAGTTTTTTAATTTTTTAGATAACATTGTATTTTTCAAAGGATACAGTATTTGGTCAAAACCTCCTCTTGAGGGCATTGTCAAAATTATATTTGATAACATTTTATTTTGCAAAGGATGCAAAGTTGTTGATGTGATAAAATTGTCACTTGGTCGGGTTCTATTTTTTATTAAATAGAAGGATCATTTTAATTTTTTTCCCAGTAAAATTTTTTTCGATTAAAGGCATTGTAATTTCTTCCTTAACCTTTTATAATGTATGCCCTGGAATTTATATAGATTTGGTTAAACATCAAACACATTCCTTACAAAGAGATGATCGTAAAAATCGGTAGTTGATTGTAATTTGTCTATATAGATTTGGTTTAATGATCGTAAAACCGGTAGTGTAGTGTGCTTAATACATATATGGTTGAAGATCATCTAGCATGCTTAATACACCATTGAGGGTTATTCTTTGTTACTTTTTAATCAATGTTATTCTCTGCTTTTTTTCATTACCAAAGTGAGTTTAATTTGGTTGTTGATTTAGAATTTTTTTCCCTATTTGTTGGTGCGCTTTTTTATTTTTATTTTTTAAAGTACATTAGTTAATGACAAGGCTTTTTTTTCCCCTTTGATTTGATGTCCAAGTCTGAATTTAGGACTTATTTGTTCTATTTTTTTTTTATTTCATACTTTTATACTAATACAATTTGTTATTGACGTGGTGAACATGAGCATGGAGAGAAGCCTATAGATCACCACTACAGGTGGTGATGGTGTAGTTGGTGGTGGTGGCGGTGGTTTGTTGGTGAAGGAGAAAGGGAGGCCATGAAAGTATGAATTAGATGGTAACTTGAGACTACCATCTATATCATCACCACTATTAGGTTTTTCTTTCTCACCTCTTTTCCTTCCTCTTCTTCTCGAAGTCCTCTTCTTCCAAAGGGGTCGTGGCACCACTTGATTCTCGTAATCGCCATTTTCCGCTTGCTTCTTTTAGTTGAGTTCAAATCAAGCCTTTAAATCAACCTTTTCCTTGAGATTGATAATTTAGTTGTGTACAACCTTTCCCTTTGTCGCAATTCAAGACTTCTCCATCAAACATACATTGAAAATAGAGATATGGTTTAACTTGATTTTTATTTTTTTGAAGTACATTAGTTGGTGTGATTTGTAGGTTGTGGATGAAGTCTTAACGAGGGAAAGAGATTGAATGGTGAGCTTTTTTTGATAAGTGTATAGGTAGTGTTATTGCACATGGCTAAATTGGAATGCAAGTGTTTATTCATTCTTCATGGGTTTTAGGTTCATTGAAGGAGATTTTGATGTATGTGGAAAGAATCTGAAAACCTTATGTATGGGGTGGAGAGCTTGAGTTGTCGATGGCATCCCATCTTCCTTCAAGTGAGTTCTATTCAATCGCTTCAAGGAAGCATTTATGTTGTCCGTATGAAGCAATTTATGTGCAAAACCAATATCATAGTGTTCATCAAAGTGTTTTTGCATATTGGCTCATATACAATGGTATTTGTCTATTTATGAGTTTGATGTATGGGTTTGTTTGTCTCATCAAAGTGTTTTTATATTATATTTATAATCTATATAATAAGATTGAAGGGTTGATTACAATTATATTCTAATCCCAATATTATTTACACTGCCTTCGTGCACGTGCATTACGCTTAGTGCATTATTATAGCAGATATTGTTTTGACTAGAATGAACGTTGTTATGGATAGAATACAATGATATGTGTTATACTTGTGTATCTTGATAATATATGTAGTTGTGTTGTTAGATTATTTTTGCACAAAGATTGCATGATGATCATCGTGAGTTTGTGTATTGTGGTAAATTTTGTTGCAAAGTTGGAAATGTTTTTCTAACGGGTCGACATAATGTTCAAATAAAGTGTAATTTTATTGCTTAAAAGTAAAATTTTACTCGATAAAAGTAAAATTTTACTTTACTCAAATATGAGTAACCATAGATGTCATTATGCCTAAAAGCACGATACAATTAATAACGAGATTAAAATATAAATCAAAATTAGAGAGGAATATATTCAAATTAATAAAACTTAACACATAAATTGCAAGATCAATTCCACCAACAGAAATGATGATCAAAATCTCAATTCGATCAACAAACTTGAAGATATATCACCTTTGGGCCAAACAAAAATTTGGCTATCGTTAGAATTAGAATATAACCCATGCCTTAAGATATATCACACCTAGGCCAAAAAAAAAAAAAAGTGAAAAAATACCAAATAGAAACATACCAAACAGATAAAACTACATAATCATTATGTTTTGGAAATGTTTTAATTGGATAAGAGAGAGAGTAGCAGAATCTCATATAAGCTCATCATTTAATTTTTTATTTTTTAGACAAACAAAAAAAGAGATTAGTTTTAGGATATAGAAATGGTAAAGACTAAGAAATTGACTACAAAAAATATAACACACACATCTATTCTGGAGAGATTGATAATATGGGTGGTTGTTGTTGTTGCGGCGGCCGCGATGGTGGAGGTGTGTTGGTGTTGGGGAGAGGACGCGAGGCAGAGGAACACTGCAGAGACCATGATATTGATGTAAGATGGTGAGGAGGATAAGGTTGATTGACAAATTATGAGTTTGGCTATCGCTAACATTCTCTTTTATCATCCATGGACATGTTGCACCACAATTCATGAAAGAATGAATGGTTATCTTATGCGTAAATGGTAATGTCATAGCGATCCGATATGACCATAGATGAAAGATTAGAGAGGCTACTTCCATGAAAAGTAAAGCATGAATAGGATTTTCATTACAATGAATACTAAGTCATGATTATAAAATCGATCTAATTTTTCTTATAAAAATGGTCGCCAAATTTTTTATATAATAAAATATTCAAATTATAAAACCGCACTCATAATAGACCTACATACAAAGGTCTTAATATTTTCTTAAATTCATATTTGAATAAGACTTAAACAAATGTATTTCCTCGTATGAGTACGACTACTACCTCTCTTCTAGTTCAAAAGGAAATAAATGAAAATAATGTTTCCAACAATGATTAAGGCTTAAAAGGAGATATTAACTTCCCTAGAACAAATTTATTATATGATTACTACATTTTTTTAGTCACTTAAAAGCTCATATTTGGCAACGAAATTCTTTGGTCTCAAAGAGTAACCCAAAAATATGTATGGTCTTGACAACTAAACTTTTTTGTCAACAAATAATTGTATACTTATTTATCAAATTAAATTTTTCATAGCCTCAAATATAGACTATCAACGACTAATGTGTTTTGGTCACCTATATTTAGCACTAAATATTTTTTAGTCGCCAATAAATAGCATATCTCAACTAAATTAATATAGTAGCTAAACTTCGAACCAACGCCGACTAATATATTTTTTAGTCACCAAAAATGACACTTTTGGCGACTAAATTTATTTTGGTTGCCAAATTTAGTCGCCAAATGTGTAATTTCTTGTAGTGAAGGAAACACAAACCCATATCATCCACACACACATAAAGAATTACATGCCTAGAATCAAACCATGACAAAATTGGGCTTTCAGCATATTTAACTAATAAAGATAAAAACACATTAGCATGTTTTGTAGACCAAAAGAGAAATAGTTGTATAACCTAATTAACATAATCCACAAATCTAAAAGTAAATATTTGAAATCCAATACACAAACTGAAGGAAAAAAGAAAAAGAAATCTCCCTTAAATTAGCAAAAACTTTAGTCTTCCCTGGGGATCGGTTAGTGCCCTGTTGATTTCTTTTTCAAAATGTCACTCAACAAAAGACTATATGATAATAATTATAAAGGAAACATGTCATAGTTGAACAAAAAGATAAGGAATAAGTGCGCGTATATGCTTTGCTAAAGAAACAACAGGAATTCACATGTAAATGAATAAAGAAAATCCAAACCAAATCAAGAAAAATAAGAAAAATAACACTTGCCCTCAATGAACACATTATCACTCTTAAAAAAACAAAAATGGATAAAGCAAACATCTTATACATTTTCATTCATAAACCATTGATACATTTTCAACCATTGATACATTTTCAAAAACCTTTGTGTTGGCATTGAAACAAAAAAATAATGTTCATAAACACTCTTCATTATTTTTAAATAATTATCGACTTGCAACTCATGAAATCACTACCTATAGTCTTCTTTAAAATATATGTAACTCAAAGAATCCAACCCCACAATATGTCATTCACAACTCAAATATACATAAATGCATTATAATATAAGAAAAGAGTAATTACACCAATTGAGCTTAACATAATGCTTCAAAATCACTTGCTTTGATCTTCTGCTTTTTTTTAAATATTTATTCTATGTCAATAACATAAAATGTACAATATGAATTCACTTTTCTCTTACCTAAAATTGAAGTGAATTTCAAGTATACAACCTAAAACCCTACAAACAGCTTTGCAATCAACAAGAACTCAAATCTACATAAAGTACCCTTTTTTTTAGCAGTATAATTAAAAAGAATTCTTTCTCAAAACACCAACCTTCCTTTTTTGCTCATTAATCCAAAAAAAATAAAAATAAATAAAAGACAATGACCCAAAAATCAATCGACATTACAAAGACACTCACTTTTATTATTCTATTTTCAATCACAACTCAAATCTACATAATATGCATCATAATTATAATATACGGAAAGAGTAATAATACCAACTGAGCTAAACACAGAGCTCCAAAATCACTTGCTTTTTATATGCCAATAACATAAAATATACGACGCCAATTCCTGTGAGTTCGAGGGTATCGAATCAAAACCCTAGTAACTCAAATCTACATAAAGCTTCCTTTTTTGTGCAGTATAATTAAAAAAATCAAAACATAAAGAATTCAATTCATTCTCAAGACACCAAACTTCCTTGTTCGCTCATTATCATAAAAATTCTCCATTGGAAAAAAAGAAAAGAAAAGAAAAGGACAATGACCCAAAAATCAATACGACATTACAACTTCAACATAAATGCACTCACTCCAATTCTATGTCAATAACATAAAATGTACAATGCGATATGGCTTTCTGTAATCTAAAATTCAAGCAAGTTCAAAGGTATCGAATCAAAACCCTGATAACTCAAATCTTAAAGCTTCCTTTTTTCCTTTCTTTTTTTGTGCAGTATAATTAACAAAATCAAAACATAAAGAATTCAATTCATTCTCAAAACCCCAACCTTCCTTGTTAGCTCATTAACATAAGAATCTTCCATAAACAATAATAATAATAATAAAAACAATAACCCATAAATCAGTACGACATTACAACATTAACCCATAAATCAATATCAATATAAATGCCTACTACCTCCATTCTTCTTTTTTCAATCACAACACAAATCTAAATAAATATGCATTATAAATATAATATAAGGAAAGAGTAA
Source organism: Camellia lanceoleosa (assembly GCA_025200525.1). Classification (NCBI taxonomy): domain Eukaryota; kingdom Viridiplantae; phylum Streptophyta; class Magnoliopsida; order Ericales; family Theaceae; genus Camellia; species Camellia lanceoleosa. Next base: position 151,793,179 of record CM045760.1, on the reverse strand, counting down.
ATATACCAATGGAGAGGAACATAGTGCTCTAGAACCACTTGTTTTGATCCTAGTTGTCTTGTTTTTGTTTTATAATTCTATGTCAATAACATAAAATAAAATGTACAATTCGAATTGGCTTTCTTGAGATTAATAAAAAAAAATTGAAGCTAGTTCTAGGCATCGAATGAAACCCTAGAAAACGCTGAAGCGAACATAGTATTCATTTTTATTTTTATTTTTCACTCATAAAATTAAAAAAAATGATTACCCATTCTTTATCCCAAATAGAGAGAGATGTATCGTGAAACAAGTTAAAATAAAATTCTAAAGCAAAAACATTAATAAACTTTGCTTAGAGAGAGAGAGAGAGAGAGAGAGAGCAGACCTCAGAAGATTTAGAGGGCTTGTGGGAATTGGGTTTCCAGAAACCGATTCCACCGAATCGACTCGCTGGCTCCTTCACAGACTCGAAAGGTGCTGACGTGTCGATTTCAGCCCTCATCTTCATCTTCCTCCCCAAACCTAGTTCAGTTTCGCTCTGTTTGAGTCCAATTTCGACACTTTTTGCTTCACCCCCAAGTGAATCTGTCTCAAGTGTTTCCGAAACAAATTGGGTAAAGCAATCTGAGTCCTCAGCAGCCATTGAAACCTCAATCCAAAACCTAAAACTTGTGGATAATGAACAATGATTATCCCAAACAGAGAGAGATGTATCTGTGAAAGAGAGATGTATTCAAGAATAGAGAGGGAGAGGGAGAGGGAGAGAGAGATAGAAAGGAAAAGTGGAGAGGCAGACGTGGATAGGTGATGATGCTTAGGGAGAGAAGTTTTGGGCGGGAGATCTATTGATCTCAACCGTTAATATATTCTTAGAATTGATCTCAAATTATTGGATCAAAATGTATCTCACATACATTTTGATACATTTTTCAAAAACTTTTGTGCCTTATTATATAGATTGTTACACTCAATCTAAAAGTAATATTTTATCAGATAAAAGTAAAATTTTACTCTGAAATAAGAGTAAAATGTTACAAAAAGTATCTAAAAGTAAAATTTTACTCTGCATAAAAGTAAAATTTTACTTTGGAATAAGAATAAAATGTTACACTCAAGAGTTAAATGTTACAAATAGATTTAAAAGTAAAATTTTACTTTGTATAAAAGTAAAATTTTACTCTGAAAAATGAGTAAAATGTTAGACTTTGCACAAAAGTAAAATTTTACTCTGAAAAATGAGTAAAATTCTACACTCTGAATCTAAAAGTATAATTTTACTCTAAACAAAAGTAAATTTTTACTCTGTATGAAAGTAAAATTTTACTCTGAAAAATGAGTAAAACGTTAGACTATGAATCTAAAGGTAAAATGTTACTTTGCACAAAAGTAAAATTTTACCCTTTATAAAAGTAAAATTTTACTCTGAAATAAAGTAAAATTTAAATCTAAAAGTAACATTTTATTCTGAAATAAAGTTAAATTTTACTGTGAAACCACAGGCTCATCACACCCATAGACAACCATTCAACAACATAGTAAATTTGTACTTTGAAAGGCAGTAAAGTTTTACTTTCATGTGAATGATGGCAATGTTTTACTCTAGAAAAAGTAAAATTTTACTCTGCAATAAAGTAAAAGTTTACTCTGAAATACTGAAAAAATTTTCTTTGAAAGCATAGGCTAAGCACAGCCATTTCAGACCTTCACACCTACTGAACAAACTCCATTATAAGTTCATTTACATGAAACTTATTCAACCACATTAAAAAAATATATTAAAATGTTAAACTCAACCACAAAGCAAATCAGAAACTTGAACAAACAACCATTCAAGAACATAGTAAAAATGTCTTTTATTGTAATGTCTCCTTACAAATCTAGTCTAAAATACTATACTATTATTGTTATGGACTATTTATTGCAGAAGAACTACATTATTTTCATACTTCTATTACAAAATCAATAATGTCTTTCACGGTAATGTCTCCTTGCAAGTCTTCCTATTATGACCGTACTTTTTGCATCTACCACACTGTACTCGTCTTATCTTCTCACCCCTAGATGGAATCCTATTATTCTTTGGCCTACCAGGTGGTTTCTTACAAATTGGAGGAAGGACAACAAGATCATCCATAGCAACAAGAGATTTCTTAACAGTGGGTATTGGATAAACGGACTCAGCATAGCAAGCTTTGAACTTGCTAGTGTAATAAAATGGTTCCACATGTGCATACAAATCACCTCCGCTCTTTTGGATAGTGGTCGCCACGTGAGCACAAAGAAATCTATTCAATTGCCATTGGTAACATAAGCAAGTTCTATTCAAGAGGTCAATGCTAACCGATGGCCGGGATTGAACCTCAAAAACATGATCACTTGAACGACTAACTAACCAAGTTCTTCCACTTTTAAGAGCATTTACTAATGTTGAATCCATCTTCGGACAAAGAAAATTATGCCATTTCTTAGCTTGTTCTCTCATTCTCGACATCAAATCCATGATCTTTAACCTAATTGAATCAATCATCTTCGTAGTGGGCAAATGACGAGCTTGACGGATCCATGAATTGACAGACTCTGCCATATTCAAGTGCATTTCACTGTATTTTTGTCCTTTAAAATATGCATTAGTCCACTTGTCATAGGGCAAATTGGATAGAAACCTACAAACGATCCCTTTTCCCTCATCTTGTAATTCTTTCAAGCACTGATTAAAACATCCCACTGTCGGAGCATAAGCACATGAAGAAAACAAAAAAAACTATTCTACTCCTGAAAGTATTGCTGAAACTTGGATCGGAGAATCTATCCCTCAAATTGGCCTTCAAGTGTTGGAGACAAAAATAGTGGTAAGCAGTAGGTAAAACCTTGGGTAAAGCCTCCAAAAGTCTTGCGTTTCGATCAAATATGAAGGTAACTAGTCTTTCATCCAATAATATATTCGAAAAATGCATAAAAAACCATTCACAACTGTCTGTAGTCTCCGTATCGATAATTGCCATTGTAAGAGGGAAAAAACCTGAAAAATAACATTTTACAATAAGTAAGTATATTAAACGAAAAGGACAAATATAATAGATTTTACTACGAATAAAGAAGATGTTATTTAAAATAAGTAACAAGTTACTTTGAGAATAAGTAACTTGTTACTTTTGAATAAACTATAGTAATATCTACCTTGATCCCCATCCTTCGCTGTAGCTGTTAACAAGGTGCCCTTATATTTCCCCTTCAGAAAAGTTCCATCGATAAACAATAGAGGACGACAATGCCTAAACCTTTGAATGGAAGCATTAAACGCAACAAAAAACCTCTTGAACCGTCCACTTTGATGGTTATAGTCAAGATGCAAATAGCTACCAGGATTTGTGCTCATCACAATATCCATATACCATTGAATCTCATCATAAGACATAAAGAAATCTCCAAAAGTAGTAGTCCTAGCTTTCTCAACTCTCAACCAAACATGATTGTACGTAATGGTGAGCCCATATTGATTTGTAAATTGACGCACAACATCAATTGGACGAGTTTGGGGATTCCCACGAACTTCATTAACAATCAAACTTACAACCAAATTTGAACTCATCCTTGAGTTTTTAGAAGTACGAACTGCAGCTCCACAAGTATGCTCATTATGTAGAGTCCTAATGTAGAAAAAATTATTAGCACTTTCTAGAGATGCATGTACTCGCCATAAACAAGCTTTGGACTGCCGCATTGAACACAAAGAAGGACCGACACTTCTCATTCTTTACATACACAAACTCAAATCCTATCTCAATGGCATATTTACATAATGCAGTCTGGAAATCCTTTGCACCTCCAATAAATCTTTGACCTACATAAGTAATTCCATTCACTCATCCACAAGACAACAAAGTCCTTTCTTCATGTTGACAAAACATAGGGAGTAAATCCATTTCATCATCAGTAATGTTGGATCCAATAGCGTCCCCTGATTCTCCAACTCCATGATTTTCATTTGAAATGCCCATTTCAGTAATAGTCACATCAACCCGGTCAACACCAAGGGGATAAACAAGCGACAACATATTCTGAAAATCAGAATCATCATCAATCATGCATTGCGAATGTCCAGGCAAACAGTACGATAACAAAGATACAACCATCTTGTCAAACTTCTTTAATTTACAACTTAAGAAATCAGTTAAATCCTTCAACGTGCTGTTTGACACAACCTTGAACTCAATGGTACGATCACCATACTTGCATAACAACATAAGAGGTGGAACTACTTTACAAATCTGCAATCAATTAACAGTAAAAATTTACTATCAATCAAAGTAAAATTTTACTGCCACTACAAGTCCAAAAGTCAATTTGTGTTTAGTTTGAATTGATAAAATTTTACTGTGATTTAGTATAACATTGTACTATATTTTAGAGTTAATTTTTATTATTTGGTTTGCCGAAGATTGACAACTCATACAAAGGTGTCACCAACACAACTTGAGACATGAATCTAAAAGTAAAATTTTATCTAAAATAAGAGTAAAATGTTAAAGAAAGAATCTAAAAGTAAAATTTTAGTTTGCATAAAAGTAAAATTTTACTCTGTATAAAAGTAAAATGTTACTTTGAAATAAGAATAAAATGATACACATTGAATAAAAGAGTAAAATGTTAACCCTTCTCAATTTGAAAGTAAAACTTTATCAGATAAAAGTAAAATTTTACTCAATAAGAGTAAAATGTTATACTCAATCTAAAGTAAAATTTTACTCTGTAAAACGAGTAAAATGTTAGTTTGAATCTAAAAGTAAAATTTTACTCTAAAAAACGAGTAAAATGTTACACTCTGAATCTGAAAGTAAAATTTCACTCTGTACAAAAGTAAAATTTTACTCTGTATAAAAGTAAAATTTTACTCTGAAAACGAGTAAAATGTTAGACTCTGAATCTAAAAGTACCAAAGTAAAATTTAAATGTCATTCTAACACCAGAGTAAAATTTTACTCTCATTGTAAACAGAGCACGTACCAGAGTAAAATTTTACTCTAATTCTCTCAAACAAGAAACAGAGCAATAGAACCACAGTAAAATTTTACTCTCATTCTCTGAAACAAAAAACAAAGCAATAGAATTAGAGTAAAATTTTACTCTGATTTTGTCAAACGAAATCAAATCAAACACAATAAAAATAAATTAAAAAAAAACAAATTAATTAACAAATCAACATACCTAATTGAGAAGAAAAACCTCTAAAACTCGATCAACAGTCACAAATCTCAATGAAACTCTCGTTTAATTGAGAATGTTGATCGTCGTGCAAGTAGATCGCTATTGTTGACCAAGTGAGAGATCTCCGACTGCGAGATCTTCAGATTTGGTGACCATCTTCATCCATTTCGTTCCTAAGAGATCTTCAGCTCAGATTCCAAATATTTCAAATGTCTGATACATATATATAGAAGGGCAATATTGTGATTAAAAAAAAAAAAAGAAATTATAAAATATCCTTATTAAGGTAGACATTTTCTATTCAAGGGCTTTTTGAAAGAAAATTGATTGGGTTATCCTTTACCTTAATAAAAAGGCCCAAAAGGGGGATTTCACCAAAAATTCCTTATTTTAATACACGTATTTATCTAACATCTTGAATTTAATACCAACATACTAATAAATTAATAATTCACTCACTCAATTCACTGTATTTATAATCTCATTCAATCTAATTTTACAAATAAATATCATATGAAATGAATATTGGGCCCACAAGTCCCAACACCCTCCTCCAATGTATCGACGGAAAAAATCCAATGAGTTTTATCTAAATCAGACATTTCTTAATATAATTTTGAACAATAATAGTGTGTTAATTGACAAAATAATTAAGAAAGACAAATTAGCCTCGTTGGGTTTGATTTTTAGAATCTGTTTCTACTGAAAAAAAAAAAAAAAAAAAAAACTAAAAATTAATTTGATGATGAAGACGAAAAAAATAAAAAAAGACCCATACAATTTTTATAAATTTAAGTCCTGAGAGCTTCAATTATAAAAAGGATCTTAATTTCTCAAATCTAACACAAACAAATAGAAATATAGAGAGGAGTTCATAAAAAAATATAAAGTGAGTTTCTTTGTATATTAAGTTGAGTAAGGATTTAGGGTGCAAGAGACGAATTGAATTAACTTGTAAACTTATTTTTCTCCATATTGTCTGTGAACGTAACCGATAAGGCCAACCACGTAAATCATTTGTATTATGGTATGCATTTGTTTTATTTTCCATTGATTATTTATGATTACTTTAATACCCAAATTGCCACAGTTTCATAACAGTCACAGCACTATTATACATAATTAGATGAAACAATTACAATGTGACAAACAATCCATTCACCAAGATACAAACAAATAGATTTGCAAGATTCATCTCCTCTGGAAGTTCAACTTCCCTATGCAGAATGCAAACAGAGAAGCAAAAACAATGGGGTAAATAAGGAGCATAACAGCTACAATGGGTAAGTGATCATGTCTGTATCCAAAATAATCTGTTAAAAAGGCCGTGACAGTTTTGGTTTCTCCAAACACCTTAATCTTCTGGTCTATATCTCCATACTGCGATGTAAGCATACCGTTTAGCCCAAGCAGTCGGATTTATATAATACAACCAAATCCACCACTTGGGAATTTGCTGCAAGAAGCAAAATATAAAATACAACTAGATTAGTATCACTAAAGTTTCTAAAAACAACCCTTCTTTTATAGAAGCTGTTTTCAAATTTTCTAAAATTGGTTTTTGCTCATAGAAATGAAAACAATGAGTGTTTTCAAACTTTTCATTGCTTTTGTTTCAAAAACACAACCAATCAGGTGATTGGTACAAAACCTTGGGACCCTTGAATTTTAATAAACTCCAAGTTCTAATAGATCTATAGCATCAATATTAATATTATAATTTTAAGCACATAGTAAAAACACATTTCATTTTTATTAAGTTATGATTAATTCTGTACATATTATGTTCAATGTATAAGATTTCCTCATTCTAGATGGCAAAAAAGTTTTACCTGTAAGAAAAACCAACAGAATGCTTTGTGAATTCTTACTTTTTCAGATTTCTACTCAACAAATTTTGCTAGATGATTTCGCTCATGATCCAATCTCCAAAGTGAAAATGGTTCATTTACTCAGACCCAACAGAATACCTGTTGCCAGGGATTGAAAACTCAAAATTTTCAAGCAAATTTCCAGACTCTGAGCTGAGAGTTTAAAAATAGGACCAATGGGTCTGAGTAAAGAATTCAAGTTATAAAATGTAGTTTAGGAATAGGACTTATGGGTTTTCTAGGGACTTATGTGAAAAGAAAGATTCAGGTTTTAGAGGAGAGAGTAAGAGATATCATGAAAATAAAGTTATAATTTAGGGTTGTACAAGTTGACTCCTAGCAAACTAGGTAAATGGTAGAAAGATAGCATAATGGCTTTTTCCATGTTCTATTATCACCACAACAAATAGTTTATTCGTAATTAATAATCTAAATTGCAACAAAATGTTAGTTAAAATCAATGCAAATACCACAATTATGAAGCATTGACACTTCAAAATAGGTGTTGTACTAGTGTCGGACACGTATGAGACATGGACATGGTGGGGACACACATTTGACATGCCACATGGTGAGTCCATTTCCTTTATATACACAATGAGATACACTTCAAGGCACAGTGAGGTCTTATTTTCATTTTTAAAAGCTAATTTTGAGTGTCATATTAAAATATTTGAAAATATAAGGGTTAAGTTTTAAAAATAAAAATAAAACTATATCAAACCATCACCAATGCAACGAGATCTAACCTCTTGTGAAGTTGAGACACTGGCTTCCAATGATCCTGAAGCCCTAATGCAACACAAATCTAGTCTTTCACTGATTTAAATTTAGTCTGCTTTTATGTTAAATTAGTGTTAATTTTCATTATTTTTGTTTGTTGATAGACGTAATAGTTATATACATAGCAAATATAATTTATATATATATTTTTTCTTTATTCCCGTGGTGTTCGTGTCCTAATTTTTTTGAAATCACCGCTTCTCATGTCCTCATTCAGATCCATATCCATGCTTCAGAGTACCACAATAAGTAAAGGTTATTAGCTTACCGTTGAGGTATCGAAATCCAAAACAAAGTTGAAAATTGTGTAGAAGGCAGACTGTAAAATTGCAGCCACTGGAAAGCTCGGTGTCATTGCAATAAGCAGCATTCCCAGATAATTGAAGTACAGTAATGTACAAAACATGGCGTAAAAGTACCAGAAAACCTTATAAGCTGACCAATAATACCCAATCATTGGATATGTAATAACGACAAATGTAATCGATATTGCTAGGAGATAGGGAATCTCAATCGTGACCTACAAAATTAGCAGTTGCATTTAAGTATGTAGGAAGTGCTATTAACAAAAAGCTCATTAAAAAATTACTAGATAATAAAATTTCATAACAAAATCAAATATTTAAGAAATTTATACCTGAGCAAGTGCATAAGCCCACGAACCATACATCCCGGCAAACCTTTCCCGAAACAAAACAGATCGCTCCGTTGAGATATATGGTAAAACTGATGAGCAATTATTTATGCCCAAGAAGATCGTAGCGGAGAACATTGAACCAAATACATTGAAAAGGCTCTGCTGGTTCTTTCTATCAAATAAAAGGATTATTTATGTTAAGGCATGCGCAGAAGTCTATCCAATAAAATAATAATGGAATCCCAGATCCAATAAATATAGTCATCCGAGTTCAAAGGAATCAGAGAACTGCATTTGGTGGTATTTTTTGTCTATGAAATACATAATGCATACTTGAAAAGAAGAAAACAAAAAAAGTTTTAACTACGATTTTTTTTATCAAAATATCCCAAGGCATTTTGTTTCTGATATCTTCTAATCTATCAAACCATTGACAATCTAGTTCAATTTGATTTACTTACAATTTCTTTCCTTGTTCCCAAAACAGCACCCCGAAAAGAAAAGATGCGACAATCATGTACACGAAACGCTGCAAGTTGTATGCAGGACTTCTCCAATAAGACAGGTGTTGCTTCCAGAGGCAGCATTTGAACTGTCCCCAACCATTTTGTGCAAAGCGGGTTGCGAAATACAACTCTTTTGAATCAGGAGGTGGAGTACTCCACCTATTTACAAGTTCTCTATTGTTCCTACAATCACAATGACCGAAAATGAGTCTTACACAATTGAAGACTGTTATCATAAAACAATCATTATTGTATCATAAATAACTGTTTCCAGTATTTCATCTTGTCTAGGGAGAAAAAAAAGTGTCCAAATTAATGGTTCCACACCCATCGCCTCTCAGTCTCTCACAGAAATTCTGAGTAAAATTTGAATGCATCGTCAATGCCAATGTCCATCTTTTACATCAAATGGAAGATTATTGTAATTAGTCATTAATGAATTCATCCAGGACCTCATGTGACGACTACGCTGAAAGCAACTAGCGGAACAACTTGAGCTTCAAGATGAAATGTAAGATCTCAAACATTAGCTACAAGTGGATTGTCATAGAACCACAACCCAGTCATCAAAAACAATAAAGCTGCTACTTTAAAACTTAAGTAGTCATTTGAACTCTCTTAATTCCTTGAAATCAAAAAGCCCTCTACTACACAACTAGCATGGGCTCCCAAAAACCATTTAAGATCACCTAAGACTACAAAAACCTAAACAATTTGAGAGATATATTGGGGAAAACGTCCACATAACTGATAAATTTGAAAGATGCTTATTTTCAGGAGATAGACTCCTCTGCATTGCAGTTACACCAAGCGAGTTTGTAATGACCATCCTAACTCCAAAGAGAAAGAAGTAGTAAGCAGTTGAACTTACTGATACAAGACAGAGTTCTTATAAACTTGGGCAAAATCAACACCAAGTTCAGCTTCTGCCGATGTAGAAGTGACATCTAACATCCATGTTGCTGGATTGTAATTATTTTTTATCTTTGGCACCCCTGAGATATCCTGTTAGAGAGATGCTTGAAATTAAGATGAAGCAATACTTAAATTCCTACTTTTAGAAGCATATCATGTACACAAATTAAAGGGAAAAAAACATCTAAGAGGTTTATGTATTCCTGCAGCAAACTGACCTCAAAATATTTGATGACACTGCTTGAATGTTGACCGAGTGGTCCAGAGTAAATAATTCGTCCGCCAGATTTCAATAGAATTAACTGCAATCAATATCAAGGAGGCATTAGACCTAATTTATTTACATTGAATCACAAATATGAAATTGGATTAGAATTAGAAGACAATTTTTAAAAATGGATGTTCTCTGTAAACATCAAACAGGTTTTGAATTGATTATGCTCAAGTGACCAAATTTCACTGTGATGCAATAGAGGGCAACACATAGAAGGTCTAGCTATTATCTGTGAAAGAAATAAATAATTTGAAAGATTTTAATGGTAAGGCACATTCAACATCATCAAACAATAGGAAACCTGTTGCTGAGCTTATAGAAACTTAGTCGAACTTCTACATTTAAAATGGTTGAAATACACATGGATAGACATTAACCCAATACTTCTGAGAAGTAAAGCTTAGATACCATGTTAGGAAAGCAGTTGCAATAATAGGTCAAGCAGTTAAGAGAATCGGCCACAATACCAACTCGCACAAAGATAATAATAGTAATACTAAATATTTGAAAGGCTTCAAATCAAGAGGTAACACTAGTCTTGAAGCTTGGCCCTTCCATGTGTCATTTCTTCAGTAGAAGGCATTTGGGAATGTAATTTTCTGAGCCAAGCTTACACTATTGAGTTCAAAAATGCTTTAGTTACAATCAAACAGCGTTAAAACTCGCATAATTAATTCCATTTCAGTATCCAAATTGTCTTTATGTTCCAAGTTCTCTTAAAATAGTTCATTAATTGCTTTCCTACCTCATCAAATGCTTCAAATATGTCAATGCTTGGTTGGTGAATGGTGCAAACAATTGTTCTTCCTGTTTCAGCCACGTTCACTGCTCGCATAACAATTGCAGCTGCTCTTGCATCCAATCCAGTTGTAGGTTCATCCATGAAAATAATAGAGGGGTTAGCAACAAGCTCCACAGATATCGTAGTCCGCTTTCTGCTCAGTTGATAAACCACTAACACCGGGCATGCCAACCAAGCAATCTTTGATTTCATCAAGCTCAATGATCTCAAGGACTTCTTTCACAAATTCCTGCAAAGACGTGCAGCAGCAACAAAAGTAAAATAATGTTCAAACTATTGTTGAAGAATAAATTTAACTTCCTTATATATAGGTCATACAAATTTAGTTTTTGAATCAATTTCAGGATGCAGACGCAGCCAAGCAGAATAAACCACTGATTCTTCAACTGTAATTTGTGGAGAATGTATGTCGGTTTGCTCACAGTAACCCGAAATCCTAGCAAATGTCTCCTGAACTTTAGGAAACCCTCCAATTCTAATATCTCCTTCAATAGTGCCACTAGTTTTTCTTCCAGCAAGAACGTCCATAAGAGTTGTTTTCCCAGCTCCACTGACACCCATCAATGCTGTAAGAACACCAGGCCTAAATACACCTGTAATGTCACAAAGAAGTTGGAGTTTTTTCTGAGTGAACCCCCTTTCTCTCATTGCCTGAAATCAAAGAAAAATGACACAATCAACCAATGTGGTTTGATCCAATTAGTTCTAAATATTTAACAGGTACATAAGATTTATAAGAGATTTGTTTATATGATTACCACAGGGGTGTCAACATAGTATTGCACATTTTGAAACACCAGAGTTAGGGGTTCAAAAGGTAAAACCACTCGACCTGTAAAACAAGATTACCCACCCTTATTAAGTGAAACAGGAATAAACTTATAAGAAGATAAATGAAGGAAAAGAATCATGTGAAGCAATGGTTTCAATAATTATAAGAGAATGAAGGAAAATCTAAAAATACATGACCTTCATGAGATTTTGTAGTATTGTTAGGAGAATCTGTAGATTTTGCTTCTGCATTTGCAGCACTGGAGGAATCTTCAGATCCTTGAATTTGGGAAAGCTTTTCATTTGAAATAATAGCACGAGAACCAGGAGCTGAATTCATTATGAAATGAAATAAGCACGTATCACTCTGCAATTCTTATGTTGACTTCATGTAATCAAAAGACAAACTTACGGTTTAAGAAGGTTAAGGCCAAGGTAAATCCAATGTTGAAAATTATTACAAATCCAAGTAAGGCGCTAAATGATATCCAAAATAAGTATCCGTGAAAGTGCAATCCACGGCTTTCAAGTGTTTCTTGCCCTATGGTAGTATTCGCTGTCAATGTCTAGACAAAATAATGAAGAGCATAGAATGAATAAGCAGACTATGGCCATCTATTTTACTTGATTACTAAATAAACAGTAACATTATTGGCCAAATAACAAGCAGTCCCAAAACCTTTGTTAAATATCATAGATCCAGAAGTCTGTGCACCGACTCATATATTAGATCATGGATTTTGGTAGGGATTTGGAAAGAAAAAGGGAAAAGGTGAGTGAAATGTCAATGAAATATAAGTTAGATTTTTTCTCCATTTCCTTTTTTAAATCATTGTCAAAATCCATGATCCAAACACAGCCTAAAAGATCATCACAAGCATCTAATCTACAAATTATGATTACCATAAAAGGGTAAAATATCATATTATCTGGAAAAGAAAGAAAAATGACAGAAAGAGACACATAACTCCAACTAAAATAAACAGTAAGCAGAAATATTGCCAACAAGGATTGACATATCAATAAGATGTGCAGCGCCCAAATGAAGACAATTTTATGGATGAAAAAGTACTGGACAACTTAATTAGAATTCTGAACATCCCATGATATCTGGAAGAGAAGGCACAGAGTACAGAGGTTATGCTTGGGCAAATAAAAAATGAGCAATGAGGTATTGGAAAAATGATAAGTTCATGGTAAAAATTCCAAGCATTAGAGCATTGGTGAAAATAGGTGGAGTTCATGCTAAAGAAATGTGGTGGTTGTGAGGATGATCAATTGGATGGGATTCATGTTGTCTACCCAATAAATTGAGAAATTTTGTTGCTAAAGGTAACTGATATAAAGAATGATATCCTATATAATTGGCCTTCCAACATTATTGTTTAGAAGTGGCCCTCATCTAGCCCTTGCTAATGAGCTGCTGTATCAGCATGAAACTCATAGAATCTGTACAGTGCCACAAAAAGCAACTTGAATATTGTGTGTGTTAGAGGAAGCAACAACTCTGGCTTTCAGATACTCACCTTTTGCCATCTTGGAGCAAGAAATTCATTTAAAGCAAGGCCTATCTCACCATATGTCATCGGGGAAAGCCAAAATCCCCAACTCAGCCAAGTTGGCATAGATGCTGCAATCAACAAGACGGTTTAAGTTCATCTTCCTAAACAACTATAAAAAAATCAAATTGGAAAAGAGTTATTGAAGCCTTACATTTTGGGATAAGGAAACCACTAAATAAAAAGACAAACAAGATCAACATACTCCCAGCTGTGTTAGAAGCAACCACAAAGTGGAAAATAGATGCTAAGAAACGAAACATGGATGTTGCTGCTAAGTGTACCGCAAAAGATAGAAGGAACTGGCGAAAGAACCTAAAATACAAGGCAATGATAGAAATTAATACAACATTAAGATGTTTATATTGGATAGCTTGATATACAATGTTGGGCCCATTTCTTATCAGCTCATGTTTTTGGCACTATTGGCGATCTAACAGTTTGTGTTGGGTATGCGTGTTTATTTGAAAGTACTAGTGAAGATTGCAGCAGCTGGATGACTAATCCATGAAAAAACTGAGTTAAATTGCTGAGTAGTTGATACAAATATTGGTAGAAATGGTGACAACTTGTTCAAATCAAAGACATATTTGAAGGAAAACAATATATATATATAAAATATACAAGGAAGAATAAAATGTAAGCCTCGTCAAGTGAAACTAACCTTCCAGCCTCAGGACTGTATCCAATGACATAATAAGTCAGAGATGTCCAAACTAGAGCTACCAACATTGAAAGAGGAACCTTGAGAATGGTGGCTGGGATTGCATATGCCCAAGCTGGATAGAAGTACAAATCTCGCTGTTTGTAGAAAACTGCAAGTCTTCCAACAGTCATGGACAGCTCCGGGAATCCATCAAAAAAAAGTATGATGAGAGCATAGAACAAAGCACCCAGATAATAGTTTGCATGAATGGCATCAACAGCCAGTCGAGTTCTCAAAAATACAGTCATTGTGATAGATGCAATGATAACAAGCTGCAGTGAACAAGAATTGAAGCTTCTGTGAGCTATATGGGGGCTTAGATACAAAGATTAACAATTCAACATTGACACAAATGCATGAATGGCTAAAAATTAAATTCCAAGAACAAAAAGTATGGAAGAATAAGAAAGTACTGATCAAAACCTGGACTGATTTGAATACATAAATAAAAGAATTCCTCCTCATGAGAAGAAGTTCCCTTGAGATGCAAGCTCTAAAGAGTGCCCATTTAGAAAGAGAATATATGCTAAAAGAAATTGCATTCTTGTGGCTCTGAGACTTCATAAACTGCTTTGTTAATTCGTGCCTAGCTTTTTCCCAAAGTTAGATTCCTTGAATTTCTTGGAGAACATATCAGCAGAAATGTAATTGCAAGGTTGTTCAGCTTGGTGCCAGTACTGAGCTTGATCATTTTTTGACATAACCTGCAATGTAGTAGTTAAATTGTTAACCACTAACTCATATGAAAGTAAGCTTCACGTGTGGCCAAACGTGCAAGTATTATAATTATTAAATCGGTAGCGAAGTTTGAATACAGGATCTACTTAGTCACCAACTCATTAAAACTGCAATTGTCAGAGAGGGACAACTTTATTATTTATATTATCAATATGGCAGATAAAAGTTTAAAGCACCCCTTGAAGAAAATAAGAGTGCGAGTAAGAATTCAATATAAACCACTATAAACTTACCTCTTGGAGGAAGTCGGCTACTCCTTTCCTTTCAGGACACCTAAACCCACAATCCTCAAAAAATTCTAGAATATGACTACGGGGTCCATGATACACAATCTTCCCTTCCGTCATCAAGATAATGTCATCAAAGAGATCAAAGGTTTCTGGTGCAGGCTGAAGAAGTGCCACAAGTATAGTAGCATCTGCAATATGTGCTAGCTGTTGAAGACAAGCAACAATCTGATATGTGGTGGAACTGTCTAAGCCATTTGATATTTCATCCATAAACAGAGCTTTTGTGGGACCTACAATCATCTCGCCTGTGAAATACCAATACAAATTATTGTTTGAGAAAAAAAAAGCATGCACATAGTAACAACATTCAAGGACATGAGTTGAATGTTGCTCTTTTCTTGATAATGGTAATGTATTTTTTCCAAAGACTAACACCAATGCCAAATATGATGTAGTCATGAGTTGAATTTTACTTTTGTTTTTTTGTTATCCTAGTTGTGAGTTGAATTATCTGCTGAAGCTGTCAAACTCAAGCATTCAAACTACATATACGCCAGACCAGAAAAGAAAATCAGAAAGACTACCTGTGGTCAATCTCTTCTTTTGACCACCTGAGATACCTCTTCTCATGGCATCTCCAGCCAGTGTGTCAGCACAGATATCAAGTCCCAGAATCTGATTAACAAATGGAAGTGATGGCCATATCATCAACAGGTAAAAACATTTGTATGAAGTATAAAGATGAAGATCAATGAAAGCTCTGTTAAAAGTGTTACTTTTATCATGTAGTCAGTCTGGAGGGTTGTCTTTTGTCCTTCAACAGAAATTGCCTGTTAAAAGAAGATATAGTTAAAAATTACAGTAGATAAGCTCATCAACTTACTAAGATTATCAGAAATGTAATAAATGATCTTAGCATTTTGTCAATTGATGTCGGCTTGCATTTTAAGATGAATTTTATTTTTAAATAAAACGATTTTGAGGTGTCCTTAGCCTATCAAACCAATTATTATGCCAGCATCACTACCAATGCAATACTTAGCAAGCAGTCACCTAAATGGGCTATGTTGTTAAATTGAAAACTGAGAGTAGGTGTGTCAATGTATAATTGTTTAGTAGATTAAGGATAACCACATCCAATATGCATGCCATCCAAATTAGGGAATAGCTCTTGTGTCAGATATAGCAAGTATCACACTAGGTCTTATCACATACATAAAATACAACTAAGAATTGTTGGAACAATTCGTCTTTCATCTTGAATTCTCCAGTTGGTGGTCTTCGTGTCTTCAAAACTTGGCGATGATCTTGTCTATGTAAAACAGAAATTTGGTGCTTCAAGTCGCGTTACTTAGTCGCTTTCCTAAAGATAATATTTGCACCCACCAAAAAGGTGTACAGCGGGTTACAGCAAATTCGTCTCCAAGATACAATGAAGCTTGATCTAAAGATCAAGTCTACCGATCCGTGACCGGCGATGAGAGATCATAATACTCTTAATATAATCATGAAAACCAAGACACTGGTAATCAAGTCTGTAGAATTTGATTACCAATAAGAAAAGCAGAAACTTGCTTAAGAAACTTTTGATTGAAAACTCTAAATCAAGAGGAAAAGAGAGAGAGAGAATTGCAGAAATGATTTATGAGTTTTTGGATGGATTGAAATGGCTGATTTCGCAGTCTATTTATAGGCCTTGATGCATCTGATTGAATGGTCATGTCCCTAGATCGCATCCGATCAGATCTGACCGTTGGATCGACGATCTATTGTGCAGATCATTCTCACACTGAATAGATGCATTGGCTTATCATACCTGATCACAATCGTGTGTCATCTCATCCGCACGATCGTGCCCATCTCCAATCAATGGCTATGATCAAACCGCACCTGATCGGACATGCAACCGTTCGATCAGTTAGTTGACTCACCACCAACGGACGCCACATCACTGGCACGTGAAGCTGACTGTATTCCACGTCACTTATGCCACGTTGGATCCATGTCATCACTCCAACCTGTCCGATGCAAATAGAAAAATTCCCTTATGGAAAAATTCCCTCATGGAGCCTTGCGCGTGAGTGCAGAGTGAGTGCATGTAAACTAGCATCCATCCCACAATTCTATATTCAACGGAATATTCCATGTAGCACTTTATTAAGTGGTCCATGTTTTCCTCTCTTTTTGATGTGGGACAAAGTCCCCAAGCTTATTTCAATCTTTCTAAAGAAAAACAAGGAAGGTTTTGAAAACACCCAAAAACTAAACAATAAATTTTGAAAACCCATTTTGAAAATTTCCCAACATTCCCCCACCATTTTCAAAATACCAGATGATGACTCTTGGTTCACTTGGCAGCCTTATGCGTAGGTGAAGATATCTTACGATTTGAATCATTCACTTAGTAAAGACACCTCAAAGTTAGTCAAGATGGCATAGTAGACTTGTCTTTGAACTAGTGATCTTATACGACTAACTGAACATGTCTTACGCACAGTACACATACCTCAAGTATTCAAATAAACCGACACATGGATTGGCCTTGTGTCTATATCCTATTTCATGAGCGCTCTAGAGTCAAACCCTTGGACTCATAGGAAGTGGCACCACCTCCTACACTCACACAAGTCAGCTTACTGAGAGTACTTCTGTAATTTACAATACCCTAACAACCCAATTGTAAGCTTATTAAGAGTTTGCTAACTCATCCTCTTCTTTCCACATTACAGGTACCAAGCACTTCAACCTTGGGATGAAAATGAAATAAAACTAAGTGCTTGCAATCCCGACATATGGTGTACTTGGGCTTATTGAACTCAAGACTTGATGTTTCTTCAAGCGTTGAGTCGAGTTTCTACCAGGAGTGATTATGTTAAGTGGGCTTAAGACCCATCCCCTTTGATGTTTTCCACACCAAATCCCTTGCAAGTCCTTTTGTCAAGGGGTCAGCCAAGTTTTCACTTGACTTTACATAACTAATGGTAATCACACCTTCAGTGATTAACTGCCTAACACAGCTATGTCTCAGTCTTATATGCCTGGACTTTCCATTATAGACATGGTTATTGGCCCGTGATAGAGTTGTTTCACTATCACAATACAAATATATTGGTGGCATAGGTTTTGGCCATATCTTAATCTCTATCAAGAGATTCCTTAGCCAGTCTGCCTCTTTGCTACAAGAAGCCAATGCTACAAACTCTAACGCCATGGTTGAGTTTGTTATGCATGTTGGCTTCTTAGAACTCCAAGAGATAGCTCATCCTCCAAGAATAAAAATCCAACCACTCGTGGACAAATGATCTTCACGGTTAGTTATCTAACTAGTATCAGTGAATCCTTTCAGCACTGCTGGATAGCCATTATAGACTATTTCATAGTCTATCGTTTTCCTCAAGTACCTAAGAATTCGGTTGACAGCATGCCAATGCACACTACTGGGATTACTAGTGTATCTACTAAGTTTTCCCACTACAAATGCAATATCAGGTTTAGTGCAAGTCATGGCATACATCAGGCTACCTATCACTCTTGAATATTCTAGTTGATCAATAGCTTTTCCAATATTAGGATACAATTTTAAATTTGAATCAAAAGGTGTAGACATGGGTGTACAATTATATTGATTAAATTTCTTAAGAATTTTCTCAATATAGTGCAACTGGGTAAGAATCAAATTATTGTCCTTTCGTTTGATCTTTATATCCAGAATTATATCTGCTAATCCGATGTCTTTCATACTAAAGCTAGACGATAAGAAATTTTTAGTTCTTTCAATGACATCATTGTCAGTACAAAAAATAAGCATGTCATCTACATATAGGCATGTGATTACATCTCTATTGCCAGTAAACTTATCGTACATACACTTATTAGATTCATGTATCCTAAAACCATTTGACAATATTACTTTATCAAATTTCTCATGCCACTGTTTTGGAGCTTGTTTCAATCCATATAGTGACTTCATGAGTTTACACAGTTTGTGTTCTTGACCCTGTACAACAAATCCTTTCAGTTGTTGCATGTAGATTTCCTCATCTAACTCTCCATTTAGGAAAATGGTCTTAATATCTATTTGATGGATTTCAAGCTTGTAGGTTGAGGCTAAGGCAATCAACACTCGAATGGTGGCAATTCTGGCCACCGAAGCATATGTATCAAAATAATCGATACTTTCATTTTAAGTAAATCCTTAGCAACTAATCTTACTTTGAACTTTTCAATTGTGCCATCAATTTTTATTTTCCTTTTGAAAATTCATCTACAACCAATTGGTTTGGATCCAGGTGGCAAATTAGCAAATATCCAGGTATTGTTACCCATGATAGAATCCATCTCATCGTTTATTGCTTCTTTCTAGAAAGCAACATCTTGAGACTTCATAGCCTCCTCAAAGGTTAATGGATTTGAATCCATATTCAAAGAAATCATTGTTAGCTTAAAATAAGTTTTCCTAGTTCCTTTTACAAGGTAAACAATGAAATTAGGGCGAAATGACTTCTCAGTCCTAGCCCTCTTACTCTTCCTTAGCTTAACAGGCTCATTAGGTTCATTAGGCTCAATTTATATACATTAAAGGAGTTGATTCATTTCCTTGATTAGAATCAACCTTGGAATGATTGTGAAACGATTCTCATAAAAAACCGCATCACGTGATTCAATGATGGTATTTGTTTCCACTGAACCATTGGGCTTTACTACCAGAAATCTATATGCTTTGCTATGTATAGCATAGCCAAGGAATATGCATTCAATTCATTTTTCACCTAATTTCTTCTTTTTAGGTTCAAGCAATTTGACTATTGCTCTATAACCCCACGTTTTCAAGTAACTTAGATTAGGTTTTTTGTTTTTCCAAAGTTCATAAGGAGTAACATTTCTTCTCTTGAAAGGAATTCTATTGAGTATGTGACAGGCAATGAACAAGGCTTCACCCCAAAAACCAGAACTTAAGCTGGAGTAAGAAAGCATGGCATTAACCATTTTTGTTAATGTCCTATTGTTTCTTTCAGCTACTCCATTTTGTTGTGGTGTGTAGGGTACAAATTTCTCATGAATAATACCAACATTTTCACAATATTCTGGAAAATGGTATTCACCACATCTATCAAACCTAAGTCTCTTTATTTTGACATTACACTGATTTTGTACTTCTGTCTTAAAAATCTTGAATTTATCAAGAACCTCATATTTTGAATGCAAAAGATAGATATGACAGTACTTAGAAAAATCATTAATGAATGTTACAAAATATTTCTTACCACCTCTAGTGGGGGTACTATGCATGTTATCACTATGCATAAGTTCAAGCAGAGATGTGATTTTATCTACCTTAGGAAATAGAGTGCGAGTAATTTTAGGTTGCACACAAAATTTGCATTTTTCAAACGTATCAATGTCATACTTAGGAATTAAATCAAATTAACCATATCATGCATCTTCCTAGTATTAACATGACCTAAACGAGCATGGCATAAAGAAAGAGAATCAACAATATAAGCAGAAATAGATGTATTATTGATAACATTAAGTTTGAACATTCCTCGATACATGTAGACCTTCCCAATAAAAATCGAACCCTTAGAAAGGACAAATTTGTCCGACTCAAATACTAACTTGAAACCATGCTTATTAAGCAAGCTTCCAGATATAAGGTTTTTCCTGACATCAGGTACATGATAAACATCATTAAGACTTAAGACTTTTCCAGATGTGAACTTTAGATCCACCGTCCCTTTGGTTTTGATAGCAATAGTTGAAGAGTTGCCCATGTAGAGAACTGTTCCATCACTTACTTGTTCATAAGTAGTGAAACGACTCTTGTCGATGTAGACGTGCCTTGTTGCTCCTAAGTTAATCCACCAGCCACTAGCATCTTCGAGCATGTTCACCTCAGATACAACATCTACGAACTTGTTCTTGGGATTTAATGCTTCTAGTTTCTTCTTGTATAACCGACATTTATTTTTAAAGTGCCCTGGCTTGCCATAGTGCCAGCAAGCGCTTTTCAGCTTCTTAGCATCTTTCTTAGGATAGGGGTCGCGCTTACGCTTTTTTTTGTTGAACCTCTTACCATCATCCACCATGTGAATCTTGGAAGTCTAGGCCAATAGGTTATCTTTACTTTCAAGAACTCTTGACTCTTTCCCTACTTGAAGGTGTTGAGCTAATTCCTCTAAAGTTAGATCTTCTTTTTTGTGCTTCAGAGTTTTCTTAAAATCCTTCCAAGAAGATGGCAGTTTCTCTATTATAGAAGAAACTACAATAGATTCATCCATGTTCATATTCTTTTGTCGAAACTGACTCAGAATATGTTGGATCTCGTGGACTTGTTCCATAATGGGCTTTGTATCAATCATAGTAAAACGCATAAAATTACTAATAAGAAATTTCTTACTAGTGGCATCCTAGGTGAGGTACTTTGACTGTAATATGTCCCAGAGTTGCTTTGTTATTTCCAGATGTTGATACACATCGAACAGAGTCTCTGACAACGCATTCAAAATGTGTCATCAGCAAATGTAGTTGTCATTCTCCCATTTGGTTTTGGTACGGGTTTGCTCCATAGTATCGTCTTCTTGCTCCATAGTCTTGCTCCATTAAATCGGTCAAGCTTCATGAAATCTTAAGTTGTTTTCTAAATAGACATCGCCATATCCAAATATTGTCTTTAGATTGTTGGAACATTTCGTTTTTCATCTTGAATTCTTCAGTTGGTGGTCTTCGGGTCTTCAAAACTTGGCAATGATCTTGTCTATATAAAACAGAAATTTGGTGCTTCAAGTTGCGTTACTTAGTCGCTCTCCTAAAGACAATATTTGTACCCACCAAAAAGGTGCACAGGGGATTACAACAAATTCGATTCCAGGATACAATGAAGCATGATCTAAAGATCAAGTCTACCAGCGTCTGCACTGACGATAGTAGATCAAAATGCTCTTGATATAATCAAGAAAACCAAGACACTGGTAATCAAGTTTGCAAAATTTGATTACCAATAAGAAAAGCAAAAACTTGCTTAAAAAATTATTGATCGAAAACTCTAAATCAAGAGGAAGAGAGAGAGAATTACAGGAATGATTTATGTGTTTTTGGATGGATTGAAATGGTTGATTTCGTAGCCTATTTATAGGCCTTGATGCATCTAATCGAATGGCCATGTCCCTGGATCACATCCGATTAGATCTGACCATTGGATCAACGATCTATGATGTTGATCATTCTCACACCGAATAGATGCGTTGACTGATCATACCTAATCACGATCGGGTGTCATCTCATCTGCACGATCGCACGCATCTCCAATCAACGGCTATGATCAAACCGCCAACAGACGCCACATCACTGCCACATAGAGCTGACTGTATTCCACGTCACCCATGCCACATTGGATCTACGTTATCGCTCTAACATGTCCGATGCAAATAGGAAAGCGCCCTTACGGCGCCTTCTGCCAATGTGTCTGTACAAAGTGCGCCATCAAACGCCACATAGCCCACTGCCCACGCCACGCGCACATGTGCGGATGGTGCTTGCAGTGTGAGTGCATGTACACTAGCATCCATCCCACAATTCCACATTTAAAGAAATATTTCATATAACACTTTATTAAGTGCTCCATGTTTTCCTCTCTTTCCGATGTAGGACAAAATCTCCAAGCTTATTGCAAGCTTTCCAAAAAAAACAAGAAAGGTTTTGAAAACACCTAAAAACTAAAAAATAAATTTTGAAAACCCATTTTGAAAATTCCCCAACAAGAATTTGGGCCAAGCGTCTGTGTTTTGTGGAAAGATTCCTTCAAATTAGAGATTAGAATTTTGTTTTTGAAGTACGTAACAAATTTTTTTACCTACATCAATTAAATGAGTTGCCATCAACTAGACCATGTAATTGAGCACAGTATAAGGCAAATATCTCATAGCACTGTCATTCACACCACTACTATTGCGCTCGTAATCTAATTTTCTTACTAATTCACAATAAGCTCCTAATATTATAAATTTATGCTGACTCCATTGTTGCACTTCTGTTTGTTTTGATAGAATTATTATCAATACACAATTCTTATGCAAAAGATTAAGCTTGCAAGTTTCTATGAACCATTTTTTTTCTCTTTATCACTAAAGTTGGAAAATGTAATTAGGAAACCTGAGAGAAAGTTGTTTCAAGCCTCTAATAATTAAAAATGAAAAATAAAGATAAATGAGAGAGAGAGAGAGAGAGAGACACACACACACACACACACACACTCAGACCATCACCATTTCACACAACAAAAAGCACTTTTGGTGACTAAAACTGCATTTTTCGTCGCTAAAAGTAGTAGAATTGGCGACTAAAATGGAATTAGTTGCCAAAATTGATCACTTTTGCCGACTAAAAAGCAGTTTAGTCGCCGAATGTAGGGGTTTTAGCGACTAAAGGTTGTTTAGTAGCCAAAAGCCACGGTTTTTGGCGACTAAAATGATTTAGTAGCCAAAAGTGATGGTTTTGGCGACTAAAAAACAGTTTCGTCGCTGATAATAGGTGTTTTGCCGACTAAAAACTGTTTGGTCGCTGAAAGTGAAGCTTTTTGGCTACAAAAAAAAATTAGTAGCTAAAAACAGTCAATTGCCGACTAAAATTCAGTTTAGTAGCCAAAAGGGGACGTTTTTGGCGACTAAAAACAGGTTTAGTCGCCAAAACTGCTTATTTTTAGACATAACTTAATTTTTAGCGACTAAATAATACTTAGTAGTCGAAAATGATAGAATTGGCGACTAAAAATTTAATTTAGTCGCCAAAAGTGGCCTAAATTTTTTTTAGTAAATAATTTATTTTTTACATAAATTATATTGAATTAAAATAATTATATTTATATATATTGTTTTGTATTAATACCGGTCAATATACTATATAAATAATATATATTGCATATATATTCATGTGATGTTGTAGTGGCATAGTGGAGGGAGTGTGTTGCAAAAAGGTTTAGAATGTGGGACGGTTGGTGCGGTTCGAAACTCAGAAAAAGCAAAAAAAGTGGTTTTTTTTTTTTTTCGATGGAAACACCTTTGGCGACTAAAATTATTAGTAGCCAAAAGTCTTTATTTTGGCGACTAAGCCGTTTAGTCGGCGATTCAGTGAGTATTGGTGACTAAATTATTAGTCGGTAAATGTATGATTTTCAAAAGTGTAAAACACTATTGGCGACTAACACTTTGGTCGCTAAAGACCTGTATTTTGGCCACTAAGAAATTATTAGTTGCCAATACCTACGCCGACCACATATATGCGACAAATGTGGCGACTAAAAAATTTTGTCGGGGAAAGTAAAATTTCGACTTTCGGCGACTAAAAGCAGACTTTTGGCGACTAAAAATTTAGTCGCCAAAAGTGTTTTTTCTTGTTGTGTCATGCACACAAAAAATAATATCCATGTATTCCTACAAAATTGACAAGAGCCCTTATAGATGCACGGACTCTGGTTTCTCATGGGGGTAACATTCCAGATTCCGGAGATTCCATCCCTCAAGAAACATAGTGGAAACCCCTGAAACATGGCAAAAAAAGAAGACCAGAGAAACCAAAATTACCTTCATGTAAGTATCTATGTCTGGGTCTGGAACAATTCCTGCTTGTTTCTCCCTTTCGCTGACCTCAATCATAATATCTGGCGAGCAAGAAACAATTTACTTCAATTACCATTTGTACCATTAGTTGATAAGGAAAGGAATCTACAAATAATATGATCCTTGTTGCTTGTTCGAAGCACCCATACCGCCGACTTTCACGACTTCTCGACAAATGGTGAAAAATCCAGTGTTTCCCTCACAGTCATTTCAGGGATGTGTAGGTCATTTTGACTTATATAAGCAGAAGTTTTCTGGGGAATAAACTCTTCCAATTTGTACCCATTATAAGAAACTTCTCCTGCAACCTGTTGCAGAAAAAGGATGAACATATGGAACTATGTTAAAATGTAGGAAATATGTATGAAAATAGCTCTTGAAGGCAACCAAAAAAGAGTTCAATGATTGTGTATAATGTTAACCTAAACACACCAGATGCAATGAACTAAGTAATCAATCGAACAATAGTTATATCCTATTTCTTATGGGTAGCAGAGTAAATTGTGGGTTTTTGTGGTAATCAAGTATATTTGGAATGCAATTCATCGTCCACTTTTTGCACAAGAAGTTCAGGAGCCCAATTTTTTGCATTGTTTATCAACTCCAAGTCAACAGTTCTCCCACAGTTGTAACCAAGACTAAATGATAGCTGGATCACTTCAATGAACTGGGTGCAGTTTAGAAGCATATATCTGCTAGGCAAAAGACCAGCAGAATATAATTTTCTTGGAAGAAAATATTATTAACTTGTAACAAAGTTGAATAAGGCTATACAGTTTCTATTTGTTTCTATATATTTATGTGTTGAGCCAACTTTCAATACTAAACGACAGTGCTTGGGAGTATATGAAAAGGGCATTGCTATTCTAGCCCAAAAATTAGACCCACTTTTCAAACCCAATGATGTGGCAACCAATTAGAATATGTGAGTTAACTCTCTCTTTCATATCTTCTCTAATTATCAACCAATCATCTCACTTACACATTACTGGGTCTAGCAAACATAAGAATCAGCTGAAACCAACCCTTTCTTTAGAGAACAATATTACCAATTAGAACCCAAAACACTTTAGTTTGTAAAGTCCAAGCAGGTTCTAATTATACTTAAGATCATTATTGTTCATTCTAATGTTGATCAAGTATCTACCAACATTTCTGTTATTAAGAATATTAATCATTTAAAAAAGCTAGAGACCTTGAGAGATTTGTTTAGATTTCCAGAAAGTGCTTTCAATAAAGTAGTCTTTCCACATCCTGGAGGACCAAGCAGCAAAGTCATCCTGCAGCAAAAATAAGCCTACTTGAGTAAAATATTAAAATATGCAAATTTTCCAAGGAAAAAAAAAAATGATGAAATGGGATTTCTTTTCATGATTTTGAAACTTTAGAAAGATATCTTTCCACAAATAGCATAACATAGGAAACAGATACTCGAAGACATGGATAACAGAAGTTCACTAAGCATGTAAAACACTGAGATGAATCCACAATAAAATTGTTTACCCAAGTTAAACTCATTTTCAATGTCAATGGAGGTAATTCAACCTTAAAACTTGTCATGCTTGTCAAATTTTATTTTATTAAACCAAATGTTAAACAGCTCAAACTCCAAATACTAACTGCAATTATTCAACGGTATTCAATTTCAGTTACAAATGAAAGGATGGACCAGTGCAGTGGAACTTCCAAAGTGAAAATACAAACCACCATAGCAACACTGAAAACGCATATATAGAGTTGTTTAACTCAACAAATTTAAAGAGTCAAATTGATTCAATTACCACGCAAGCTCTAAATTTCTTGAGTCTGTTATCAATATATATACCCATTGATTTCAAAGGGATAATAATACCTGTCATAAGGCAAGTCATGTTTTATGGAAAGCTGTCTGTGTTATCAACAATTTGAAAACTGATAACAAGATAAGGAAAGCTGTCTGTGAGGGTGTGACCATATGCAATGAATATCAATAGTCAACCATTGCACTGGAGTAGAACAATTTGCCTCAAGCAACCACATTACTTTTCTACTTTTCTGCACATCTTTTCGTAAAACCTCAAAAAGTTACTAAAATAGCATTTTCCCAAACGAGGCCGGATACTAACAAAAAATAGGGGAAAAAAAGGTAAGGAGAGACCTAAAAAAAAAAAAAAAAGAACAAATTAGATCCCTTAAGCTTCAAACACACCTTCCAGGCTTAATGATTCCACTGATGTCATCAACGATGGTAATCCTGGCCTCTTGTGACTTCATACCAGGAAGCTTGACCAAATCCTGTTTAGCAAATTTCACCAATTAATCAATTTAGGCACTTGCATGGATAACAGCGGTTCTAATTTATTAAAGGCTGCTTTTGGAAATGATAAACCCAAAACATGGATTCCCCGACCATTTGTTTTTGCAACTAAGTAGCAAGTCAAACAATACATGGATCATTTTTTATTTTTACTGAGTTATACACTGATAAATGTTTGACTTATACAATACAAACACAAGAACCACCAAATATTCGGCCTAAGGGCTGGTCCTTTTTCTCTTAAATGGAAACATAAATGTGAATGAAGATTCAAAAACATATGCAACGAGTTGGATAACATTGGATAAAAATTAAATTTTTTTTTAAAAAAATAGAAAATTATCCAGATTAAGGCCTTGTTTGGGAATATACTATTTTAGTAATTTTTCACTTTTTGACTAAAATATAAGATAAAAAAATCTAGTATGTTTGGAATATTTTTTAGATTTTTACGAAAAACGTGTTAAAAATAGAGAGAAAATAGAATCTGACTTTTTTTGTATAATTTGTTGGCTTTTTGAATTTTTTTATAGAGAAAATAAAATCTTTGGCCATTTGACTTTTTTATTAAAAATAAATCTTAACCATTAGAAATAATTAATTAAAATGAATTGGTTGAAATTTAGATGGCAGGTAGAGCACGGTTGTATTGATCTAGAATCAACTCATATCCATGAAAACCTTAACCCAGACAATATCCGCAGGTGGACAAAACCTACCCAAATGCATACCAACAATAAGCTATAATGTTACTTCAAGAAAATTAGATACTTACAAAAAGAATGCTTTTGAAAGAATTCCATAGAGTTGGAAGGGGCTTGCCATGAACCACCTCACACTCTGCTTCCACTCGCAAATTGTTATATCTCACTTCCACTGTCGGCAATTTTACACCAACCCTACAAGAATCAATTTAAAGGTTAACCCAATAACCCATCCTTACATCCTTGCAAGGTAATGATGTAAGAGTATATCTACACATAAAATTAGAGATGAAATGGGTAACCACCAAAGATGGATCAAGATTGAAAATTTTGGTAAGAACAATCAATAGTGCTAAGGCACTATAACAAGTTAAAATTTAAGACTACCGACTTCATTTCTTGACACACAGACCTTGTAGCATTAATGCCGTTGAATGGTATAAAGATGTGAAAACACATACAATGCATACAAGTATATGCAGGTGCATATTTATATGTATGTCTAGGTGCGTTTGCGCCATGTATGTGCACCTTCTGTCCTGCCAAGCTGTGTCTGATAGAAAACTTTGCCAAACATAAACTAAAAAACCAATTAAGGATTGAATTCTATACATGAAAATTATACGAATTTCTACAATACAAAATGTGTATACGTATCTTGATCCATAATAATATGAAAATCCCTTTTGAGAAAGAGAAATCTTGAATAGAAGACATGCCTTCTTGTGGTGACAACTTAAATTTTGGAATAGAGAGTGTGATTTGAGACCTTATCCTATTTATACTAGTAATCTTCCCATCAACGAATCCATTCATTCAATGAATCTTATTAGATAGGTTAGTGTATCTTCTACATTTATAATAAATACATAATGCATCTCTAAGATTTATTCATAATAAATCTTTCACATTCAATACATTGATACTATCTCAATCATTAGATAGATTAGTGTATCTTCTACATTCATAATAAATATATAATGCATCTCTAAGATTTCTTCATAATGAATCTATCACATTCAATGCATTGACACTATCTCAATTTTGATGCATGAAACGTATAAGTATGAATTTTATTTTATGATGATGTTTTGTATAACTAGTGCATAGCCTTGATTTATACTTGTCCAATTTTATCTTTGTTTTTGGTAAATCTTTTATTTTTTTGATATTAAAATAAAAAATTGTAAATTATTGAACAAGTAGTAATTAAGATAATACCTTATGCACTTATAATGTTTTGTTACACACCTTATGAGTTGAAACATTGTTGATTAGCCCAACTGAAGTTCAACACTATGCATGTTTGAACAACTGAGATGATTAATATAATAAATATAGCAATGAGTTTTTCTGCCCAACGGTGATAAACTTCTCACGTGCTTTAGTTAATAAAATAATATAAGACATTGAGTTTTTCTGTCCAACGGTGATAAACTTGTTACGGTCTTAATAATTATTTTATTTATTTTATATTGTTTATTTTTATTAGTCATCTCATTTACTTTTATGAAATTGCTAAAATTTATTGTTATTCGGCCTAACGGAAGGATAACTTGATTTCATATCTAACTAATTATGTTTTCTAGTTAGATATATTTAACTTGTGGTGTTATTTTTATTCATGACATGTGAAAAGTAATTTTTTTGATTATATTAAGTTATATAATGGATATTATGTGTTTGCAACATTAAATGCTACTGTAATTAATAGTTACTTGTCTGGTATTGAAACTTTGAGTGAAACTAATTTGAAGAAATGGAATAAACAAATTGGAATTGTTTTGGGAATTATAGATTTATACTATGCATTAAGTGAGCCAGCACCTACAAAGCCTAATGATACAAGTTTTAAGGAACACATTACTTTATATGAAAAATGGGAACGCTCTAATCGCTTAAGTCTAATGATTATGAAAGGCTCAATTACGCCTGCAATTCAAGGAGCAATTCCTGCTTCTTAAAGTGTAGTGGGCTATATGAAATTTATTGAAGAACAATTCATTAGAACTTCTAAATCCCTTACTAGTATACTCTCATGATTAAAATGATAACAATGAAATATGATGGTTTGAGTGGTGTTCGTGAACATATCTTAAAGATTAATGACATGATCTCTCAATTAAATGGAACGAACATGGAAATTTCTGAAGGTTTTCTTGTTCATTTCATTATGACTTTTCTTTCTGCGCAATTTGATCCTTTAAAGATCAATTATAATACGCAAAAAGATAAGTGCAAGATGAGAGAGTTAATTGCCATGTGTGTTCACAAAGAAGAGAGGCTTAAAGCTGAAAAGCTCGATATGACTCACCTTACCACCTTGGGTCTAACCAAAAAGATTTTCAAGAAAGGCAAAAGTAAGAAGAAGAAGAATGTAAATGATTAAACTCGCAAGGCTAATGAAGAAAATAAGATTCGATGTCATTTCTGTTGAAAGAAAGGTCACATAAGAAAAGATTGTCCAGGTTTTAAAGGTTGGTTGGACAAGAAAGGTAATATTCAATGCTTTGGGTCTTAATCCTTTTTGGTAGATGTTCCACCAAATTCTTGGTGGATTGACACTAGTGCAAGTGTTCACATAACAAATTTCATGTAGGGATACCTTACAAGTTGGAAACTAAATAAAGGAGAACAAACCATTACGGTCGGGAATGGAATAGAAGTGGACGCTGTGGCTATTGGCACCCTCCGTTTTGTTTTAGACTCTGATTTCATTTTAGATTTAATAAACATAGTTTATGTTCCCGTTTTTACTAGAAACCTAATTTTTGTTTCACAACTTGATTCCTATGGTTATGAATTAAGTTTGGAAATAATGGAGTAACCTTTGTGCATGCCTATATAGATATGTATAGCCATATATTTTGGAACACAAGGGAAAAAACAAACAAATAATACTTACTTGTCTATTCTTTTTCTCTGTTTATGCAACAAGCGAAGATTGTCATTCTCAATGTGTTTGATGAGCCTGTCAATAAACATATTTCGTTCTAGAGCATCAAGCTTAGTAACATCGACTACCCGTTTTCCTTGAGCATCAACTTTGCTTCCATCATTTTCATCAAACAAAGATGATCTCAACCTCTCAAATGTAGGCAGTCTCTCAATTGCAGCCCACTGTAAGGCGCATTCATCATCAACGTCATCCTTTACAGAACTTAAAGCTGAAATGCTTCTGAAACTAGAGGTATGGCGCTGAAACGATGACCTCAAACTTCTTCCTATCTCTGCCAGTTCAATTCTCAGTGATTCTATCTCATCATCACCAACCAATTGAGCCATACTGGATAACCCAGGAGAGACTCAAGTAGGAAATGATAGGACAAGATACAAAAGGGCAGATGCATAAATATATATATATATATATATGCAGTCTTCTCGTTGGCTTTAGACTAAAGATTGATGAGGCAAGGCCACATCATGCTTGTTTGTATGTTTTACAAAGAATGATGAGATAAGGCAATGCATCATGCTTCTCTGAACAACAAAGTTGAAGATATTCTTCTGTAGATAATATGATCCATGTATTACAAGAAGTCCTTCTGAGAGAGAGAGAGAGAGAGAGAGAGAGAGAGAGAGAGAGAGAGTTACTTATATAAGTTGGCTCATGCCCAGGCCCCAAGAAAAAAAAAATGGTATTCCACCAACACAAGTTACAATGACGAGGTAGTTGACTTTCTAGTTAAACCGATGCTTAATCCATCAGAGTCCAAACTTTTTAGTACATAAATAATTTAGCAGTATTTTGGGTTAATGTCTTATATGTTCTATTGCCTTTATTAATAAATTTTTACTTATTTTTTGGGTCAATGCGTGTTGCAGAGAGGAGTGATTAAGTGCGCAGTCTGATAATTCTGCAGGCATCCCTAAAAAGAATAATAAATTCGTCGGTTGGTAGAGCATAACTAAGTATATTCTATGCTTCTTCCTCCAAATGAAACAAGTATAAGGGGGGAGGGGAAGAGCAGTAATTATCCATGATCATGTTTGGTAAAAGTCAGAGAGAGAGAGAGAGAGGTACAGAGGGAGTTCAGTTGCTTAATATTTAAGCTTCTTCCTTTGTTTCCAGGGGAGATAAAAAGAACAAAATTACGTCAGTATTTAACTAACTCTAGTTACAATGACAGAGATGGTTGACTTCTCTGTTCAACAGATTCTTTCTCCATTAGCAATCATAGTTTTGCAAAAACCTGCATACTTCAAGGTGTTGGAGAAGAGAAGATACAAAAGAAGAGATGTCTATATAGATTTGTAGGTTGTCTTTGGATTCAAAGTTCAAACTAGGGAAATTTGGTTATAAACATCTCTTACCTTTCTTTTATTGTTAAAAGGAGCAAGAAAAAAAATTACACTTTTAAAAACCTCTCATAATTATAAAGTCTTATATAAAGGACAAAATTTATTATTTAAATATTTTATCAGATTATTATACCTTCAACTAAATCTTTCCACCTTTTTCACCCACTCTCTCCCCACCTTCTCCATCTCTCTCCTCATAATCAATCTTAGGCCAAGTTTGGGAAGACTAAATAAGTGCACTTTTTATCTTTTTTTGACTAAAAAATTGAGGTTGAAAATATGAATGTTTGGGTTAACTTTTTGACTTTTTATGGAAAAATGTGTAATAAAAAATTGTGAAAATTGGTTTTTAGAGAAAAATTTGAATTGAGAGTTGTGCAGCCGTAATTGTTGACTTTTGGTGAATAGTGTTAACTTTTTAACTTTTTGAGTAACTTTTTGACTTTTTGAATTATTTAGAAGTACCCAAACAAGGCCTTAGTACACAATGAAGTTCAAAGCAAAATCATTAAGGGCAAATTACACAAATAGTCCCTATAGTTTGAGGCTTGTGTCACTTTGGTCCCTGACTTTTCAATTGTGACACATTTGACCCTGAATTTTGAATCTTGTTCCAAATAAGGACAATTGAATATATAATTAGATTTTTCAAGGGTAAAATTGTCAATTTGATAAAATATAAACTAATTTGACAAAAATAAATGTCAAACAAATATTTTTGAATTTTTTAAAATTATTTCTACCCACTAAAAATAAAATTATGTAAAATTAATAAATCTTTTAGACATTTATTTATTTTTTTTACCAAATTAATTTTCATTGTGTGTTTGGATGATGATCATGTAAAATTACTTTTAAAAAATTAATCATGTAATTTTTATTAATTTTACATAATTTTATCATTGGTGGATAAAAATAATTTTAAAAAAATTTAAAATATTTTTTTGACATTTATTTTTGTCAAATTAGTTTGTATTTTATCAAATTGACGATTTTACCCTTGAAAAATTTAATAATATTTTCAATTGTCCTTATTTGGAACAAGATTCAAAATTCAGGGTCAAATGTGTCACAATTGAAAAGTCAGGGACCAAAGTGACACAAGTCCCAAACTATAGGGACTATTAGTGTAATTAACCCAATCATTAACTAAAATGCAAGCTAGGGCAAAGTAAAAGGAGAGAGACGATCGAATGAGCACGCAATTGAGGTTTAGCTAGTGATGTGTGTGTATATATATATGGATATATAATGTATATAAATTGATCAAATTGAAATTGTAGCACTGGAAATTGGAGAGGAGATCTGGAAAAAGGAAGCAACTTTTTTTTTGATCTGATGATAAGTATACACATGTCCTCAAATCCTTCAGCGGAGTAGATTTGGTTGACGGAGCAAATCCAGTCAACAGAGATAGAGATCGAAGATAACGGAGCAAATCTGGTATGTGGATGAGATCTATAGTCTGTGATAGAACCAAAGGTGTCGGAGCTGCGACGGCAGAAGAGGGGATTGAAGACAGCGGTGACGGATGGTCTTCCAGATCTCCGCTGCAGCTGGTGACCAGCGACAATGAGGACCGATCCGAGTTCATGACCAATGTCGAAAGAGAGATCGACAGGAGGAGATTGAGTGGAGAAACCGGTGATAGTGGCGGTGGCTAGCTTGGCGGCGGTGGAAGAGGCAATAGAGAGAGAGAGAGAGAGAGATTGTTGTTTTTAATTGGCTTATTTATTTATTTATTTGTTAATAGATCTAAGAGTAAAATTTGACTCTAGTTCGTTCATTTAGTATGTATTTTATTTTTTGTAACAGTAAAATTTTACTCTGGTTAAAAACATGTTGATTTATTTAACGATATAAAATTTTACTTTGAATCATAGTAAACTTTACTCCGATTTTAGAGTAAAGTTTATTATGATTCAAAGTAAAATTTTATTCTAAAATACACTGTGAGGATGACTTAATAGGGGACCTGATAGTTATGAGGGTAGTATAGTAAAAGAAACAAGTTTTAAAATATTATGAATTTTTAAAGGTACCTATGTAATCCTTGTCTTTTTGAAAGACAAATTAGACAGTGAGGGTCTATCACCAAATCCATCTTTAAACTAAAAAGATTGATGAGGTAAGTTAATGCACCATCCTTATTTCTTTTGAACGAGGTGTGCAGAATGTTTTACTGGAGATAATGTAATCTATGACATTGTGAGAAGTCAGAAAGGGTGAGAGAGGACGAAGGAATGGAGGGAGGTTCAGTCGCATAGGGCTTGTTTGGTAGTTTTTTATTTTTATTTTGATTTTCTTTTTCCTTGTTTTCAAAGAAATTTCGAAAACATTCATCCTTTTCATCTTTGTGCAGAAACTGTTTTGGAAATTTGGAAACAATTTTTTTTGTGTTTCCTAGAGAGTGGGTTGTTTTCATAACAGTTTTCCGAAAACTGTTTTCAGAAACAATCTGTTAAATAAATTCTGTGTTTTCTGAAAAATGAAAATAGAAAACAGAAAACTTCTCATTGTTTTTGTGCAAAAACTGTTTTGGAAAATTCAAAACAACTTTTTTGTGTGTTTCCTAAAGAGTGGGTTGTTTCATAACATTTCTCCGAAAAGTGTTTTCGGAAACAATTTGTTACATAAGTTCTCTGCATTTTTCTGGAAAATGAAAATAGAAAATAGAAAACAAAAACACAACCAAATAGATCCTAGTAAAAATTTTCTAGCTCCTTCCTCCCCCAGAAGAGACAAAAATGATTTAATTACTTCTTTTGCAACTTCATAATCCCTTAGAATCAGGGCACAGCACATGAATAAATAAACAAATAAAAAATAAAAAATGAAGAAGAAGAAGAAGAAGCAATATGCCACATGTTTTAGAGCATCGCAAAATATAATTTTCTTTTCAAAATGATGCCCAATCCAACCACTTATGAGTTAAGACCTTAATCATAAAAACCATAAAAATAAGACTGCAAAGTCTTTAATTAGTTATTGTTATCATAATATATTAGATTAGATTATTGATTGAATCATTGCCATATTCCATCACGTCTCTCTTGATAAATCAATTACTCGTTCAATAAACAACCAGCAATCAACATCCTATATATCCCAAGTCAGAAGGATCTCACGGATTGTGATTCCCATCTTTGTTATTTCTGTGGTCAAAATGCATCCATCTTTACTGTAGTATCCAAATTGAGATGGAAGTAAGAATAGAGAATGGTTGATTGTGAAACCAGGATTTAATAAGCCACAAAGACTTCCGATAATGACCCTACAATAACTTGTACAGCACATATGCCATGAGATGAAGTAAGAATAGGGTACGATTCTTTGACCATTATTTAATTGACAAGATAAATAAAATAAAGTAGACTATAGTGATTATCTTAAAATGTTACATGGTTGGAAGGACAGTTATGATAATGTTTATTTATTTATTGTCTAGTTATCAATCACAGCATGTGCATGGCACCGCATTGTGTGGAGAGTGCAGTTCTGACATTTACTTCAAGAAATAGAGTATTGAACTTAATGTGCTTGCCTTTATTCAAATAACAAAAAATCTTTTCCAGTTGCCCAATCAAGAAGTGATTAGTGGAAGAAAAAGATCAAAGTGATACACCTCCATAAAATACTCGCATGATTGTTAGCTTTAGAAATAGTTGATGGCGACAGATGAATAATTCAAGAGACAAACATAAAGGGAAATCGTGATGCATCACTAAATGAAGCTCACCAAATTGATCCTGGGGACCTCTGGTCATGTCTTATTCGATAATAAAAATTATCAAATATATGAACACTTTTTTAATTTTTGTGAAAGATGTGTACCTAGACAAAGTCTTCACTTAAAAATTCCAATCATCTCTGTTGGATTTATTCTCTAGTGTGACTCAATAGCCTACATATATCTACATGTTTTAATTTATTTGGACTCCACAATTTAGATAAAACCAATATTTGATATAAAGTTCAGTAATTAGAATTTTAATATAATTACTTTTCTAAGAAGGAAACCTTGATGGATAGGAATTCTTTTGATAGAGTTTATCTGGCCTTTTTCTCTCCTCTATATAACGATGGGTGACTCTCCTTTCATATCATGAATCACTCTAAGTTTTATAGTCATCCTAATTAAGAGAGACAGAGAGAAGAAGGTAAGCTAAGAATTAAAGGTTCAACTATTAGGGGTATTTTCTCAGCTTCTCTAATTCAATGGCTGACAAAGGTATGTTCGTTTTGTTCTTGAGTTGTATTGAATTCAAGATCCTGTAAAGTTTAATTCCGCATTATTATTATGGTTACATATATTATTAAATCTTACATTTGGTATTAGAGCCTTAGTTTTGTGAATCAATACACCTTGGAATAATAATATATTTATGAATATTATTATTATAATTATTCATAAAACTTATGAACCATGTAGTATCAGAATGGCAAGGACGTGGCTTGTGTCACTCAATTCAATGTGTAATACGCATGTTTTGATTTATTATTAATTTTAGCAATAATAATTTTTATAATCATTATAATATGACACTAAATTGAGTGTAATATTTATATTACCTGCTGTTATGATAAAGTGCATAAACTAAAAGCAATTTTAGAATTTGTTGAATCGTTTGATCTATTAAATAAATATATTTACTTGATTGTATTATGTTAGATAATTATGTTTTCACCTGTCTGATTATGTACATTTATTGTCTATTATTGTTGATATTTATATATTTTCGTGATTTAAATTTGATATCATGATATAATTTTATGACATTAAATATTAAATATTGAAGTGATTAATTCATATTAGGTGTAATTCTTATTGACCATTATTTAAGATATTCATGATTGTCATATTGCATAATTTAATATATATATATATATATATATTCTTGTTCATCCAGAGTTATTATTATTATCATATTGGTAATTGCAATCACATAAAAGAAATTCTAGAAATCATAGAAAATAGTGATTGAATTAATGATAATTAAATAACTTAAATTAATGAATAGAGAATATTGTTGGTTAGTTCCATATTCATAAGGTTTACTAATTTAGTAGCTGCCAAAGTAGCCTAGATTTGTAAAATTTATGAATATAGAACTATATAAAAGAATTGTTAAAAATGTAATATTAAGGTCGATAATATTCCCAATTGCAGTTATAATTAGGAGATTGAGACTAGCTCAAAGGAGAGTCACTTTCAAATAATTATGAACTGGGTAGGAAAATGTAACTTATCTAATTTGATAGATTAGAATTGAATACCCAAAGGTAATATAACTAGTTGAAAAGTTGCATAAATTACTTTAGACCTACATAAGTGATTCTTGACGAGTGGACAATAGATATACCTTAGTTTTGCCCAAAGAAAAGACTTATGTGATATCAATAGTTCATTATTATAATTCTCAAAGCTTTAATATGTACATTGTTTATGGTATATTGTTTATGCCCATTTCCGCGTTACTTATGAGACCTTGTCTTAATACCTCTTAAAATCTATCAAAAAGATAGCTTTCCATCTAAGGTGGTTGGTAGAAGGGAGGCTATATTGACTCCTCTGATCTTCTTGGAATCTTACTTGGTTATTGACCAAATGACTCTTTAGTGACGTTACCCTAACCTTTAGAGTAAATTTTGGGGCGTCATATGTTTTATCTTATTTTAGTGACAGTTCCCACCTCATTGCACTCTCTTGCATTGGGTGTCTTTCTACTTATTGGCACTATTATGGCTGAATTGACAACAATGAAATATGATGGCAACCAAGGAGTT
The DNA here is from genome assembly GCA_025200525.1 of Camellia lanceoleosa. Lineage (NCBI taxonomy): Eukaryota > Viridiplantae > Streptophyta > Magnoliopsida > Ericales > Theaceae > Camellia > Camellia lanceoleosa. Next base: position 151,755,497 of record CM045760.1, on the reverse strand, counting down.
CAAGATCACATCCTTAATATGGCTGACAAAGCTACAAAGCTTAAAACTTTAGGGATGCAAGTTAATAAAGCTTTCCTCTTGCAGTTTATTCTCAACTCACTTCCATCACAGTTCAGCGCATTCAAAATTCACTATAACACCAATAAAGATGAGTGGAGTTTGAACAAGCTGACTAATATGTGTGTTTAGAAGGAAGTGAGGTTGAGGGAGAAAGGACGTCAAACTGCATTGGCTGTAACTCATGGAGCTATAAAGGAAAAGAAATGTAGTTTTGTAAAATCAAAGAAAAATCCATCCAAGAAAAAGAATAGGCCTGGGGAAGAAAATTAGGCTTAGAATGGTTTCACTGTCAAGTGCTACTTTTGTGGCAAGAAGGGACATGTGAAGAAAGACTGCAGCAAACGAAAGGCTTGGTTTGAAAAGAAATGTAATAAATTTTCTTTTGTTTGTTATGAATCAAATCTTTCTGAAGTACCTTTTAATACTTGGTGGATTGACTCTGGGGCCATGACCCACATTACAAATTCCATGCAGGGATACCTCTCAACTAGAAAACCGAAGGAAAGTGAAAGATTTGTCTATCTGGGGAACCGTCTCAAAGCTAAAGTCATAGTTGTAGGAACTTATCGACTGATCTTAGAGACGGGTCATCAAATGGATCTAGAAGACACTTTTTATGTTCCTTCAATTTCTAGGAATTTAGTTTCATTATCCAAATTAGATCGTGTTGGATATTCAGTTTTATATAGTTGTGAAAAACTCAATTTAATGTTTAAATCAATAATGATTGGTTTTGGTAATTTTTGTGATAGTTTATATAAAATTGCCTTAAATTATGAGTTTGCACAATCATTAGTAACTCTGCATTCGAATATTGGTTTAAAACGTGGTTTAATTAATGAAAAATTCTCAATCTTGTGGCATAGACGGTTGGGGCATATCTCTAGAAATAGAATTGAAAAATTGGTAAAGAATGGGATTTTGGAAAACCTAGACTTCACTGATTTTGAGATATGTGTGGATTGCATCAAAGGAAAGCAACCAAACACACTAAAAAAGGTGCCACAAGAAGTAATGAGCTTTTTGAGATAATTCATACAGATATTTGCGAGCCACTCAACATCCCATGTCTTAGTGGTGAAAAATATTTCATCACATTTATAGATGATCTCTCACGTTATGGATATGTGTATCTAATTCATGAAAAGTCTTAGGCTGTTGACATCCTTAAGGTGTACATAACTGAAGTCGAGAGACAATTAGATAGCAATATTAAAGTAGTGAGATTAGATAGGGGTGGTGAATAGGTAAATATGATGAGCCAGGCCAAAATCCTGGCCCATTTGCCAAATTCTTAGAAAAGAAAGGCATTTGTGCTCAATATACAATGCCTGGTACGCCACAGCAGAATAGAGTTGCTGAAAGGCGAAATCGTACACTTAAAGATATGGTTAGGAGTATGTTAAGTTACTCAGTTGTACCCATTTCACTGTGGGGTGAAGCTTTAAAGACTGCAATGTATATCTTAAATAGGTTTCCTAGTAAGGCGGTCCCAACAACTCTTTTTGAGTTATGGACTAGTAGGAAACCTAGTTTGAGACACTTACATGTTTGGAGTTGTCCAGCAGAGACAAGAATCTTCAACCCACAAGAGAAACAGTTGGACTCAAGAACAATATCTGGATATTTCATTGGTTGTCCTAATCACAGTACGGGTGTGTTTGATTGGGGGGATTGGGGGGGGGGGAGGACTATCCACTATTTGGACTTGAGTCCAAATAGTGCTCATAATCCGTCGTTTGATTTTTTTTTAGTCCATCGGACATGGAGTCCGGCCGGACACCATGTCTCCCATATGGGGACTATCTGTCTGGGAGGGGTGGGACGAGAATGTGGGGACTAATCCTTTGTTTGGATTAGATGATGAAATGACCATTTTGACCCTCTACTATTTAATTATGTATTATATTTAATAAAATTCAATAAAATTTAAATGTCTCAATTTAAAAATAAAATAATTTTATTTAACTTTTTATTAATGTTTTATTTATTTAATTTTTGAAAATAATTTTTTATAGATATTTTATTGATGTTTTATTTTAAAATTTTGTTTATAATTTATTTAATTTTATTATTTAAATTGTAATAGGTGTTTTATTTAAAATTTATTTAAAATTTTAATTAAAAAATAATATAAATTTTTTATACAGGTTATACAGTATTTTATTAAATCAAATTTAGTGGTTATTTATTTATTTAATTGTGTATGTAAAAATTTTTTTTTGTAAAGTTATGTATGTAAAAAAAATAAATTGGATTCACTAATGACTTGTATGTAAAGTTGGACCACACAGTAAAGTTTTGTATGTAAAAAAAATAATGATTTGTTATACAGTAATGATTTAAAACAAATTTTATTGATATTTTATTTATTTATTTATTTTATTTAAAAAAACAAATTTATTTAATTAAAAATAATTAAACGTTGGATTCATTTGTCCAAAAATAATTATCCTATCCAGTCCAAAAATAATCCGACTAAATAATTATCCTATCCAAAAATAATTTATTTAATAATTATCTTATTAAAAATAATTAATTGAAAAAGGGCAAAATAGTCTTTTGTTCATTTACCTATCCAGTCCGTCCAACCAAACGTTGGATTCACTGAAAACAGTCCTTTCCAGACATCTAATCCCATGAAAAAACAAACACAGGATACATATCCAATCCGACCAAATAGTCCGGGGGATTCACAGTCCCAAGATTCAAGTCCGATGGATTCTAATCCCCCATTTTCCAGTCCGCCCAATCAAACACACCCTACGAGGATAGTGGAGACTGGTAATGCTAGATTCCTAGAGAATGGTGAAATTAGTGGGAGTGAGAAAACACGAGTGGTGAATTTCGAGAAAATTAGGGTGGATGTCCCAACATTTAACCCTTATCGAAAAATTGTTGTTCCTTAGACTATTCCACAGGCTGAGGGAAACGAACAACATAATGAAAATCCTTCACCATCTCATGTTTCACCACTTCATGAAGATACCACCAATGAAAATATTGTAGAACCACCACAACCGGCAGTTCTGAGAAGATCTCAGAGGGAAAGAAAGCCTGCCATTCCAGATGATTACATGGTGTATCTATAGGAATCTGATTTTGATATTGAGATTAACAAGGATCCAGTCTCATTTTCACAGGCCATGAATAGTGATGATTCTACTAAATGGGTCAATGCTATAAATGAAGATTTAAAATCCATGGAACAGAATGGTGTTTGGGATCTCATCGAATTGCCTAATAATCGTAAAAAGGTCAGGTAAATGGGTCTTCAAGACCAAGCGCGATGCAAAAAGCAATATTGAACGATTTAAAGCAAGACTTGTTGCCAATGGTTTTACTAAAAAAGAAGGCATAGACTATACAGAGACCTTCTCTCCAGTTTCTAAGAAGGACTCGCCTAGAATCATCCTACATTGGTAGCTCATTATGACTTAGAGTTGCATCAAATGGATGTGAAAGCTGCTTTTCTGAATGGGAATTTGGATGAATAAATTTATATGGAGCAGTCAGAAGGATTTGCAAAGAAAGGTAAAGAACATTTAGCTTGCAAATTAAAGAAATCCATATATGGCCTTAAACAAGCTTCCAGGCAATGGTATTTAAGGTTTAATGATACCATTACCTCCTTCGGATTTAAGGAAAATGCAATTGATCAGTGCATATATCTGAAGGTTAGTTGGAGTAAGTTCATTATTTTGGTGCTATATGTGGATGACATTTTGTTAGCTAGTAATGACCTTGGCTTATTGCATGAAACCAAGGAATATCTCTCCAAGAACTTTAAAATGGTCAATATGGGTGAGTCAAACTATGTTATTGGCATAGAGATCTTTAGGGATCGATCTCGAGGATTGCTAGGACTATCTCAGAAAGGATATATTGATCGTGTTTTGGAGAGATTCAATATGCAGTTTTGTTCAGCTGGTGATGCACCCATCATGAAGGGTGATGAATTAAGTGAAAAACAGTGTCCAAGGAATGACTTGGAAAAAAAAACAAATGAAGGGCATTCCATATGCATCAGCAGTAGGAAGCTTGATGTATGCCCATACATGTACTAGGTCAGATATTAGTTTTGCAGTTGGAATGTTGGGAAGATTGCAAAGTAATCTTGGAATGGAATATTGGAAAGCAGTGAAGAAGGTTATGAGATATCTTCAGGGAACAAAGGACTATATGCTCACCTATAGGAGATTAGAACAGTTGGAAGTGATCGGATACTCAGACTCAGATTTTGCTGGTTGTTTTGATAGTAGAAAGCTACATCAGATTGTGTTTTTCTACTAGCTAGTGCAGCAATTTCATGGAAGAGTGTGAAACAGTCCACTATTGCTTCATCTAGTATGAAGGCTGAGTTTGTGGCATGTTTTGAGGCTACAAATCATGCTTTACGGTTGCGAAATTTCATCTCAGGACTTGGTGTTGTTGACTCAATTGCCAAGCCGCTGAAGATATATTGTGACAATACCGCAGCAGTTTTCTTCTCTAAGAATGGAAAGTATTCCAGTGGTTCCAAACACGTGGAAGTAAAGTACTTAGTTGTTAGAAAAAGAGTTCAGAAACAACAAGTGTTAATTGAAAACTTAAGCACATCTCTTATGATTGCTGATCCATTCACAAAGGGATTGCCACCAAAGACATACAAAGAGCATGTTATCAGGATGGGTCTTTTAAGCAACCCTTGATGTGTATGGTTAATCGTGAGTGCTTATTTTTATCTGACACTATTTGCGCAATAATAATTTTGTTTCTATTTTTCCTGTTTCTAAAAGTGTGTGTACACATTAATTTGAATATTGATAAATAGGAATTGTCTTAACAAGATAAATTATAGGGGCCTTTCAGGCAAATAATTACATATTCCAATAATGGACTGGGTTGGTGAAGGTTATCGATGGTGTAATGCATAGAAGGAAATATGACATAAATGTTATATAACCACTATGACTCACATTAGTGATATGAAGTAGTCACAGTATTATAGTTTCTAATATATCTGAACTTATTGGTTATTTTTAAAATTTGTGATCATGTGTCAAAGTTTTTAGTGTGAAATCCAATGAGTCAAAATTTTTATACATTGCATATTTTTTGAAAAAACTCATAATTGCATCATAATCAGCTTAATGAGCCAAGTGGGAGAATGTTGGATTTATTCTCTAGTGTGGCCCAATAGCCTACATATATCTACATGTTTTAATTTATTTGGACTCCACAATTTAGATAAAGCCAATATTTGATATAAAGTTTAGTAATTAGAATTTTAATATAATTACTCTTCTAAGATAAAAAGGAAACATTGATGGATAGGAATTCTTTTGATAGAGTTCATCTGGCCCTCTTCTCTCCTCTATATAAGGATGGGTGACTCCCCTTTCATATCATGAGTATTTTTCCATCACTCCAAGTTTTATAGTCATTATAATTAAGAGAGACAGAGAGAAGAAGGTGAGCTAAGAATTAAAAGTTCAACTATTAGGGGTATTTTCTCAACTTTTCTAATTCAATGGCTGACAAAGGATATTCGTTTTATTCTTGAGTTGTATTGAAGTTAGGATCTTGTAAAGTTTAATTCCACATTATTATTATGGTTACATGTATTATTAAATCTTACAATCTCAACGTGGGACAGATCTCCAGATAAAGTCCATGTGGCCAAGGCTTTGCTAATCACCAGAAAGGCATAACTAGACTACCCCATATTAACTTCTTGGCTATCTAGACTGAATACTCATTAGATCTGATCAGGAAGAAACAAAACTATTATGATCCTCATGTCTAAACACCTCAAGAAACAATTCAGATCATAAAACTATTAAACCCCTGACAATGTGACGATAATCTAATACTGTCCAGAATTCTAGTTGACACATTCACTGTTTAGTTCAAGCAATTTAATTTAGAACAACATCAAACAATTTCCTTGGTCAACTCTCTCATCAGAGTGGAGCATGCTTTGGCTACAATTCACAGATTGCACATTTTGAACTACCATACCTAACATGAAAATAGGTGTGCCATATCTTGACATTATAGCCTATAGTTTTAATAAATAAATAAATAAGGCATAGCTATTTTTACCCAGTAGGAAGCCAAGTTGTTACCCAAAAGACAACCTAAGAGGGGGGGTGAATTAGGTTTTTATAATTAAAATTAATAATACCCTAATAGAAATTATGACTAGCACAATAGATAAATATAATTAATGAAATAAAAATAATTAAAACAAGTGTCTTAACAACTATGTTAGTTAATGATTTTAGCATAGTAAAAATGTGAAATATAGTTATGGCAATTTAAAATAAAATAAAGAGGTAAGGGAGAGAGAGGCAAACAAATTTATAGTGGTTCAGCTTCAACTCGGCCTACGTCCACTCCTTAAGCTTCACTTGAGATTTTCCACTATGCTCTAGCTTCACAGGGTGCTAGCAACCTTTTCACAGATGGAGCAATCCTCTACAGATTTTACATTGACTTTCTAAGTCAAGAACACTGAGTGTACTACACTCTTACAAGGTTGAAAAGAAGGTGTTTTTGCTTTCATAGAAAGCTACAAAAATTATCTCTCAAAGATAGATATAAAAATGAAGCTCTGGTTTTTCTGTAAACCTTACATAGGAAAGATGGGCTTAAAACTATAAGGCTCAGTGTATAATTTCTGAGAATAGATGTGAGTGATTATAAATCAAAGAATATTTTCAGGTTTTTGTAACTTGTTTACATTAGAGGCTTTGGTATATATAATGAAAATTATAGCCGTTGTAGTCATTTGAATTTATAGCTGTTTATAGCCTTTGTACTCCATCATTACTAATTTGAATATCTTCCACTCTATTATTACAAATTTGAATATCTTTCACTTGAACCTTTTGAACCTTTTGAATTGCTGCTGTGCTGGACTGTATGAACCCCTGTTTTTGGGCTGTTTGAACTCCTGATTTAATTAAATATTAAATACATTCTAACAACATTTAGGATAAAGGTTTAGGTGAGAAATAATGGGACAAAATAAATTTTGATTTTATTAAAACATAAAATCATTAAAATAAATGTTGATTCTATTTTTCTCTTTCAAATAAATCATCAGATAAATTTTGACACTATTTTTTTCTTTCAAATAAATCATCAAAATAAATTTTGATTCTATTTTTCTCTTCCAAATAAATTATAAATAATTAAATAAATAAGTCTAATAATCTCCCCCTTTTTGATGATGGCACGCAATGATGTTTTGATTTGATTTGGGAGTAAGAAAAGCTCTCCCTCAAGTCATGCTCCCTAAATTCATTTATAAATACATAGGTTAGTACATGTGTAATAAATAAGCTTTAATTAGAGACATGATATGAGACTAAGATATCAAACTATAAATACATAATCATCAGATTAGTTTTCAAATAATACCATAATTTGAAAATAATACCATAATACATAACACCATATAATTTCTCCCCCTGTGACATTATCAAAAGGAAATCATGGGTTAGAATCTGGAGAAGGAGGAGGAAAATGATAGCGATAAATGGCATCAAAAAATAGATAACCAAAACACATATATACATAGATATGTATATATGAATCGCCCACGTCTCTCTTTTTCGTTGAAAATCGCGTTGAATACGCAGCCTCGTTTTTGCATCAGCTGACCGACAAAAGCAGCTCTCTTCGATTGCCGCTCGCTTCGGCTATCTCTCCTTCCTTGTCTTCTTCTCTTCAGCCTTCTTCTTAATCACACTCGTCTGCTTCTTCTTCACCTTACTCTCTTTTATCTATTCTTCACCACTCTCTTCTGTTCTTTTTCCTCATCGAGAGACAAAAAAAAAAAAAAAAAAAAAAACTGAACGGAGGAGGCCAAACCTTAGTCTGTTCTCTTCTATTTCTCTACAACTCATTTCTTTTACACCTCTCACCTCAAAACCATGGCTTCCTCGTCCCGTCCCCTCACTCTATTTCCGGACTTGAATGATCCCATAAGCTCTGCTGGACTGAGTGCCTCTACTCATACTCTTCTTGTCATTCCTCTACCTAACCTTCCTATGATGTTGATTGAGAAAATCATGGTAGCTCAATCTAACATAGAAGCCAATCATTTCACACTGACGTCCTGTATGGAGACGGTGATGGCAATCACAAAATTGGCTCATCCATTACAGAACTCCATCAGGTCAACGCCCAACTCTCTCTGCTCCAGCGCATGTACAAGGATACGCGAGCAGAAATAGGCACACTGAAGGCCGAAAATAAAGAGCTTAAACGGAAGACTACCTCCATGGCCCAATTTGGAGCAACGTCGTTCTTGGCCTTTGATAGTCAGCGGGGAGTCGTCGCTCTCGACGAAAGCACGAGGGCAGGGGCGTCAAGGGTCGCCCAAGGTGATAAAAAGAAGAAGAAAATGATAGAAGAGGCGAGTAAGTAAGATCAGCGTATGGCCAGAAAAAAATGAAGGGTTTTTTTTTTTTTTTATGTTTATTTTGATCGGCGTGTGGTCGTAAAAAAAATGAAGGGTGTTTTTTTTTTTATGTAAATATTTGTATTTTGATTTGTTTTTGTTTTTATGTTTAAGTATTGAAAAATGAAATTAAAAAATAGAAAAAAAATAAGAAAATTAAGTCCAAACAAAAAATAATAATGAGGAAAAAATAAAAATAAAAGAAATTAAGCCTAATAACAAAATAAAAAATAAAATAAAATAATACCAGCATAAATTAAACTTAATGGGATATTGGTGTTGCTAGAATGGTAATGCCAAAAAAATATCATGAGCGTTTAAAGAAAATCAATGTACGCAAAGTTAACTTTACCTCAAGATGCAGAACTAAAAAAAAAATTACACAATTGAGAATAGTAAACTGTTAAGGAGAATAAATGCATAAAGGACTTGAGAACATTCAACTGATATAAATGTTTCTATATCAATGTAGCAATACACATATATCATTTTAACAAAAATTCAAGTTTCACAGTCATAACAAAACTTTTTAAGTAGAAATCGACATTTCAAGCTTGCCACGAATAAAATTGAAGTGATCCTCGCTTGGGGGTTTTGTGAAAATATTCGCCAATTGCTTGTCGGTGTTTACAAATTCAAGTACAATATCACCTTTTTGAACATGATCTCTTAAAAAATGATATCGAATTTCAATATGTTTTGTTCGTGAGTGTTGAACCGGATTTTTGCTTAAATTGATGGCACTAGTATTATCACATTTAATAGGGATATGATCATAATGCAAATCAAATTCTTCCAATTGTTGTTTCATCCAAAGTATTTGGGCACAACAACTTTCGGAAGCTATATATTCAGTTTCGGCTGTTGATAAAGCAACAAAATTTTGCTTTTTGCTAAACCAAGATACTAATGAGTTACCAAGAAAGTGACAAATGCCACTGGTGCTTTTTCTATCAAGTTTGCATCCGGCAAAGTCGACATTCGAGTAACTAATTAAATCAAATGCAATATATCTAGGATAAAATAGTCCCAAATTTTGAGTGCCAACAAGATATCTAAAACTTCTTTTAACAGTACTAAGATGTGATTCCTTAGGATTTGATTGATATCTAACACACATACAAACACTAAACATAATATCGGGTCTACTTGCAGTTAAATAAAGAAGTGAGTTGATCATACCTCAATATTTTGTTTGATCAATGGACTTACCTTTTTCATCCTTGTCTAGCTTAATAGATGTGCTCATAGGTGTTCCAGTTATTTTTGAGTCATACATACCAAACTTTTTGAGTAGTTCTTTTGTATACTTAGCTTGGTTGATAAAAATTCTTTCCTTACATTGTTTGATTTGAAACCTAAGGAAATGAATTAGCTCTCTCATCATGCTCATCTCAAACTCACATTGCATACACTTAGCAAATTCCTGTAATGTCATCCACATTGTGGAGAAGTGGTTTGGAAATACTCTTCTGATCCTGGGGGACGCTCGTGATCCTCTGCTAGTCACCTGAAAAGGAATAAACACTCTGGTCGGGGGTGTCAGAATTAGCACTTCGACGGGCAAGTCAGTCTCTACACTCAGGATTACTTGTATTCTAAGTTAAGCATAATGGTTCTTACATACCTTCCTTTGACTGAAGATCCTGTATTTATAGTATTCTCTTTAGGCTTGGCCCATCCCTAGTCCTCTACATGTACTCCTACTCGGCCTTTGTTCTACTGGCTGGAATGCTGGCTATTTTATTCGGCTCTTCAATCGACTGGGACCAATGCCGAATAGAGGTTATGTTATGGACTAGACTGGTCCATTCTTCTCTATTGATCCAATGAAATTCAGCTCCCACAATTGCCTCCCAAACACCCCACTAGCATCAATTAGTCGGCGTGTTTGGTTTCTAGCCTGGGAAGTCAAAAATTCAGCGGTTAATCCTCTTCCCGATGCGTGTCAGAACATGTACACGCTTTTTGGTCATTGTACCGATTTCCCGCACCTTCCTACACTGCCTCCATTTAATGCGATTTGAAATTGTCTTTTCGAATGTATGTTTTGAATACTCAAAGATATCTGGCTTGCCTTCTAGTGCAACTCCTTGTTTCTCGTTTTTCCCTTCGTCTCCTGTAAGTTTTCTTCTCCTTCATTTTTGATCCCGCTTCCTTGTTTGCTTTTAGTTTTCCATAATCCTTGGGTTGGCCAAAATGGCAAAACATCTGAAGGAGCTCCTTTCAACAGATCGAATCTCCGGCTTTCGACGCCATTTTTCCATCCCCAACGACGTCCATCTGTCACTTTTGGCAGACAGCACCACTGATATGGAGAGGGAAGATGAAAGCACAATCGTCTTTCCTCTCCTATCAATTGCTGAGGGCGGAGTTCGCTTTCCTCTTCACCCATTTTTGAGGGCCGTTCTTCGATACTGGGGTCTAATCCCTTCCCAGCCCAACGTGAATTTCTTTCGCATCATAATGGGAATTGTAAAGATAAATCGGTGTCTTAGGATTAATTTAGATGTACCCACCATTCGGCACTGTTATGTCCTAGCCAAATCTACCGGTCGGCTAGGACGCTATTTTCTTAGAGCCAAGGATATTGATCATCACTTAGTGACTATGCTTGCCAGCTCTGGCAAGTGTATCGATGACGTGATGGTCGTCGTCCGCGGCACTTGGGAATTCGGTGAAGGTGAAGATCGCCTAGACCCTGTGCCAAGGCGAAAAGGCGAACCAGGTGGCCGATTAGATCACTTATTTCTGTTATTTCCATATCTGTGTTCAGCACTATACACATCTAATCGTCTTGGTTGTGCAGGCAGCGACTTGAAGAGAGTGTTAGCTTCAGACGACAACGTTGTGCTTGCAAAAATTAAGACCGCGCTACAGTTCGTCGGCCGTCCAAACCTTCAAAAACAAGGGAGGGCGGTCCACATTCTCCTGCGGTACGAGCCGACTTATACTACATTCTCGGCGGCAGACAACATTCCGATTGCGCGAGGCGACAACTATCTTACAGCCCTCATCTTCCCCAGCTTCAAAAACTTGAGGCAGATCAGTTTAGAAACATCCGATTCTGAACACTTAGAAGAACAAGCGGCGAAACCAATCACCGAGGACCCGGATCAGTTGGCAGCGGAGGTTGACGAAGCTATTAACTCGGCCTTTGAGGAAGCCAGATTGAACTCATCTGACCCTCCATCCACATCAAGCCGAGGGGATGCCTTTGAAGATATTTTTACAAATTTGGGAGACCTTCCCGACGCTTATTCTGAGGGTATGGTTGGGGAAAGTCTCACGCAGATGGCGCGGAAGAGAAATGCCGAACGCATAGTCGCCCGACGGAAAGTCGAGGCCATCCGTTCGGTACCGACCCCGACTGAATCTTCCGAACCCATAAGTGTAGAAGAAACGGCTCACGTTGACGTGGCCGAGACGGAAAAGGCAACCAATCGGCCGAATCCAGAAGAACGGCCGATTTCAGAAGATCAGGGAGAGAAACGTGCCGCCAAGGGAGAGGCCGGCTCTGAGGAGAGCCCTGTTGATAAACGACCACGCTTAGAGGAGTCGGACGTGGTTGTTCCTTTCATTGTTCAACCAAAGATAAAAAACACGCCAATTTCCTCCGAAGCGTCGTCCTTGAAGGATCCAGTTGTGGCCTTGGTTGCCTCGGTTTCGTTGCTAGTTAACAAGGCAACCTTTCGGGCGGAGCTGAATTTGGTAACGATAGCGTTAGCTGCCCAGTCGGCCATCCTGGTATGTGACTTCATCCTAACTCCTTGTTTTGGTTTTGTTTGCATACGGTATTTCTTGGTATGTGACTTCATCCTAACTCCTTGTTTTGCAGATGGTCGGAAGGATCGCCGAATTAGGTTGCTGCCAGCATGATGCCGTTGAAAGGATTGGCCGTTTGCAGTTGGAAGTTGAGGGTCAGAGGAGCAGGGCCAAGTTTGAGGCAATGAGAGCCACAATGGAAAGTGTGCGGGCCGAAGTTGAGAAGGAAAGGGCGTGGACTGTTGACCAGCTCAGATCTGACGCCGAGGAGAGGGCAAACATGAGTGAAGAATCGCTCAAGTTAGCCAAGGAGGCGCTTACCAAGCTGGAGGCCGAATTGGCAGAATCAAAGGCGGCGAAGGAAAAAGCCGACTCCGAGGCTTTCGAAGCATTCTAGGCTAGGAAGAGTGCAGCTCTAGAAAACTATGTAGAAGAGGTCCCCAAATTCGAGAATCGGGGATTCAAACATGTCTGGCTCAAAGCCCTTGCTGCCGCTGGAGTGACATTGGACATGTCAATTCCATACGAGCAAGTGGATGTTGAGCCGCTAGAGTCTGATCCCGAGGATTGATTTGGGGATCAATTTAGTTTTGTTAGGTATTTTTAATTTCAATGTATGTTCTTTGTTAGTTGATTTTCGTCTTTTTTGGATTTTCATGTGTAAAATGTCCACTGTTAGCGCCCAATTTATGAATGAAAATTTTCTATGCTCTCAAATTGTTGCATGTATTGTTTGTTATATGAGTACATAGTTAAAAGAATCAGCAGTTCATAAACAAAATGTCACGACTACGTGAGACGGCAAACTTATTAGCCGATTAATGAATTTGATTTATGAATTCATAAGGTGCTGATCAGTCATAACGAATCTGATTAGCGTGACGAATCTGCCCTTGGCTGGTTCATGAACCAGAACGCCGAATAACGGAGGTTCGTGGACTAAAACGCGGAATAAAATGAACTTATGAATATTGTATTGATAAATCGATTCATGGAGTGGCCGGGGCACTCAAGCCGATTAGATTGATGAATCTGCCCTTGTCCCACCTGGTTCATGAACATAGATCGCCAAATAATGGAGGTTCATGAGTATTGTACTGATAAATCGATTCGTGGAGCGGCTGGGGCACTCAAGCTGACTAGATTGATGAATCTGCCCTTGCCCCAGCTGGTTCATGAACATAGAACGCCGAATAATGGAGGTTCATGAGTATTGTACTGATAAATCGATTCGTGGAGCGGTTGATGGGGCGATTGGGGCATATGACTCAACTGGAGCCGGGCTGTTGAGGCTTCAATATTAATGAGATTGCCTCAGAGGTGCTGCCCTCGTGGGGAATAAATGGGCATGTACTTCGTGAACGAAGGCTCTATTTATATGCTCAGTCAGCAACTCAGTCTAGCTCTTTGAGGAAGGTTAAACAAGTGCAAATGTCAAATAGACTTTTCTTTAACAGCAGAGGGGAAGCGAGGACATTAGCTGAGATGGGAAGAGATATGAGTTGAAGTGGTGAACCTTCACGCACGAGAAGCAGGACTTCGAGGGATCGGGAGAGACACCAATCTCCTTGTCGTCGGAGTACGTCGCCCAGGAGGGATAAGCAACCACAGGGCAATCTTCCTCAACCCTGTTCTGGAAGGGAATCCGACGTGACTCCGCACCCATTGAGTTTTGCGGTCTTCATGGGGAATAGATCAATGACAGAGGCAGATTCTATCGTTCGAGATCCAAATGTGGCAGTCGAGTTCGCTCGACAGATTTTTCCACCCGAAGTCCAGTAGTCGATGGTAGGTCGGCAGGATTTCGAAGTCTTTTGTGAAGGCGTTCACGGTGCGGTGAGGGGGCTGTACACCGCTTATGAAATCTACATGCGTCTTCGCGCTGCTCAGCGTGATATACAGCAGAGAGATGAACGCATTCGGAAGTTAGAAGCTCGCACGGAGAAGGTCGAGCATGAGCTAAGGAAAATCAAGTCTGCAGAGTCTTAATTAGCCAGCCATCCCAACCCAGTTGTGGAAGAGAGGGTGACTCAAAGGCTGATAAGTGATGCTATTGCCGATCGGAACACGGCTAGCATGTTCGCGATTGAGACTGCGAGGGCCGCGACCTATGAAAAAGGCTTCCATGACGGCCGAAAGGTCAGAATTCAGAAGACCAAGGAGAAACTTGCCAAAGAAGTTTACCGATGTGAAAATCATGGGTTTAAGCACGGTTGAATCAAGGCGCTTCAGCAAGCTGAGGCTCTCCAGGCAGCAGGTGTGAATTTTGCATTGCCGTTGTACCAACAGAATGATTTCCCCTTTTCTGCTTTCGAAGTTGAGAAGAGTAATGATGAGGGAGCTGCCAAATAGAAGAAGACCTTGTAATGATTATGTAGATTGAGAGCAAAATTATCTATTTATTGGCTGATTTTAATAAAATGCTTAGTTTTCAATTTGTAGCATACTTTTTATTTATATTAGTACACTTGATGCCAATTTGTAGCAAAATTATGTATTTATCAGCTTATCTAAGGACATTTTTATTTTGAATGTTCGCATGTTTTAGACTACTTTTATGTGGCTTGAACTATTTCATTTTGAATATTTGCGTATTTTAGCCTTTGTTTATACGGCTTGTACAAAGGCCATCCGAATCTAGAGGCTTTAATCGGCCCAAAGACATCATGTGCCGATAGGCGTCATGCCATGAAGCTCTGAATCCGGAGGCTTTATCGGCCCAAAGGCATCACGTGCCGATGAGGCTCCGAATTCGGAGACTGGCCAATCGTGATATCCACGAAGGGTGCTTCGAATTCGGAGGCTTTATCGGCCCAAAGGCGTCAGGCGCTGATGGGGCTCCGATTTCGGAGACTATTTGGCCAATCGTGATATCCACGAAGGGCACTCCGAATACGAAGGCTTTTTTGGCCCAAAGGCGTCACGCGCCGATGGGGCTCCGAATTCGGAGACTTTATTTGGCCAATCGTGATATCCACGAAGGGCGCTCAAAATCCGGAGACTTTGTTGGCCCAAAGGCGTCACGCACCGATGGGGCTCCGACTCCGGAGACTTTATTTGGCCAATCGTGATATCCACGAAGGGCGCTCCGAATCTGGAGACTTTATCGGCCCAAAGGCGTCACGCGCCGATGGGGCTCTGAATCCGGAGATTTTATTTGGCCAATCGTGATATCCACGAAGGGTGCTCCGAATCCGGAGGCTTTTTCGGCCCAAAGGCGTAACGCGCCGATGGGGTTCCGAATCCGGAGACTTTATTTAGCCAATCATGATATCCACGAAGAGTGCTCCAAATCCGGAGGCTTTTATTAGAAATCTTTTGAATTGGATTGCACAATGAGTAAACAGGAATCTTTGCATTACAAAAGTGGAATGTGTACATGGTGAGCCATTCAGAACTAATATCATTCCCCACAAGTCGGGTTTAATGATAGAATTTACGCAAGCGCGTTGAATTCCAAGGCCGCGGCAGACTCCTTCCAGACATGTCTTTGAGCCGATATGCCCCTACTCCCGTGATCGAATCGACCTGATAAGGGCCATCCTAGTTAGGACCCAATTTTCCATCAGCCAGTTTCCTGGCAGCTGGAAGTACTTTCTTCAGGACCAATTCTCCTAGTGTATAATGGCGTAGCTGAACACGTTGATTGTACAACTTAGCAAGCTATTGCTAGTATCGTGCCATGGACACAAGGGCATGGTCTCTTCGTTCTTTGATCAGAATCAAATCCAAAGCCAACATCATGTCCTTTCGGCCCATATCAAAAACTTGTGACTTCAGGGTTGGGTGGCCGATCTCCAGGGGTTTGATCGCCTGGGTTCCAAAGCATAAAGCAAATGGCATTTCTCCAGTGGACCGTCTCGGCGTAGTTCGATGAGCCCATAATACACTCGGTAATTCTTCGACCCATTTGCCTTTAGCTTTCTCTAGCCTCTTCTTGATGCCATCCAAGATAGATTTGTTCGAGGCTTCGGCTTGACCATTGCTTTGGGGGTAAGCTGGCGTGGAAAAGTAAGGCCGGATACCATACTTGCTGCACAGCTCTTGGTACACGCCACAATCAAACTGGGTGCCGTTGTCTCAGATAAGAGCCCTTGGAATGCCGAATTGTGTTATGATATTTCTCCATACAAAGTGTTTAACATCAGCATCTCGAATATGGGTTAATGCCTCCGCTTCGACCCATTTTGTGAAGTAATCTGTCGCGACGATCAAGTATCGCTTGTTCCCTGGGGCCCTCGGCAATGGTCTTACGATATCAAGTCCCCACTGGGCGAACGGCTAGGGACTGGTAATAGAGCTTAACTCTTCAGCAGGTAGATGGGTTAACGGGGAGAACTTCTGGCCTTGTTCACATTTTTTCACATAGCATTCGGCATCAGATCTTATTGTCAGCCAATAATACTCCTGTGTTATAGCTCGATGGGCGGGCGTATCGTAGACGCCTACAACTGCCTTCATGTATTTCAGTCAGAAGCTCTTCGACTTTGTCCAGGTGCACGCATTCTAAGTATGGACCAGAAAGAGATTTTTTATAAAGCTTTCCTTGCGGATCCAAGTAGTAACGCAGGGCTTTATTTCGCAGCTTGTGCGCTTCTTTCTTGTCCTCTGGGAGCTGTTCGGAAGGTAGGAATGCAGCAATGGGATCCATCCAACTCGGTCCAGATTCTATGACATTGACCTGGATTTCATCTGAAGGACCAGTGCTTGGCTCGGGGATGAAACCCACCTCGATGGTCCGTTTAATCTCTGAGTTAATAGCGGAGGCTAGACAAGCCAGGGCATCTGTATGTGTGTTCTGATCACGTGTTATCTGATTCTATTCATGATGGTCAAATTTTGCCAGCAAGGCGTTAGCCGACTTCATGTAAGCTGCCATACGGTCGTTTTTGGCCACGTACTCCCCTTTAGCTGATTGATCACCAGTTTTGAATCGCAAAATACAAGCAAACGCCGAGCACCCAGAAGATGTGCATTCCGCAGACCGGTCAGAAGGGCTTTGTATTCAGCCTCGTTATTTGATGCTTCAAAGTCGAGTTTGACGGCCTGCTCAATTATTGCACCGTCGGGAGCCATGATTACTACTCCGGCTTCACAGCCCTATTGGTTGGATGATCCATCACAGTACAACTGCCAAATGTCCCCAACATAAATTCTCCAATTCGGCTTAGGTCGAATCTCATTAGGCTTAAAGCCGGCAAGACCCCTAGTGAATTCGGCCACAAAGTCGGCAAGCACCTGTCCCTTGATTGAGGTTCTAGGTAGAAACTGAATATCGTACTGGTCGAGTTCAAGAGCCCACTTTGAAATGCACCCTGATGCCTCTGCGCTACGGAGTACCGACCGGTGGGGGTGATCCGTTAGCACCCTGATGGTATGCCCCTGAAAGTAATGCATTAGCTTTCTTGCTGCCATGACGAGGGCTAGGATGAGTTTTTCCAAAGGAAGGTAGCATATTTCGGCATCAACCATTTCCTTGCTCACATAATACACTGGTTGCTGCTCCCCCAGGTCTTCTTTTATTAGTATGGCGCTGACGGCCCGGTTAGAAACTACCAGATACAAAATGAGTGGGTCGCCTGCCGAGGGCGTTGTCAAGAGTGGAACTGATCGGAGGTAGGTCTTGAGGCTGTTGAAAGCGATTTCGCACTCGGCGGTCCATTCAAAAGCCTTGCCCTACCGTAGTGTATAAAAGAATTGTCGGCAGCGGTCTGTGGAGCGACTGATGAACCTGTTGAGAGCAGCGGCCATCCCCATTAACTTCTGAACCTCCTTGACCAACCGAGGGGAGCCGAGTTCCAGAATTGCTGTGATTTGCCTTGGGTTGGCTTCGATTCCTCGGTGGTTGACAATGTATCCCAAGAATTTTCCAGAGCCGATCCTAAACGCATATTTGGAAGCATTCAGCTTCATTCTGTATTTGCGTAGAATGCCGAACGTCTCTTCCAGATTGGCTAGATGAGTTTGCACTTGTTTGGACTTGACCACCATGTCATTAATGTACACTTCCATAGTGTGGCCGAGTTGCTCATTGAACATGGCAGTGACCAGTCTTCGGTAAGTTGCCCTTGCATTCTTCAGCCCAAAAGGCATAACCTTATAGCAGTAGGTTCCTCTTGGGGTGAGGAATGCAGTTTTGTCTTGGTCCTCAAGATGCATGGCGATCTGATTGTAGCCTCTGTAAGCATCGAGGAAGCTCATACGCTGATGGCATCTGTCGCATCTACAAGTTGGTCAATTCTGGGTAGGGGAAAACAATCCTTGGGAAAGGCTTTGTTTAGGTCCGTGAAATTGACGCACACTCGCCAAGTTCCATTTTTCTTCTTCACAACCACTATATTAGAGAGCCATGTAGGGTAGGTCACTTCCCTGATTGCCTCGGCGTCAAGCAACCTGTCAACATCCTCAACAGTGGCGGCAGTGTGCTCTGCGGCTGACCGCCGGCTTTTCTGAATGATCGGCTTGCACTTAGGGTCAACATTCAAACGGTGTTGTGAAATGGACGGATCTATACCCTGTATCTCGTATGGAGTCTACGCAAAGACGTCAAGGTTGTTGAGCAGGAAAGAAATTAGCTGCTGTCTGTCGGCTTGATTCAAGGAGGCACCGACCATAAAGAACTTGTCTAGGCTTCCGTCGATTTCAACTTGGTCTAGGCCTTCTGTGGCCTTCTCACTTGGGAGCCGCCCAACATCGTCGAGGCTCTCCCGATCCGGCACCTCAATGGAATTCACTTGCAACTCCTTTGGCGTCTTTCCAGCGAGGAGATAACATGCTTGTGCTGATTTCTAGGAGCCACGAATTTGCTCAATGCCGCGTTCTGTCGGGAAGCGTAGCAGCTGATGATACGTACTCGGCACGGCCTGCATGGTGTGCAACCAAGTTCGTCCCATAATGGAATTGTACGGTGATGGTAGCTTAACGACCAAGAATTCTACATCCACAGT
Source organism: Camellia lanceoleosa (assembly GCA_025200525.1). Classification (NCBI taxonomy): domain Eukaryota; kingdom Viridiplantae; phylum Streptophyta; class Magnoliopsida; order Ericales; family Theaceae; genus Camellia; species Camellia lanceoleosa. The sequence continues at coordinate 151,736,270 of CM045760.1, read as the reverse complement.
TCGGGAGCCCGCTCGAACGAGTAGTGTGATTTTCCCCAATAGATACTCTAGATTGGCGTTGAAGCCAGATAGTGGATAAAGGGCCGGAGAGAGATCCGATTCAGAGAAGCCGAGTTTGGTGAATGTCTTGTAGTACATAACCTCCGATGTGCTCCCCGGATCAATGAGTATGCGCTCAACTGTGAATCGGTTTATGCGTAACTCAATTACCAAGGGATCGATGTGGGGAAGTGTCACTCTGACCAAATTTGAATCATTAAAAGCAATGCTTGCAACTTCATGTGGCCGTTTAGCCGGAGTGAGTTGACTTTGAGGGTCGGGATTTGACTGAATCGTATGCACCGCGGATGACATCGGTAGGCTGTATATCATGTGGATTACGCCGAGTGGAGGGGAATCTTGTCTTAAGGTTATTGCTTTGGTTGAGTTGCCTTTTCTGATGTACTGTTGTAGTTGGCCATCTTGTACCAATTCCTCCAAATGATCCTTCAATGCATAACAACTCTCAGTATCATGGCCATGGTCCTTGTGATACTCACACCGTCTATCCCGTCTTCTCGTGTCGGGAGGTCCCACCATTTTGGATGGCCATTTGAAGAATGAAAGGTGTTGGACTTTGGACATAACCGCGCTGATCGGTTCTGTTAACTCCGTATATTTCTTGTCGGTGCATCTCATGCACCTGCTATCAACTTGCAGTTGTTCATTTGCTCGGTGGGAGCATTGGTCGCTTGATCGGCGAGAATCTCGTCTCTTGTCTCATTTAGCTCAATGCCGTGGTTTAGGGCTCTGAGGTGGTACAGAATTTATTGGCTGAGCAATTTCAAAAGGGGCCGTCTTGTTGGCCACGTTTCCAGCTTTAACCCGCAAGGCCTCATCCTCCACTTTGCAGTATTCCTCAACTTTCTTCATCAACGACCAGACTGTTTTGAGGGGTCTTCTAGTCAAGGAACTGTGGAGAGCACTGTCAGGATGCAAACCCATTTTGAAGGCAGTGATGGCCATGGAGTCGTTGCAGGCATCATCGACAAGATTAAAGCACTCCCAATAGCACGCCGAATACGCTCTTAGTGTTTCTCATGGCTGGATCTGCATTGCCCAAAAAGAGTCGGCTTATTTCGATTGGACCTCGTTGGTGATGAATCTGGCCCTGAAGGATTTCTGTAATTGATGGAAGCTTTTGATCGAAGTCGGCTCCAGTTTATAATACCACCTAACAACCAATGGTCCCAAATTGCTGGGAAATATTCGGCACATGAGGGCCTCGTTGTTTGCATGCAATGTCATGGCTTGCTTGTAGTGACGAATGTGATCGGTGGGGTCTGATTTTCCATCATAGAGAGTGAACGATGGAGCTTTGAACTTTTTGGGCAGAATCGCCCTTGCAATCTGTCGCACAAAGGGATCATGCTGGTCGTCCTCATCTAAACTGTTTCTTCTGCGTTTATGCATTATACGTGGACTCTCTTTAGAAGAACTGGAAGTCTCGGTTTGTCCCTTCTTCTTGAGCTCCAGGGATAACAAGTCGGAGTCGCTATCAGTGTCTTGTTGTCAGGCTCGAGGTCGTCAACCATCTGTCCTTAGAGGTCGTTCTGAATCTTGGCGTATAGCTTGTTTGGACTTTGCCACTTCCAAGGCTAAGTCCTGACGGAGACGTTCGTTCTCAGTGATCATGTTCTCCAACCTCTGTTCGTTTTGCTTTGCTTGTTCCATGATCACTTGCATTGCCTCATGTTCTGAAGTCGAGGGTGAGGCGAAGTTCAAAGCGCGTCTCGCGGGGATAGTCTCCGGTCCAAGCATGTTTGTTGGAGTGAGGTCATCTCTTTGTGTGATTTCATCAGTGACTATCAGAGGGTCTTCCGTTATGCCCGCCATGGATGTATTTGAGTATTTCCACAGACGACGCCAATTGTGGAGAAGTGGTTTGGAAATACTCTTCTGATCCTGGGAGATGCTCGTGATCCTCTGCTAGTCACCTGAAAAGGAATAAACACTCCGGTCGGGGGGTGCCGGAATTAGCACTTCAACAGGCAAGTTAGTCTCTACACTCAGGATTACTTGTATTCTAAGTTAAGCATAATAGTTCTCACATACCTTCCTTTGACTGAAGATCCTATATTTATTGTATTCTCTTTGGGCCTTAGGGCCTGGCCCATCCCTGGTCCTTTACATGTACTCCTACTCGGCCTTTGTTCTACTGGCTAGAATGCCGGCTATTTTATTCAGCTCTTCAATAGACTGGGACCAATGCCGAATAGAGGTTATGTTATGGACCGGACTGGTCCATTCTTCTCTATTGATCCAATGAAATTCAGCTCCCACACACATATATTTGCACAATTAGTAAATCATCATTTTTAGTTTTAACAAAAAGTGTTGTGTCAATCATTCCTCTAGAAAAATTATTTTCAATCAAAAATTTACTTAATCATTCATACCATGCACGAGGTGCTTGTTTCAAACCATATAAAGCTTTTGATAGTTTAAAAACATGATTTGGAAAAGCATGATCTTCAAAACCTAGGGGTTGTTTAACATAAACTTCATCATTTATAAAACCATTAAGAAAGGCACTTTTTACATCCATTTGATAAAGTTTGAAATCTCTAAAACATGCAAATGCAAGTAACATACGAATGGCTTTTAATCTAGCAACCAGAGGAAAGGTTTCATTGAAATCAATACCTTCTTCTTAATTGTATCCTTGTGCAACAAGTCTAGCCTTATTTCTTATAATTGTGCCGGATTCATCAAGCTTGTTTCGAAAGATCCATTTGGTACCGATAATGGTATGATCTTTAGGTTTTGGCACAAGTTCCCACACTTTGTTTCTCTCAAATTGGTTAAGCTCTTCATGCATAGCTATCATCTAATGTTCATCGAATTTGGCTTATTGAAAGTTTTTAGGCTCAATAATGGTACCGATACCGGTATGATCTTTAGGTTTTGGCACAAGTTCCTACACTTTGTTTCTCTCAAATTGGTTAAGCTTTTCATGCATAGCAATCATCCAATGTTCATCGAATTCGGCTTCTTGAAAATTTTTAGGCTGAATCTGTGAGAGAAAAGCCAAGTTACTACAAATATTTCTAAGTGAAGAGCAAGTTTCAATACCTTTTGTAGGGTCACCTAGGATTAAATCCTTAGGGTGATTATGAACAAACTTCCATTCTCTTGGCAAATCGTCATTGTTTCCTCCTTCTTCTTGAGGTGGGAGAATATGCTGTTCAATCTCTTTGTTCAACTTACATGGTTGGTTCTCTTCTTTGTAGATACTTGAATCTTCCACATTTTGTTCCAAATCTATATTATCACTAACAATTTTCTTTTGAGCAGAGATGTTAGTTTCATCAAATGCCACATGTATGGATTCTTCCACAACAAGAGTTCTTTTATTAAAAACACGATAAGCTTTGCTAGTTAAGGAATAGCCAAGAAAAATTGCTTCATCAAATTTTGAATCAAATTTACCTAAGTTATCCTTACTATTATTATGCACAAAACATTTACAACAAAAAACATGCAAGTGACTAATGTTGGGCTTTCTATCATGCCAAAGTTCATAAGGAGTCTTTTTGAGAATAGATCTAATTAATGCACGATTTAAAATATAGCATGCGGTGTGAACGGCTTTGGCCCAAAAATATTTAGGAAGATTATTTTCGCAAAGTATTGTTCTACTCATCTCTTCCAAAGTTCTATTCTTCCTTTCTACTACACCATTTTGTTCAGGGATTTTAGGTGCTGAAAAATTATGTCCAATACCATACTCATCACAAAACAATTCAAATTTCTCATTTTCAAGTTTTCTACCATGGTCGGTTCAAATATTAGTAATAAGAAAGCATTTTTCATTTTGAATTCTACGACAGAGTTTTGTGAAAGAAGAAAATGTTTCATCTTTGTGTGCTAAAAACATAATCCATGTAAATCTTGAATAATCATTAACAATAACAAGACAATAACGTTTACCACCTAGACTAGACGTCCTTGAGGGACGAAATAAATCCATATGTAATAGTTGTAAAGGTTTAATTGTGGAAATATGAGATTTTGATTTAAATGATGTTTTAGTTTGTTTTCCTTGTTGATAAGCACTACAAAGATGATCTTTTTCAAATTTAATTTTTGGAAGTCCAATGACCAAATCCTTTCTCAAAAGTTTAGCAATTAAATCCATATGAGCATGACCAAGTCTTCAATGCCATAACCAACTATTTTAATTATTAACATATAAATATTTAACATCACTAGCATAGAGATCATTAAGATGAAAAACATAAACATTATCATGGCGATTACCAACGAATAAAGCTTTATGATCATTTGTGCTTTCAATTGTACAATGTGATTTATCAAAAATAACTCGATTACCTTTATCACATAGTTGACTAATACTAAGTAGGTTATGCTTAAGTCCATCAACAAGTAAAACATTTTCAATAGAAGGGTTAGGAGAAATACCGATGCTACCAATACCGATAATTTTTCCTTTCTTGTTGTCTCCACAAGTAACAAATCATCCATCTTTCGATGATAGTTTAGTAAAGAATGATTTATCTCCGGTCATGTGTCTGGAACATCCACTATCAAGGTACCACTTCCCTTCTTTAGCTTTAGACTTAAAGCAAACCTACAAGATGACAATCAAGTGTTGGTTTTGGGTACCCATAGTTTCTTGGGTCCTTCTTGGTTAGTTTTGTTAGATCCCTTAATAATCCAAATCTTTTTAATTTCCATGTTTATATTCTTTTTGAATGGACAATAAGATATATAATGACATTTCTTTCTACAATAATGACAAGTAATATGAGGGTGTGTCATGAGAGGTGCCTTTTCAAAAATTATATTGAGATTCTTTTGTTTCTTAATAGGGTCATATCCAATACCCGCTTTATCAAAAACACATCTTTGATTTCCAAGAAGCATGTTGAGATTATCTCTATCTTTTACAAAATTTTCAAGTGTTTTTGTTAAATCATCAACATTGTTTTTTAAAGTAGTTTTCTCATTAGAGATAATATCAAAATCATTTTTCAAAATAATTTTTTCTTTCTTTAATTCTTCTACTTTAATAGATAAAGATGCAACAGATTTCTTCAGCACATTATTTTTGGCACAAAGTTTTCTAAATTCATTTGATAGTTCATGGAATGCACTTTCAAGTTCTTCATAAAGAGTAGTTACCTCATCTTGAATAGAGTCTTTATCTTCAAGAGCCATGAGACATAAGTTGGCTACTTCATTTTCAATTTCATCACTTGTGCTTTCATCTTCACGTTCTCCCCAAGCTGCTACCATGGCCTTTTTGTCTCCCCAAGCTACTACCATGGCCTTTTTGTTTCTTTTGTAGTCTTTTCCATGATTCTTCAATTTTGGACAATCCATCTTCATATATCTAGAATTTTTGCACTCATAGCAAATAATAGGCTCTTTCTTGTTATCTTTGTTGTACTCTTTCTTGAAAGGTCTTCTTCTTCCATAATTGTTTTTCTTAAAGTGCTTTTTGAGATTTCTACTAAACATGGCATAGCTTTCATCCTCACTGGAGTTTTCATGTTCTTCTTCATTTGATGAAACTTTGAATGCAATTCCATTTTTCTTTTTGTTTTCAACATCCTCATGTCCTTTCATGGTGATTTCATGAGTCATAAGGGAACCCATAAGCTCATCCAATCCAAGTGTAGAGAGATCTTTGGCTTCTATAATGGCGGTGACCTTTGCTTCCCAATTCTTTGGTAAACACCTAAGAATTTTTCTTACCAACTCACTGTTAGTATAAGTTTTGCTAAGAGATTTCAAAGAGTTTACAATTTTAGTAAATCTAGTAAACATACTTGAAATAGATTCATCAGAGTTCATTTTAAACAATTCATAACTATGAACAAGTATATCAATACGAGATTTCTTTACTTGGTTTGTACCTTCATAAGTTACTTCAAGTTTGTCCTAAATTTCTTTTGCCAAATCACAACTTGAAATTCTATTATACTCCTTAGAGTCTAATCCACAAACAAGGGTGAGTTTGGCTGTAGCATTGGCTTGCAATAATTTGTGATCCCTCTCATCACATTCATCTTCAGTTTTAGGTACACTAATATTGTCTACTAATTTGGTAGGAATTTTTGGACATTTGGTGACAATAATCCACATAGCATAATCAGTGGCTTGTAGGTATAAGGTCATCTTATCTTTCCAATGACTATAGTTGTTTCCGTCAAATAATGGTGGTCTATTGGTGTCTTGTCCTTCAGTAGTGCTAGTGCTAGCTAAGGTTGCCATGGATCAAAACTCTTAAATGGTTAAATCTAAAGCAAGAGTCTAGACTCTGATACCAATTGTTACCCAAAAGATAACCTAAGAGGGAGGGTGAATTAGGTTTTTATAATTGAAATTAATAATACCCTAATAAAAATTATGACTAGCACAATAGATAAATATAATTAATGAAATAAAAATAATTAAAACAAGTGTCTTAATAACTATCTTAGTTAATGATTTTAGCACAGTAAAAATGTGAAATATAACTATGGCAATTTAAAATAAAATAAAGAGATAAGGGAGAGAGAGGCAAACAAATTTATAGTGGTTCGGCTTCAACTCGGCCTACATCCACTCCTCAAGCTTCACTTGAGATTTTTCACTATACTCTAGCTTCACAGGGTGCTAGCAACCTTCCTTTTCACAAATGGAGCAATCCTCCACAGATTTTACACAGACTTTCTAAGTCAAGAACACTGAGTGTACTATATTCTTACAAGGTTGAAAAGAAGGTGTTTTTGCTTTCACAGAAAGCTACAAGAATTATCTCTCAAAGATAGATATAAAAATGAAGCTCTGGTTTTTTTGTAAACCTCATACAGGAAAGATGGACTTAAAGCTATAAGGCTCAATGTATAATTTCTGAGAATAGATGTGAGTGATTATAGATCAAACAATATTTTCAGGTTTTTGTAACTTGTTTACATTAGAGGTTTTGGTATATATAATGAAAATTATAACCGTTTATAGCCGTTGTAGTCATTTGAATTTATAGCCGTTTATAGCCGTTGTACTCCATCATTACTAATTTGAATATCTTCCACTCCATTATTACAAATTTGAATATCTTCCACTTGAATCTTTTGAACCTTTTGAATTGCTACTGTGCTGGACTATTTGAACCTCTGTTTTTGGGTTGTTTGAACTCCTGATTTAATCAAATATTAAATACATTCTAACAACATTTAGGATAAAGGTTTATGTGAGAAATAATGGGACAAAATAAAATTTGATTTTATTAAAATTTAAAATCATCAAAATAAATGTTGATTCTATTTTTCTCTTTCAAATAAATCATCAAAATAAATTTTGACTCTATTTTTCCTTTTCAAATAAATCATCAAAATGAATTTTTGATTATGTTTTTCTCTTTCAAATAAATAAATCATCAAAATGAATTTTGATTCTATTTTTCTCTTCCAAATAAATTAAAACATAATTAAATAAATCATCAAAATAAATAAGTCTAACACAAGTAGTTTGAGTGAGCCAAGTTTCGGGGAAATATGCACACGAAGTACTCATCTGCATATCCAAAGAAGGGAGATTCTACAATACACACCCTAAAATAAAGATGTAACATATGCAAGTTATGACATTTTGTGGTGTTGATACCATTTTGTGTCATAATCAAACCAATTTCAATCATAACCAAAAAGACCACAATGGATCATTAAAAAAAAGTGGTAAATTACACTTACCTCGTTTGAATTTTGAAAAAAATACAGTAAGTCTCACAATTTTAGCATAATTATATCAACCTCCTTATTAGCAAGGCTAAATGGACATGAACTAATGTAGATAGTATGAAATACAAGAATGAACACAGAAAAATATACATTTCAGAATAAAAGGTGTGTCGATATTATTTTTCCGTTCATATGACAAACGAATTATTAATGAAAAGAATGATAAATATTATGGGAATTAAAATCTTAAAAGAACTTAACATAATTATGCTAAAATTGATGTGCATATTGTACTTTCTTCAAACTCGGTGCAATTTACACCCCTCCCCCCTCCAAAAACAAAAAAACTAAGGCATAACTAAGGACCTCTTTGCTCATAACTAAAATAAAAATAATAATAAATCGTAAGTGATAAACAACAACATAATGGATCATAATCAAATATCACAAATGATTGTAACTGGACATATAGTACACTTTTTACTTTTTTGAGGATGTGTATTATAGAATTTTCAAACTGCCCAAAATGTTGTAGATGCAGAAACATATGTTTCAGACCAATTTTAGGCTTTAGATATAAATTCAAGAGAACAATATGGAACAGAAAGATAAGGTTAACATATAAAAGATGGTGAACCCCCATGCCTTACACATCTGTTGTAGTCATGATACGAATGCTTTGGAAAGACAATGTGCAAAAATCCATTAAATGATTACTCCATGATGAGCTTGTGCCCACTACACCTCTCTATTATTATGAATGCTTCAAATTTGCTGTGTTCTTAGCAATACCCACAACTGATAGACTCGTCAATTGTAATGACATATCTCTGATCATCAAAACCCAAAATTTTGATTCTGAAAAATTAACAGCATGGTAAATTGGTAATAATGTGATCTTCATATAGGAATTTAAAATACTTCCAAATGATTGGATTTGAACATAGTCAATTAGACATTTCTTCATACAAGGAGTCCACCAAACACAATGATGAGGTTGGCACAGGTCCAGGTAGGCGTGTGGGGGGGTTCAAGGTTATGAAGGTGCTTAGAGAGGCAAAACTATGCTAATGGTCCAATAATGGCGGAAGTGGCTGAAACATGAGTAGTAGCAACTGTATGGGAGTTGGGTGTATAGCTGGGTGAGGGTAAAGCAAGTGGCTCAAGAAGAAGACAATGACAGTGCCAAAACGGGCAGCATCTCCCAAAAATCTCCAAAATTCTTCTTCTTTGAACCTTGGGAAATGGGTCTTAATTATAGGCTTTTCCTTGATACCAAGAGGACACCAAGTGGCCAAATAGAGAGAAGACATGTGTCCTAGAGGATCACATAGAATATTCTACCTTGAGCCACCCAGTTGAAGGTGCCACGTGTCCCTTTGCATGTACTGTGTACTATTTGTTTGCCTCCGTAACTACTTTTTTGAGCCTCAGCAAATGTAGTTGTAATGGAAGTGTTTGGCGCAGCGACTCCCTTTTGGGCGTCAGCAAGTGCAGTTGCGGCGGGAGTGTTTACCTCTAAACTTGCCTTCTCAGCCTGAACCTCAGCAAGTGCACTTGTAGCGGTGAACCTTGTCGTTGCACTTGCTTTCGCAGTTCTATTTGGCCAGTACGTGTATTCTCAGAACTCTATAGCCTGTTATCAGCCATGTTCGTGTTCACCTCAGCGAAGCCTCCACCCTTAGCTACATAACCACAAACTCCCCAACTTCCCAGGGCAAAGGCCATAGCCAAACCTGCTATCAGCCATGTTGTGCCTTAATACCAAGCCCAAGCGGACCTCCTTAGTCTTGCCTGTGCGACTAAGGCAGGTCCATGACCTGGGTAATGGAAAGAGAGTTCTTATGTTTGGGCTACCCTGCTCCTATCTTCGCGGGATCACCGTGGTAAACTGGTATCTCTGGGCCTGCTATCAACACCAAGTTAAATGAACTTTGGGACCTGTTATTAGCCTTAGGCTAGTAATGCCTTGGGGCCTGCTATCAACGCCAAGCATTAGCCTCTACTTGCAGAGGGAGGCCTCTCTCAAAGGCTGCTATCACCTTGGCAGGATATTTCCTCTGCAACTTAGTTGCTACAGTCGTAGTGTTACGGTAATAGTTCTTGCGGTAGTTATTTCCCGCGGCAGGTTTAGATGGCAGGACCGAAAATATTAGAGATGGCGATGCCGACAGAATGCCTCTGCAACTTGGGCATTGCAAGTACTACCTCTGCAACTTAGTTGCTTCAGTTTTCTCCTTTCTTTAGCAACTTCAGATGGTTGTGGTACTGATATTACTTGAAATGGCGGCGACACCGACATTACTTGGGATGGCAGCATTGGGACGAAATGCCTCTGCAACTTGGCTGTCGCAAGTGTTGCCTCTGCAACTTAGTTATGTCGGCTTTCTCTTTCCCTTAGCAACTTCAAATGGCGATGAAACCGAAGATATTAGGAATGGCGGCGCTAAGGCAAAGTGCCTCAAGAACTTTCCCGCTGCACATGTTCCCTCCGCAACTTCACTGCTGCAGGTGTTGCCTCCGCAACTTGACTTAGGCATTTTCCTTCGTGGAGTTTACTTGGACCCTTGGCGGGTCGAACCTGCTTCAGCCTACTGTTGGCCCACTTCCCTTGAGCTTTGGCCCATGCTCCTTTTTCATTCCTGGTTGCCTCTTTGGGGCGACGTCAGTACTTAGGCTTATACTTAGTTTGGGGCTTAATTTTTGACCCTCTACATTTGTTCCCTGCGCGCGTGGGGGACACGCTCTTAGTTTCCCTCGCGTGCATGGCGTTAGCAAGTAGCCCAAGGGTTACGTCGGCTCTAAAAAGGTGGCCCCCTTGACTAACAGGTCATAATGGGCCTAGGGAGACGTGTCGGCGCCCTTTCGCTGCTTCCTTTATAAATAGTGCCCTTGGGTCCACTAGCCCCCAACTTTTGCCCAATACACCTTTTGTCTTCTTGTCTTATTTTTCTTTCTTGTCCCTCATTTCCAAAGTCTTCTTTACCTTTCTTTATTCTTCCTCATGGCTAGCATAAGGTTTTTACTCGACAAGGCTGCCCCACCCCCTACTGAGTGGAAGAGGGCCCCATACTTTGGAGGGTTGGCTGACCCCTTCTCGAAGGCGGTTGACTCCTTCATTCCTGATGCCCTTCCTCTAGAGAAGCCTCTGCTCCCTTTTGGGGAGGCTACTTTGGATAATGCTGACATGGTGAACCCAATCTCCATGCTGTGGTTTCATGTAGAGCATGGCGACTTTTCCCATTCATACATCTACTATCGCACTCACTTAGGCCCCCCAGCAGATTGGTCTCTCTAGGTTGATGACATCATTGTAGATGGCGACTTTGAGCAACATTTGCGCGATGTTCGTCTTTTCAATGCCATTTTTATTTCGAGGGAGTTATCAGTGCACAAGGTACAAACCAACACTGATATGGTTGTCTCTCGCTGGAGTCGCGACACTTACATTTTTGCCTTGGCATGGGGGGAGATAACCCCAACCCTAGAAGATGTTGCTGTCCTTCTGCGCTTGAGCACCGGTGGGGATCACCCCTTTGATCCAGCATCCCTGACTTCTGTAGAACAAATTGCCGTCACTGCCCTCCAAAGCGCCTTTCGGGAGGTGCGAAAGTTTGGCTCCTGGTATGACCTTAGAATTGGGGAACTGCTCCAGGAGAGGCCTAAGAGGGACAAAACCACCTATCTTTCCTGGCTGAAGCATTTCTTCAAAGACTTGTAACCAGTTGTAGGCGAAATCACAAAGGAGAGCCGCGACTCTGTAGTTGGGCCGAGCTACCGCGACGACTTGTACCTGGCCGCCTTCGTCAGTTATTTCACCTCTTTTTTTGTTCTCCCTAGCGACCCTGCCGAGAGCATCAATCCCCTGGTGCTTTCTTTGGCTGTCAAGCTCTGCAGTGGCAATCAGATTCCTTTAGCCCCCCTCTTCTTGGAGAACTTATACTTCTGGCCTTGATCTCATCCATTTGGGCATGGAGCGATCCATGGGCTGCTATGATGTGTTGAGCTTTATACACATTCAGTTTCCGACTGCTTTTTTCTATGAGAGATTCCCTACCATGGGCTCCATCCCTAAAGAGCATGAGCCCTTCTTTACTGATGAAGTCTTAGATGCAAAGGGTCGTCCTGTTCTTGATGAAGAGGGTTGACTTGTCACGAGGCAAGTGCGCCAATCCCTCTCTTGCATCTCTCGGTGGTCTGGTCTTGGCACCAACAGACCCTTTGCAAACTACGTCGATCGCATAGAGGAGTGTGTGTTTCGCCCTTTCATTCAGCTTTTCCAGGCATTTCTATGGTTCCATTTTATTTTTTTGAGGCTCGTCATGTTGATTTCTCTCTCGACAGTGTCCAAGCTAACTCCCTTCTTATTGCTATTATGATACGCCCCGGCTTTCTACCCGTGTGAAACGAGGAGGGCATGTCCAGCGTTGTCTATCGATCGGACAGGATCCTTAGGCAGTTCGGAATGGATCAGGGCGTCCCACATGCCCCTCCTCCTCAGACTGATTTCTACCAGAGCTTTCAGCTTTTTGCCCGTGATTATACCACTCTACTTGTGGAGGGCTTAGGCTTCATAGAGCTTCCCTCACTTGGGAGAGATGGCGCCTTTACTCCTAGTAACAAGCTGTTCTGGCACCGTAAGCTCAATTCTTTCTTTAATTTTTGCAACAGTGCTCCCGTTGTCCTTGCGATAGAACCCATCCCCCAGCCTGATTTATCCCTTCGTCTGCCCTCTGGCCAAGAGAAACAGACCAGTATATTCTGCAGCTTTAAGCTTCTATCCCGGCCTGCCATGGAAGAGCCTCACTCGTCTGGGGCAATGTCTGTTCAACCTTTGCAAATTGCTCCCCCTCAAGTCGGCATAACAGTACGCATGACCCGCTCCAGACTGAGGGCAGCCCAAGTAGCTGTGGTATCAGTTGTTGAGGCACATGTCACACCAAGTAGGAGGAGACTCCGAAGGGTATCCATACTTAGAAAATATTTTGTATTACTTCCTTGGGCATCTTATATTTACTTTAGTAATTACATAATCTTTTTTTTCCTTTTTAGGGCCCATCGACCATACCACCTTCGGGCCCTAGAGGTTCTTCTACCGCCATTGGAATTTCCTTAGATTCGGACGACGACGACAACCTTCCCACGCTACAAGGGTCACAAGATTTAGGACCCGTAGGACGGTACTTCCAGGTGTTAAAGAGGAACCAAGTATTAGAGCCAAACCAACTATTGAGGCTGAGTCAGTTGCCGAGGCTGAGCCAGTTGTGGAGGCTATAGAAAATGAACAAGTTCCCCCTATTGTGGAAGTTGCAGCGGGTGGTATAGTTGTTGATGGTACAGAGCCTCCAAACCTCGTTGATTCTGTACACTCCGATCGTTCCTCTGTCGGCGGAGATGATTTTGTCCCTGAGACCCCAAGGAAAGATCGCGGTGTGAGAGAGCCGCTGGAAGTTATACCACCCTCCTTTGGAGCTACATCTGGTTGTTCCTTCCAGTCCACTAAGTCTCCATTGGTTTAACAGACCCCACTTCCAAACGCCCAAGTGGCTAAGGGGAGTGCAAGTGTAGTGGCTGTTTCTACTGTTCCTGTTGTGGCCTTTCTAAATTTAGACTGACTTGCAGAGGTAGCTGTCACTTTAGCCATCCACACTGTTACTGCCATCGCTGGGATCTCTAACCCAGTTGCTTCAGCAACCTCTGAACAGGTGGCAGACTTATACCCCACTCACTTTCCAGAAGTGCCTGCTAACCTTGGGGTGTTCCAAGTTTTTTTATACCAGGATAGATACCACTGCTGTTCCAGATCTGAATATTAGAGACTACTAGATGGATGACCTCTTTTCGGAGTGACATGATAGTGCAGGCAGCTTTGGTCTTTCTTGCGAGACTAGTTCACCCGGTTGCTAGCCAGCATCTACCCACTCTAATGCTGCTAGGCAGTCATCTTCAAGGGAAGTGCGCCGCCCGTAGACCTTTGGTCACTCTGCCAGTCTCCCTCTAGTGATTGAAGTTGGCGGTGGCGTGAGAGAGTTCCTTTAGTCCTCAGAGAAACTTTCCTTTCTAAGTTATTAGGTCTCCTCCGAAGCTGCTCCCACTTTTGCTCGTATCCAGGCGCTACATCCGGGTACCTTTACCGCCTTTAATGTTCCTGGATCTATGGTGCAGACAGCGTTGCTGGAGTCACTTGCCAGCTTCATTCGTGACCTTGTTAACAAGAAGATCCTAACAACCCCCAGCAAGTTCGTGGAAAGTGCTGAGGTAAACTTGAATGGCTTTGAGAGGAACGGTTTAGACCTATCGTGGATGAGAGAGAGACTTCAGGTAGTCGATGGTTTCCTTGAGCATGCAGACAACGTGGTGATGATTGCGTCCTTGGAGGAGACTATCAAGGAGTGTGAGGGTGCCTTAGAGCAGCATTGGCAGAACCTGGCTAGGTTCAAAGAGAAAGATTCTGCATTGGTTGCCCAGTTTGCTCGAGATGTGACCCTAATGGACTCCCTCTTGAAAGGTTTGAATTAATGTGCGCTTGTGACTTTGTTATGATTTCCTCCATTTTCTTTTCTTTATTTTTTTTGTTTCATTGTGCCTGCAGCGCCTTTTCTTTTCTTCTCCTCTGTCACAACTTCTTTTCAAACATTGTAATCATGTTCTGGAAGTTTGACTTTAATGAAAAGTGTGGATGTTTTATAGTACTTTGAATTTCATTTCTTCGCCCTTCTTACATTGCCTTTATACAGCTTCTAAAGATAGGCAAAATTCTTGTAGTGAACAAAGCTTCATCATGACTAACCTTTTACAAGGATAAAATTTCACTAAGTATGGAAAACTTTCCTCACACTAAGTCTATATGAGAGTAACAGGTTTACTAAGTGTATGACACTTTCTTTACACTTTGCTTTGGAAGTATTAACAAAGAAACTTACAACTCTTTTCAAAAGAAGTTATGGAAAATATTCTTTGACATACTTGGCATAGATTGGGCCAGTTCTGAACCCATCATATACTCTAGTCAAATTATAGTACCCGCTGCTACTTGCCTCAACAATTTTGTAAGGGCCTTCCCATCTGGGTGAGAACTTGGGAATTGGTTGCCCTCGCATGATTGCATCCACTGTTTTCCATACCAAGTCTCCCTCATTGAACTTCCTGTGTTGAACAGATTGATTGTAGGCATGAACTATGGATTGATGATACTTTTCCATTGCTCGCAAGGCCTGATCTCTTATTTCTTCGGCTGCCTCTATGTCATTCTTCCTGCTGTCTGGAACTAAGTGTGCTGACATAGCCATTCTTGCTGAGGGTACTGCCAACTCAACTGGTAACACAGCTTCGGACCCATATACTAGGGAAAATGGGGTTGCCTGAGTTGGTTTCCTCTTTGACGTTCTATATGCCTAGAGTGCCACGGGGAGTTGTTCAGGCCATGTGTCCCATGCTTCATCCATCATTTTACTCAGTATTCAGGTGAGGGTTTTGTTGGTCACCTCAGCTTGTCCATTCCCTTAAGGGTAGTATAGGCTAGACTTGTGGTGCTTGATCTAGTAGGCGTCCAGCAGTCTTCCCACATGGTGATTTACAAAGGGAGTTCCATTGTCAGGCAACATTACTCTGGGTATACCAAACCTACAGATTATGTTCTCTCCGATGACGTTGGCTACTCCTGCGCTATCTGCCTTCTTCATTGGTATGGCCTCTACCCACTTGGTGCTAACTTCAGTCGCTGCAAGTATCCATTTGTAGCCTTTGGATTGCTGTGCTATAGGACCCACTAGGTCGAATGCCCAAGTATGAAATGGGTAAGGAGTCATGATGTTGTGTAGTTTAACCGCCCGTGCATGTATCAAGTTTCCAAACTTTTGGCAGGATTGGCATCTCCTCACAAAGTTTTTAGTATCTTCTTCTATTGTCGGCCAGTAGTAGCAGAGGTGAATGAGGTGTCCATATAATCGTTGCCCTCCTTGATGTTTTGTCTTGTGGGCTTCCCTTAGCACCTCATTTGTCTCCTCTTTTGATAAACACACCAAAGGTTCCCTTTCAAAGCTTTTTCGGTACAGCTTGCCTTGGTCAAGGAAAAAGCAGATGGCTCACCTCTTAACTCTGATTGCATCGGCTTTGTTCTCAGGCAGCGTGCCATTTCCAAAGTAGTCAATATATGGCTGCCTCCATTCTTCACTAATTAAGAAATAGGCTTCCTCTTCCTTAGGATAAGATTGACACTTCACACATTGCCTCTGCAACTCAGTACTTTCTTTTTCTATCTCTGGCCAGTAATACCCTTGTCTCTATATTCGTCGGCATAGACTAATATCTCCATCTCCACAGGACTTAGCATGGATCTGCTTAAGTCTATAAGTTGCTTCTTGTCTACTGACGCACCTTGCCAATAGGTTGTTAGAACCTCGAAAATATAACTCTCCTCTGAGGAGCAGAAATGATGTAAGTTTTGCTGGTCTGATTGTTTCCTGACCTGTGTTCAGCTGTTGGATTATATCTGCTTTCCATCCCTCAGTATCTTGCTCTGTATGTTCTTCGGCTAGCACTGCTAGTGTTGTTCTTTTCTCGATGACGATGGCTATACTATCATCTGGTATATCCACCTTTGCCCCCAGTGTAGCCAAGGCATCGAGGAAACGA
Source organism: Camellia lanceoleosa (assembly GCA_025200525.1). Taxonomy (NCBI): domain Eukaryota; kingdom Viridiplantae; phylum Streptophyta; class Magnoliopsida; order Ericales; family Theaceae; genus Camellia; species Camellia lanceoleosa. The sequence continues at coordinate 151,719,906 of CM045760.1, read as the reverse complement.
TTGTGTGTTCAAGGAGTATGCTGGATTTGGACATCATCAAACTGAGTGAGCAACCTTTGAACCACGGAGCAGTATGGGGCCAACAGAGGCTCCTTCAAGGCGAAATTGCCCATTGTTTGCTTGACAACTAACTTGAAGTCGCCTCGAATTTTCAACTTGCGGAGGCCTTTCTTTTGGGCAGCAATTAGACCCAGTATAAACGCCTCATATTCAGCCTCGTTGTTTGAACATTCGAAATTAAGCTTATATGATAGATGAAACTTCTCTCATTCTTAACTGGTTAGTGTTATGCCAGCTCTACATTTCCCAGCTCCGAAAGCTCCATCAAATTTTAAGTCCCAATAAGTCTCAACTGCAACTGTTGAGACATGGACCTCACCTGGTAGAGGTACCTCTACAGGTTCATGTTCACCAGAAGGGAATTGGACCAGTAAGTCTGCAAGTGCTTGGCTCTTAATAGCCTTAGGAGTAACACAAGTAATGTCATATTCTGATAGAGCCAAAAGCCATCTTGCCATTCTTCCAGTCAGGGCGGGCTTACTCAGTAAGTAACGAACTGGATCACTCCGACTCGTAACTTAGATCGGATATGCCAAAACATAATGGCATAACTTCTGCGCTGTAAAGATAAAGGCTAAACAATTCCTCTCAATTAGGGTATATCGTGACTCGGCACCATTGGCTTTGCGATTGATGTAATAGACTGGCTTCTCAATGCCATCTATGTCTTGGACAAGTAGAGCTCCAATATATCGAGGTGTAGAAGTCAGGTACAGTAGCAGAGACTTTTCGGGTTGTGGGGCAATAATTGTAAGTGGAGAGGTAAGTGTTTTCTTTACCATATCAAATGCCTATTGGTGTTCTTGCAACCAGTCAAACTTGTGATTCCCTTTCAACAGTGTCCCAAAGGAAAAAGTTATCTCAGGAAGGGCTAGAATAAACCTCCTGAGGTATGACACTTTGCCTAGGAATTTCTTCAAGGCCTTTTGAGAGTGTGGTAGTGGCATCTCTGTGATTGACTTGATCTTATCCCCATCTACTTCGATCCCTCGCCGGTGTACAAGAAAGCCAAGGAACTTGCCAGCGATAACCCCGAAGGCACACTTGAGAGGGTTCATCTTTAGGCAAAATTTGCAGCAATGCTGAAAAACTTTTTCCAAGTCGAAGAGGTGCCGGTTTGCCTTAGTAGACTTGCCCACTAGATCATCCATATATACTTCCACTTCATGATACAACATGTCATGGAACACTGCAGTCATAACCCGTTGGTAGGTTTTCAAACCGAAGGGTATCACCGTATAGAAAAAATTTCCCAAGGGCATTTTGAAAGTTATCTTTTCTACATCTTCTGGTGCCATTTTGATTTGGTTATAATCATTGAACCCATCCATGAAGGAGAACATCTGATGGCCCGCAGTAGAATCGACAAGTGTGTAAACATGGGGCAATGGAAACTCATCTTTCGGGCATGCCTTATTCAGGTCGCGAAAGTCTATGCAAACCTTGATCTGACTGTTCTTCTTCTGCACAAGCACAATATTCGCTAGCCAGGTTGGGTACTGTATAGGCTCAATGACCTTGGCCCTCTACAACTTTTCTACCTCCACTTTAATCTTTGCTTCAAGATCATGGTGATATTTTCAAGCATGCTACTTGATTAGTTTAGAGTTGGAAAAAGTGTCCAGATGGTGAGTGACAAGGGATAGGTCAAGACCAGGCATCTCGTCATATGTCCAAGCAAAGACGTCACTGTATTGCTTTAGTAGTGTTATCAATTCTACCTTAGCTGCTAGAGCCATTGTATCACTGATAAACACGAGCTTGCTCTGTCCTAGTAAGTCACTGAGGTTGACCTCAACAAGTACCTACTGCTGTGATTTGGGTCTATCTTGCATACATTCAGATGCGGGCTCAAGCGTCTCCACCAGCCTTTCTTGGGACTCATCACCGTCACATGTATTTGTCTTGAGGCCATCCTCCCAAGGTATGAAGTCTGGCCCCCAAGACCGTCGTAGGTAGTAAACTGTCTTGCCGCCATCGCGCACCTTAACAATTTTGGACGAAGGACTTGTGGATTTGCTGTTCCTTTTCTGTCCACTGCTTTCTGGAGCAGCCTCTACATCACGAATGTCTTCCCACTTCGGTAACTTTACCCCTGCAATTTTACTGGTCCTTGGAGTTTTATCCATTGATAGCTCAGTAAAGAAAACTGCATCAGAATAGTGTGCCTTTTCTACTCCAAATGGCTTTTCAGACGCATTTATGGTTACTGTGCACTTCCCCAACTTTGCCTTCATGCATTGGTGATAACTTGACAGGATAGCCCTATATCGGTGCATCCAAGCTCTGCCAAGTATCATATGGTAATTTGTGTCCGCTTCAATCACGTGGAACTTAGTGGCGAAATGGATCTCGCTAACTACTAAGTCCACGACAACATGGCCCCTAGTAACTTTTTTCTCACCACTAAAACCCATTACAGTGATGGGTTGGCGAACCATCCTGAACTCTGGGATACCAGCATTTGCAAAGGTGTAGTAGTGATGATGTTTATGGACGCCCCACCATCAAGGAAAACACGGTTGAACTCTACATCATTGATGTAAGTTGTGACAAAAAGAGGACAGTTATGGAAAAATGGGTATGCTCTGTCTGCTTCTGAAAAAGTAATGGCCCTATAATCTTCCTGGATGCGTTGAGGCACATACTCCTTAGCCTTAACAACTTCATCATGGTGCACTTCGAAGATGTTAATGAGGGCTTTTGTCACTTCCAACTTGGTGGCTTGGCTCAGCCCCAATTGGTCAAAGAAAGTGCGAAATTTAATAGAGTTTTGCAAGGCCTGAGCATGAGTATCCTCTGTGAATTTTGCTTCTGCAGGTACTATTTCAGGGAGCTGGCCAGTTACGATTTCTTCTAACTCATCATAGCAAGATGCCATGTCCACTTGATCACGCACAGGCCCAAGATAGCTAATCATGTGTACATTCTTCCCCTTCTCCTTATGATTAGGATAAGGGTCCTTCCTTTCAGCTCATTTGCGTCAACTTTTTTCTTGAAGATACTTTTCAAAGTCCAATAGTCCCTAGTGGGGTGTCTAGTGGTTCTGTGATAGATACAATAATCTGGGCTTTCTTTGTTCTTTTTGGTTGGAGGGACATCAACCGGAGGCAAAGTAAGTTCGCCATCAGCTACCTATTCTTTAACCAAGGCCTAAACATTCTCAAGGCTACAAGGATGTTGATTTCTATCCTCATAACTCTTCCTCTTTCGAGAGGATGAGGCCTCTGCTTACGAGCGGCTCCCTCCTATAGAGGTTATCGTAGTAACTTTGCTACTGCAAAGGTAGCGGTGGTTGTCACGAGATCTGTGCAAGGGACCAGTGGTACTGAGGTTTCTAGCTGCCTCAATCAAGGCTGAAAAGGTAGGCAGATTATGGTTCACCAAAAGAATTTTATAGTCGTGTATGGCACCCTCTACACATATGCTAACTAAATAGGCCTCATCCACTGATTCATGACAGTCAATAGCCTTATCTTGGAACTGCTTAACATAGTCCAATATATCTTGGCCTTCTTTTTGGACATCTCGCCCAAGTGTGAGGGTTATAACTTTCTCTTGGACTGGAAAGAACTTTGTATGGAACTTGTTCACCATCTCTTCCCAATTCTTGATCTAGTTGGGAGCCAAGTTCACATACCAGCTATAAGCCCTTTCTATATGTGATTTGGAGAACTCCCAAAGACGCAGAGAGTGGTCAGTACCATGGATACCTAGAGTTTCAATGAACCTGACCACGTGTTCTCTAGCATTACCTTGTTTTCCATCAAACATAATAAACTTGGGTACTGTATACCCAGTTGGATAGGGCATGGTCAATATCTCCTGAGAGTATGAGGGTTTCACATCTGGGTTGGGGAGAGATGGTAGTTGCTTTTTGCTACGCTCTTGCTCGAGCATAGCTTGTACATCTACTAGAGTAACAAAGTGAGTGGGCTGGAATGGACCAGTCTGTTCCTGGGTAGCTGAACTAGTGGCCGTACTGTTCACTTGAGGTTTCATCGGAGGCACCTAGATCGGAGCCCAAACCTCAGGGAACAGGTTAGGCACTGGGTTTGGGACTACTACAGGCAGAGGTGCTTGCACTGGAACTGGTCGAGAAGCCATGACCATAATAGCCTTAGTGAGAGTTTGCAAAGCTGCCAGGATCTCCCTCTGCGTACCCTGGAGTCACTGAACTACCTCAACCATAACACTGTGGTCACGGTCCTCCACATGTGCTGCTCTGCCATTAGAAGAGCCTTGCTGCCGTGGGGGTTACTGAACTTCATCATCTGCCATCTTTTCTAGTGAAATGTGTAAGCCACTGGGGGTATAAACCATCAACAAAGCAGCCTCCCCAGCGGAGTCGCTAGAAATATAGGGTGGGTTCAAGGTTATGAAGGTAATTAGAGAGGCAAAACTATGCTAATGGTCCAATAATGATGGAACTGGCTAGAGAATGAGTAGCAGCAACTGTATGGGAGTTAGAGAGTGTATACCTGGGTGAGAGTGAAGCAAGTGGCTGAAGAAGAAGACAATGACAGTGCCAAAATGAGAAGTATCTTCCCCAAATCTCCAAAATTCCTCTTCTTTAAACCTTGGGAAATGGGTCCTATTTATAAGCTTTTCCTTGGTACCAAGAGGACACCAAGTGGCCAAATAAAAAGAAGACATGTGTCCCAAAGGATCACATAGAATATTCTGCCTTGAGCCACCAGGCTGAAGGTGCCACGCGTCTCTCTGCATGTATTGTATACTATCTGTTTGCCTCTGCAACTACCTTTTTGATCCTCAACAAGTGTAGTTGCGACGGGAGTGTTTGGTGTAACGACTGCCTTTTGGGCCTCAGCAAGTGTAGTTGCAGCGAGAGTATTTGCCTCTACACTTGCCTTCTCAGCCTGAACCTCAGCAAGTGCACTTGCAGCGGTAAACCTTGCCGCTGCACTTGTTTTCTCAGTTCTATTTAGCCAGTACATGTATTCTTAGGACTCCATAGCCTGTTATCAGCCATGTTCGTGTTCACCTCAGCGAAGCCTCCACCTTTAGCCACCTAACCAAAAACTCCCCAGCTTCCGAGGGCGAAGGCCACAGCTAAGCCTGCTATTAGCCATGATGTGCCTTAGTACCAAGCCCAAGGGGGCCTTCTTAGTCTTGCCTATACGACTAAGGAAAGTACATGACCTGGGTAATGAAAGGGAGTTCTTATGTTCGGGCTACCCTACTCCTATCTTCGCGGGATTACCGTGGTAAACTGGTATCTCTGGGCCTGCTATCAGCTCCAACCAGTAAGTCTTGGGACCTGCTATCAGCTTTGGGGCTTGCTATCAGCCCTAGGCTAATAATGCCTTGGGGCCTGCTATCAGCGCCAAGCATTAGCCTCTACTTGCAGAGGGAGGCCTCTCTCAAAGGCTGCTATCACCTTGGCGGTGATATTCTCAGAACTTAGTTGTTGCTTGATTAAGTTGTCTTGCGGTAGTCATTTCCCGCGGCAAATTCAAATGGCAGGACTGAAGATATTAGAGATGACAGCGCTGACAGAATGCCTCCGTAACTTAGGCACCGCAAGTACTGCCTCTGCAACTTAGTTGCTTCAGTTTTCTCCTTTCCTTAGCAACTCTAGATAGCTGTGGTACCGACATTACTTGGGATGGCGGCGGCACCAACATTACTTGGGATGGCGGCGCTGGGACGAAGTGCCTCTGCAACTTGGCCGTCGTAAGTGTTGCCTCTGCAACTTTGTTGCGTTGGCTTTCTCTTTCCCTTAGCAACTTCAGATGGCGGCGAAATCGAAGATATTAGGAATGGCGGTGCTGAGACAAAGCGCCTTAGCAACTTTCCCGCTGCATATGTTCCCTCCGCAACTTCACCGCTGTGGGTGTTGCCTCCTCAACTTGACTTAGGCATTTTCCTTTGTGGAGTTTGCTTAGACCCTTGGCGGGTTGGACCTACTTTGGCTCACTGTTGGCCCACTTCCCTTGAGCTTTGACCCATGCTCCTTTTTCATTCCTGGTCGCCTCTTTGGGATGACTTCAGTGCTTAGGCCCATACTTAGTTTGGGGCTTAATTTTTGACCCTCTACAAGGGGTCAGATGGACAACACATTTGATTACGACTCAAACAATCGCACAATTCTTAGGCCTGGGATAAATTTTAAAAAAAAAAGTCAAAAAATTATTAAAAAAAGTTAAAAAGTTTATACTATTTAAGGGTAATTTGTGGGGGAAGTCACTAAGGCAAAATTATTATTTTGCCCTTTGAATTCAATTACACAAAAAGTCAAAAATTCAAAAGGATAAAATAGTCATTTTAATTTTATTATAATATTTTATTACATATATTTTCATAAAAAGTTAAAAAATTATCTCAAATATATATTTTTTTTTCTTTACTTTTTTAATTAAAAAGTTAAAAAATATACTTATATAGCAAATCCAAACAACTACTTACAAAGAAAACCAAGCATGCTTCATTCAAGTTAAAATTCATTAGGGAACCAACCAAACCCTGTTTGTTTCCGCCAAAAATAAATAAATAAATAAATAAGAAGAAGTTCCTCCTACTTATCCCCTAGAATTGTTTTCTGACCTCTTCTCTAGCATTTGACGTTGGAAAATATAAATGTTTTATTAATATTTTTATAAATGTGTCGTATAAGTGTGGGTATCATGTGACTTTTACTTATATGACACATTTAATAAAAATGTTAGTAAAATATTTGGAGTATTACCTTGACATTAGTGTCTGTAAATATTATTATTATTATTATTATTATTATTTTGTCTTTGTTGTTTTTCTAAAAAAGAAAATAATAATAAAAATAAAAGTAAATTACAATAAACTGCTTAATCTATGATTTATTTGTAACTTTTTTTTTTTCTTTTTTTGTTGCTGAACTTCAAAACTTAATAGATAATCTTTTTACAATATATTTTATTATAGTTAACCTTTTTTTTTTTTCCTTTTTTTTGTTAGAATCTTTTTAGAAATTTATAAAAAATCAAATCATATGTAAACTATAGAACACATTTATTGAATAATTAAGGACAATTATACTTGTTAGGGAGCAGCTTGCCTCCAGTCCGAGATCAGATTAGACGGTACTGTTTGGCCCGTGAGGGCCCATCACAGGTTCCGTTTTGATAATCTGAACCATTCAATATGTAGAAATCGTCGAGTACTATATGCTTGTAAAATATCACGTTGATCGGATATTGATAGCTATATGATCCAATCAGTTTTGTACAAAAAAAAAGGACGGTGAACAAATTAACGGTTGACAAAAAATTGATCCGATGAAATAGCTATCGATATCCAATCAACGTGATTTTTCACAGACATATAGTACTTAACGAGTTCTACATATTGAACGGTTCAGATTATCAAAATGGGATCCATGGTGATCTTGGACTAAAGGCAAACTGCTTCCTACTTCTTATTAATTGTTTTAGAATAATAATACTACTATTTCATTTGCACTTGTTTCCATTATCTTAATGGCAAAATATAAAGAAGATTACCAAATAAGGGAATTATTATCCTAAAAACTTAATAAATATGTTATATACTTCACATATGATATGATTTTCTGTGAATTCCTAGCAAAATTTTAATATAGTTATACTAGGTATCCCAAATAATTTATCAAAAATTTTTACCAAATCTTTCACATGGATGTGAGATCTATACACATGTGGGTTTGTATGGATCCTACACCTATGTGAGAGATTCGATAGAAAATTTGATAAATTATTTAGGGTCCATAACATTTTCCTTTAATATAAGGGTTACATATTTTTCCCTTGTCATTCCTATCCAACGATTTAATGTGAAAAAAATCACAATTAGAGCGCCTCTAATTGTGATAAAAAAATCATGGGCTAAAGTCACAAAATAATCCACTAAAAAAGCAAAATGAATTACACATGTGTACCCTCAATTATCTAACGAATTCACGTCCGAAATGAATCGACCTTGATGTGGCTCTTCCACCACCGTCTTTACTTCGGAATTGTCTTTCCTAACGTTGAATCCACAACGCTGATGTCGAATCCACGGCGATGAGCCACTCCGGAATCCACCAAAGCTTCAGGCCCAAGTTCTTCGAAATCTACCGAAGAACAATTTTCTCTTTTATGAATAAAAGAAAACAAATAAACCCCTTGATAATGTTGATATAAAGTTTATGGATTTATTGATCACTGTTAAATCATCAAGGAAACACTTATAAAACACCCTCCAATATAAAATACTTTATTTTTTCTTCTTCTCTGAAAATTTGGACGGCTCAAATCTTAAAACGAGCAAACAACGCACTTTAGAGTAACTTAGATCGCGAAGACCGCTTGAGCGCACACTTCACCACTCGAGCAATGTGAGTAAAAGCAGTGCAAAACATATAGTCTAACCGCTTGAGCGCAACATTCACTGCTTGAGCAGTAAAATTTACTTCCTAGAAGTTTAGATGCTCTGTAAAAATACTAGATGATCATTTTCTCCATTCGAGTGCACAAATGACTGCTCGAGCAGTCAAATAACTTCGACTACATTTTTGTTTTTTGCTTCGAGGGCGCTGCCCCTCAACCTCGCCTACGCACTGCCTCGGACCTGCCATAGACCGTTGCACCCTAGACCCCCACGAGCTAACCGAACTACTTGATCCATGTACATAGTTAGTGAAGTGGCAAACATAAAAGCCTTAAGCTCACAAACTCCTCTGCATAGACACAATTGGGGTTGAATTCGCATTTAAACACTCATAACCTCACCGAAACAAAAGAGCGAATAAAATTACAGCTGAAAGGAGTTTTGTCAAATGAGATTGGTAATTACAAAAACCTAACATCCTCAACCTCTTTTGATCTTTATTTCTCCTTCTTCAGCCAACTCCTAGCCCCTTTCCTTGCCGTAAGAATATAACATTGAGCCTTTTAGCTAAATATGTATTATAGAAAATTATGTCTGTTGCCTTATTTTTTCTACGAAAAAAAATATCATAAATACGGAGGTGTCAGCAAGGATTGAAAAATTATTACAAATTAAATTCAAGTCAATTATCAAACGATTGTATTGATGGTTTTTTGCCTCAATAAAGAGGACTTCAAAATTGCCAAGTGTAGAGAAAATAAAAATTCAAAGAAGCAGGGAGACGGAAAAAAATGATTGAGTGAACAATCGGGGTGATTGAGTGAACAATCAAACTAACCATTAATTTACCTCTACTCCTATGCTTCGAAAATAAAGTGCATAAAATAAAGTGTAGGAAATATAAATGACAAGAAAAATAGAAATCAATTGTCTTTGATTTGAGTTCTGGATCTCCTTTACAATGTAGTCATGAATGGCTATTTATAGGCAAACATTTGTAGAAAAAAAACTACCTAATAACTACCATATCCTTCCATCTCCCAAACTTCACACTCCATGATCTTCCACTTTATCTCTGTCTCCATAACTTCCTTTAACTTCCAATTCATGCTCTATGTTTTCCACTTTGTCCTTCATCATCTTTTCACGTGTGTTTAATGATTCATAACTTTTCATAACCTCTAAATGAGTAAGAAAGTGCCACATATCCTACAATTATATAGATAATAACTAATAATAAAATTATTTATTTATGGTGCCAACAATGTTGCAAATTTAAAATTATAACACAATATTTTTTGAGATTATAACTCACAATCACAATCTCATCTAAAATTACATATTTTAAGTTATGATTTGGTACAGAATTTGTCAAATGTCAACTTCACAACTCACTACAAGAATTTACACATTTGCCGACCATTTTTGCCGACCAAAAAAATTTTGGTCGCAAAAAAATGACATTTGGCGACCAAATATTAATTAGTCGCGAATGATCATTATTTTTGGCGACCAAATATTATTGGTCGCAGAAGGTTATATTTTGGCGACCAAAAAATGAGTTGGTCGCAGAAAGTGGCATACTTTTGCCCACCAACTACAAATTTGGTCGCGGAAGGTCACATATTTTTTGGCGACCAAAAATTTGGTCGCTAAAAACTTATTTTCAGCAACTAAAAAAAATTAGTCGCCAAATTAGTACTTTTAGCGACTAATATTTTAGTCGCCGTTGATTGAGATTTGGCGACTAAAAAAGTTTGTCGGCGAAGGTACCTTTTCTGCGACTACTATGGTCTTTTGGTCGCCAAAAGTTTGGGAGGGAAATTTGATTTTTAATGGGGTGGAAATTGAAATTTTTTGGCGACAAATAAATTTGGTCTCTAATTTTAAAACTACGTCGTTTTGTACCATGAAATCAGAAAAAAAAAATAAATAAATAAAATCAAATCGGTGCCCTCTCTCTTTGTGTCTTGGTCCGCCCTTTTCCTCTCTGTGTTCTTCCTCTCAATCGGTGCCCACTCTCCGCCTCTGGGACCTCTCCATCGCATCATCGCCACCGCTTCGCCACTCAAAGATGTCCTCTCCGCGCTTTCTCCTTCAATAATCGCCAAATCGCTCTGCTTCAGAGATCGCTCAATCAAGTGGAACACTTTGGGTGAGTGTAAGTACACGATTCAGATGGTGATGCTCATTCCGATTGGGTCGATTGTGTTCGATTTAGCCCTAATAATCTTCACCTACGATTGTGTCTTCGTCTTGGGATCGGAATTTGTGAAGATTTGGAATTTGACCAATTGTAAGATTAGGGCTTCGCTTTCGGGCATTCTCGGTATGTGAATACGGTGGCCGTGTCGCCGATGGGTCATGTGTGCGAGTGGTGGGAAAGATGGGGTTATTTTGTTTTGGGATCCGGTGAGGAAAGAAGCTTTACTCGCCGATTCGGGTTCGATTATTAATGTTATGTGCTTGAGCCCTAATAGGTAATCGCTCAGGTCGCCATCGAGGCGAGCATTAAGATTTGGGATTTGGAGAGCAAGACCATTGTTGTGGATCTCAAGGTTGATGCCAAGCAGGAGGCTGAAATGAACGAAGGCGGAGCTGCCGTGTCGTCTGGTCTTTCTTTACATTTTTATTCCAAAACTAAGGCAGGTATATGGCACCCATAATTAACTACTGGAGTCTGAGCCTCTCAATTATCTTGATAATGATGAATATTTGCTATTTTATTATTGATAATTTAATCCCTTTATTCATGTTTCATAATGATATGTGTTCTTGGTTCTGGCCAGAAGTAACTCAATTGCATTTTATTTCTTAATACTTTGTTTTAAAAGCTTGAAGCGTGCTTGATTGCCTTCACCCTATTGCAAGCTTACTTTGTGAATTGCAGTCATAGGTTCATAATTCTAATCAGGTTGAATACTTGAAATAAGTGATTGTCCTTTCCCCAATATTTTCTTTTAAATGAATTATTTTCATTTTTAGGAGAATTAATGAGTTGAAGATGACATTGATGTTCACGATGGCGTTATTAATCAATTCAAGAACTTACGGTTGAATTTCAAAGATACACCTTTAAAAGGTAAAACATCTTATAAAATTCAAGAAGTTCGGTTATATATATTTATACACATACATATATCTATGTTTGGATTCTATTTGCTTCGCACTGTCATTTGTTTAGGTTCTTTGTTCTAGTTTTGCCTAACACGCCAACGCGTCACCACAGGAGGAATGCCATTCTGCAAGGTATATGCCCACAGATTTTTGGACTCTTCACTGTAAAGCTTGCAGGTGTTTTATCATCCCATTTTAATTTGTCCCTTTTCACTTAACTTCTAAGGTTGCCATTGCATTGTGTGCTTCAGTTTTAGACATAAAAATAACTATATTTAGTGATGATTTTCCATCAATCCAGTTGCATTTACACTTATTGGAGGTGTGCAACATGCTGATGCTTCTGTTTATCAGTGTTTTAGAAATGTCGGGAAAGTAGACATTATTATTAGTGTTAGTGCAATGAAATACCCTATGTTACTTGCTTGGTAGCATAATGACACTGAATTGGTCAGTGCTCTGTATAACTTCTGTATTCTCCGTTTCTTTCTTGGCAAAGACATCTTGGCGTGCTCATCTGCAGATGGACGACAGACAATCAAAAACAGCTTTAGAAGAGGGAAAACTTGAAGATGCAGTCAGTTGTAAGGCGAAGGTATTTAATATCCACAATCATGTGCTATATTTCCTCTGGGTATATCAAAAAGTATTTAGATATATCGGTATATTATGTGGCTGTAGTACTTCTCTGATTGCCAGGTTCTTGCTGTAGTTTTGTAACACACAGGAAACTTTAATCAGGTTTTTTTTTAAATCCGTTCGTGTATTTAGCATTTTTTGCTTAACAAATTGTTGGTACGCTTTATAAAGTTCACCATAACAAGAGGATGCCTGATTTAGTTATTTTTGTACAGGTAACTGGTGAAGGAGATGACAAATATTTGATTGCTACTGTTGAACAGCCATTATGTGCTTATCATCTAGATGATTGGATCCATCCTTCACAGCTACCAATAAGGTTATAACTATCATGAATGATAGTTGCCTTTATGGCTACTAAAGAATGTTGGAGCATGGACACAGATATGACACGATACGAGCACTCTGACAACTTTTAAAAAGATTTGATACATGAAAATGATAATGACTTCATTTTTAATAAATAATAGGACATGCTTGGTCATGTGTCCGATATGTGTGGGTGTGTGTCTAACAAGTGTCTGTGTCCAACGTTGAACATGGAAACAACACCTTTTTAGAAGTGTTTCTGCTTCTTAGATGGTGGCTTTTATGTTTTATTTTTTTGGTTATAAATTTTTAGTGGCTGCGCTTTGTTGAATTTATGTTGCATGAATTACTAGATATGCTGGATATTCTTCTTGCTTCCGCAAAGAAGCAGGTTCTCATGGTCGTGATATTCTTGGGATTTTCCAAGTTCACCAGTTTAAGAAAGTGGAGCAGTTCTGCCTTACTAGTTTTAAGTTCAAATATTATGACAGATTCTTCACACTCTTATAATAATAATAGATATATTAAGTTCAAACACTCTGTAAATTTGTCTTAGCGCCACCGGCCCATAATTTTTCACTGCATCCAAAAGCTAAAAGCCAAGCAACCCTACATGGGACTTCCAAACCAAATGATCCTCTACTCATCCCTCCTCCTTAGTCAGCAACAATGGTGTATGATACTTCAAATTTGGTCAAAATTGCCACTAGTTTTGATTTTTGATGAAACTGGTTTTCACTAGACAAGTCCAATCAGTACATACACACATATATATATATAGTCGAGACGTGTGAAATTGAGATTAATTTCTATTCATTAAGCCAACCCTTATATATAACCTTGCTGCTATTGCCCATAAGCACTTCACATTTCACACAAGAGAGAGAGAGAGAAAGAGAGAGAGAGAGAGAGAGAGAGAGCAATATGTCAATGGAGGTGTATAATAGAGCAAAGCCATACTTGGCAATGATTTTGTTGCAGTTTGGGTATGCGGGTTTAGGTATTATAGCCAAGTTTGGTCTAAAGCAAGGGATGAGCCTTTACACCTTCGTTGTCTACCGGAATGTTGTCGCCGCTCGTCTTTTCTCCTTTTGCTCTCCTCTTTGAAAGGTATTCCCCTCCCACCCCCCCTCTCTCTCTCTCTCTCTGTTCTTTGCTCTATGAGAGAAGGTTTTAAACTAATCAGACTATGTTATTGACTATAACAAATGTACAGGAAAGTAAGGCCAAGGATGACCACTTCTGTCTTCTTGAAGATAATGTTACTGGGCTTGTTGGAGTAATTAATTTATCTTTTCACCTCAAAAAGCAAATCCTTATAAATTAATTTAATTATGCAAAGGTGAATGTAATGCATGTATGTAATGTGTTTTCTCTTATTTTTGTGTAATTGTAATCAGGCCTATGATAGACCAGAATTTGTTCTATACTGGAATGAAGTACACAACAGCTACTTTTGCCACTGCCATGTGTAACATTGTTCCATGAATGTTTTTTCTAATGGCTTGGATACTCAGGTAAATTACCCATGGATTTTTTTATCATGTGGAATTTTGTTATGCATTAAATAAGGTAAAATAATAATAATAATAATAATAATAGTCCACTATATATTTCACATATTTTTATGTATTTTTTATATATTTGTTTTATATATGTTAATATAATTTTTACACATATATGAACATTAATCACCGTCCAATGGAGATGGTTAGCATTTCCTATTAAGTATTCTATTATGACAACCCAAGTTCACATATGCGCACGGAATTTTTTATTTTTTTGTTAGAAATATAGGCAAACAAATTCAATATGTGATAGATTCATTAAGGGTGACCTAAATGAATGTCACTTAGAATGAATTTAGATCAAACAATTCTATATATATATTTTGTGAGTTGGAGGTCATAGTCCAGGAAGGAGAAATCTTCCTTATGGCAAGATTTTATCTATGACTCTTAACAAGGCAATTAACAAGGCACAAAATTTTGAGCAGCCCAATTTAGGGAATGGACTATATTGGAACAACATGTCAAATTTAGGAATGTGATAAATCAAAGATTAGAGACTAAAATGAAATTAGTGGTATGTTTGAGGAACTAGCTATTTGCTTAATTTACCCTTAAAAGATTAATTCACTTGTGGTAAATTTCACTTAGGATTATTTGCATATTGATAGATAGATTTTTCTTAAAATGCACCTTGGATTCTTTTTACCTTGTTTATTATTACTGTCTATTTAACTAACCAGACTATTACATGTTCACTTCCCATGAACTTGCACTTTCTTTGTAATCTGCTCCATCAGAGACATACCTCCTCCACCCCAAGGTCAAACAAGAAAGGAACAAGTTGATTCATATTTTCAAACAATCTATCCCGATACATTTTACAGATCAATGGTGGTCAGTAACAACAAAGAAGTATCTCTATATCATAACTAATTTTGACTACTTTTTCATTATTTTTTTATTTAATTGAAACTAATGTATTATTGCCTCACTTTTTTTTGGAGGTGAATACAATTTGTCAAAAATCTAGCAGAACACCTGAGTTTATTGTCTTGTTACATGACTAGGTGACCAAGAATTTGAAAGATATTCAAGGACCTGCCTTAGCTATTGTTCTTGAACGACTGAAGCACTCTAGGGCTTTTCAAGGTATGTTGTAGTGAAGTTTGTTGAGGTTTTATTATCTTTGTTCGGTAGTGCTGTTTCATAGTGGCATAATTTTTCTTTGTTCCCAGAAACATTTGAAGTGGCTAAAACAATATCGATAGGGCCATCATTGAAAAGTGGATTAAAAGTTGGGAAAAGTGGATCAAAAGTTCATGAACTGCATTTAGCACCCTCCCCAACATATTTCTTAACAAGTTCACGAAACTAAATTGTACAAGACTACTTGGCAGTATGAGCATTTTTGGGAGGATTAAATATTTTTGGATGGATGTGTATGGATAACAAATATTAGTAGTTTTATTTGTTGATAGCTGCGCATGGATAACAAATAGTTATGTTTCAAATTGTTATGCTAGATGGATGTGACTTGTGAATGAAAACTTAGAATAGTTGTATTGTGTCGAATGTTAATGAATTATGTATTGTGTCGAATGTTAATGATTCAGTTAATTTGAATGATGCTTTAAAATTATAGGTTTATTATGGATTGAATGAATTATTAGGAATTACAAGTGTATTGTTTTCCTGCTTTGGCGACTAATTTATTAGTTGCGACAAATAAATTTTTTTTTTTCCGCAAAAAATGACAATTGCCGACCAAAACAACTCTTGGTCGTGGAAACTCACTTTTGCCGACCAAAAGTTTTGGTCGCGAAAAGTAACAAAGTATTTTGTTTTTACTATTATTATTATTAATAATTTATTCATGATTAAATTAAATATTTTTAATATTTGTAATGTAATTATTTATGATTGACAAAATAGTAAGTTTGTATGTTGAATGATGTTTAAATTATAGATTAAGTGGGCTTTTTATGTTGAATAAGTTAATTTTCATTATTTTTCATTGTTTGTCGGATGTCGGTGTAATTTTTATATGCATAGTAAATAAAAATTTATAAATAACAAATACGGGTGCAAGTTCCATGTTTATGTAATTATTTTCTTCTGCCCCACTAGACAATAATTTCCTTTTTTTTTTTTTACATAAGTACAACAAATAGATTAAAATATTTTAAAAAATCATTAAAGAAAAAAAATCTGACTACAAAAATTTTAAAAAATCAAACCATACAAGATCTTTAGCTTCATTTTTCAAATCTATTTTCTGACATTTTTGAAAAATAAAAATTAATTTTACAAAAATAAATTCAAACAAATTTTTTAATTTTTCAAAATTGTATCTACCTTCAAGAGGACAAAACCATGTAGAAATGATGGGTATTTTTCAAAAACTGATTCTAGCAATCAAACCAAACAACATACACCACACCACACCCATACCCATAACCATACCCGGAGTTTAATGCAACCAAGTTTAAGGGTAACGGGTCGTACCCGGCAACACTTCAAGTCCGTCCTTCATTTCAGCATCCATACTCCCAACTCTAGTTCTCAAATAGAGGTATCAAAATTTTTGGGTGCAGAAAGGGCCAATTTGGCAACACAGTTAAAAATTAAAAGTCAACTTTTAATTTATTTTGAAACACATTATTTCTCATATTTTTTATATATTTTTTTTAAAAAAAATTAAAAAATCAAAAAAATTAATTTTTAATTATTTTCTTAAAACAACTTATAGTGTACCACGTTGGCTTGCCAACGTGATAACACTATGTTTAGTTGAGAGATTTAAAAAAAAAAAAAAAAAATGCAAAATTATATGAAATATAAATATATTTTATTTTATTTTTTTATTATTATTTTTATTTTTATTCCTTTCGAAAGCTTTTTTCAAATTACAAGCAGACAACCACGTCCTTTGACAGAGAAAGTTAGAAATTTATTACATAACTCATCTCCTGTAACGGAACGTTTGTATCGGTAAAAAATCTCTCTCCCCACATGAAATGAAACTACAACACTCTCTCTCTCTCTCTCTCTCTCTCTCTCTCTCGTCTTATATATTTTCCCAATACACGCAATTAACCCACTTATACTTCCCTCTTATTTCTGCTGGTACTATCTCCCTCTACAAATTCATTTCTCTTCTCAGTTTCCATGGAAGAAACCACCACAAAATCATTTTCCAAAGACATTACTTCAATTTAGAACCTACATCATAAAAAATATCATATAAACATATCTGCAGCACTAAACATAATTCAAAAACAAGGGTACTGAGATCCACAAGGGTTTAACAAATAATAGCAGTACTTGATATGGAAAGAAGAACACGCGCGCACGCACTCACACACACAAAAAAAAAGGTGTTGGTGCAGGAGAAATTTTTCGGTGATTTCGTCAAACCAGATTCTTCAAAGATTTCTTCTTAGCTTCTTGAAAGGGTTCTTTCCTTGTGTTTAGCCTCTTCAATAGTTCTTTTTCTTCTCAGTTTTCTCAATGCCTTCTCTAAAGTGAAAAGTCAACCTGTTATATAGTCTTCCGTCATCGTTGTCGTTTCGGTGGCGATGGCCGGTGACCATACATATGCTTATAGGTTGAGTGATTTCAATATTCTGATTGAACAATATTTTTACTCATCAATGAGTGATTTTTTATGGCAACTGAAGTTTGAAACAATTGCAAAATTATGGCGTGTTTGGCATGATTTATAAATACATTTATTTAGATAAATATATTTATTTATGTCATATTATTTTTTTATTTTATTTTTATAATTTTTTATAAAAAATTAAAAAATATATTTATTTAGATCACCAAAAATATCTCTTATGTTTATATGTGGGTTAAATAGGGGGGCATTTCCCTAAATAAGCCAAAATAATAAGGAAATTCCCAAACTAAGCCTAGTTTTGAAAGAATTCTCAAAATAAGCTAACTCGCGGTTCACAATAGCGAGTTCAACACTTTTCCACCCTTGTCGCGCGATGCCAGGCAAATTTGAAACTCGCTGTTACGAAAAGCGAGTTTAATTAAGAACTCGCTGTTAGAAAACGCGAGTTTTATTAATTTTTTTTTCGCTTTGAACTCGCTTTTTTAAAGCACGAGTTCATCAAAAATTAGATTTCTACTAAAATCGCTGTTCATAACCACGAGTTTCTCAAAAATTATGAGGGCAAATTTTTTTTTCTGAACTCGCCGTTTGTAAGCACGAGTTTATCAAAAAAAAATTTCTAAAGAACTCGCTCTTTATAACCACGAGTTCATCAAAACCCACATTTTATGAAAAAAAAAAAATTTCTTCTACCCTCACTCTTTAGAACCACGGTTTTTTGCCAAATTTTTTTATGAACCATGCTTTTAGCGTAATTTTTTTTTTATTTCAATTTTACTGAACTTTAAAGAAAAAAATTTCGTTCTTTTGTTTATGTTGTCATTGTTTTGGTGATAATATATTTCAGAATAATTTTTTTAGTTAAAATTCTTTTACTAAAACCGTTCTCATATTAATTTTTTTTTCTTTCCTTTTGTCTTTATTTTGGGTTAGAATGTGTAATTCAGCATTTTTTTATTTTGTTTGACTAAAGTAAATTTATTTTGTTTTTTCTTGTGTTTGTTTTGGGTTAGAAGGTAATAATGTAATTCATAAATTTTTTTAGCTTTAGTTAAGCCGTTTTGATGTCAATTTTTTTATAATTTTTATTTCTTTGTTTTGCGTTAGAAGGTGTTACTCAGTAATTTGTTTGGGCTGTAAAAAATCCGTTTTCATTTAAATATATATATTTTTCTTTTGTCTTTATTTTAGGTTAGAAGGTGATAATGTAATTCATAAATTTCTTTTCACTTTACTAAAGCCATTTTCATGTAAAGTTTTTTATTTTTTATTTTTTTTCTCTTGTCTTTGTTTTGGGTTAGAATGTGTTATTCAGAATTTTGTTTTGGCTTTACTAAAGTCGTTTTCATGTAAATAATATATATTTTTTTCTGTTGTCTTTGTTTTGGGTTAGAAGCTGATAATGTAATTCATAAATTTCTTCTCGCTTTACTAAAGCCGTTTTCATGTAAACTTTGTTATTTTTTATTTTTTTCTCTTCTCTTCGTTTTGGGTTAGAATGTGTTATTCAGAAATTGGTTTTGGCTTTACTAAACCGTTTTCATTTAAATAAAAAAAAAAAATTTCTGTTGTCCTTGTTTTGGGTTACAAACTGATAATGTAATTCATAAAACCTTGAGGAAAAACACACATAAGTCTCCCACAAAAATACATAAGTAGTACAAACATAAGTCTCGAACAACAATACATTGTGGACACCATGAACTGAACACACAATACATAGATAAGCATAACAGTTAGACAGACAAATATTAGCCAAACAATCTGACCAACTCATTACGAAAACACTTACTCTAACACATATATTACATATTAATGCATGACCTAATATTGCCAAACTGTAGACATTAACACCTAATTCGCGCTTAAATCGGTAGGTGGCTCAGAGTCTGAACAATCCGAAAGCTCAGCATTAGAGACAAGCTGAGGATTCTCCATGATACCCTTGATAGCCGCATCATTTGGTTCTGTTTTGTTCTTCTGGGCATCCTTCTTAACTATGTATAGCTGCATATCGCGGGCTAACCTACGGTTCATTTGAGAAATCTCACGTTGTAGTCTTTCGCATAATCGATCAACATTATCAGGATCTTCCTTTTGGATCTCAACAGAACGTGCTTTTGGCACCTTCAATCGATTTTCCCGACATAATCTTTCCATTTGGACTGGCTCTATAAATAGTGCGGGCCACTTCAGAAGTCTAGCGTTTGCTAAACCATATCCTGTTTGATTATCTGATGGTTCCTCCACCAAACCACATGGTTCTCGATAGTACTTGGGCATGACAAAATGTCACTTCCCAAACCTATCATGATAAGCACAAGAGGCATCTAACGAAGCAAATGGTGTTTCATCTTCAGCATCGCCACTTTCCCTTCCCCCTCCTCGTCGTGAACTGTCATCCCTTTGCAAGTTCCTACCACCTCTGCGATTCCCACTCCCTCCGATGAACCATATAGCCATGCTAATTTTGTAAAACAAATGAATTAAAATTTCGTAGGGTGAAATGAGTTGTAAGGTTGTGTCTTCACCTATAGTCGTTTATATAGTTGGTTATGAACATCTTTAGAAATATGGCCCTGCATGACAATCCCACATAAACGAATAAGGTATGAGTTGTCAGTAGAATGAAAAACCAGAAAAAATGAAATATTGTGCACCAAGTCACATGACTTGACAATCCATCTGCATATACCGACAATATAAGGGCATGCTCACTGTAAGGTAAATCAGTGAATTCACTGTTGCCATGTGACTTTCTGAATTGAGAATCGCACATATATTAATAAGAAATGAGTTGTCATTGTAATAAAAAAGTCGAGCAAAAATTTGAGAAAACCAAAGTCTGTGCACCAAGTCACATGACTTGAAGTCACATGACTTGACAATCCATCTGCATATACTGACAAAATAAGGGCATGCTCACTGTAAGGTAAATCAGTGAATTCACTGTTGCCATGTGACTTTCTGAATTGAGAATCCCACATACATTAATAAGAAATGAGTTGTCATTGTAATAAAAAAGTCGAGCAAAAAATTGAGAAAACCAAAGTCTGTGCACCAAGTCACATGACTTGACAATCCATCTGCATATACCCACAAAATAAGGGCATGCTCACTGTAAGGTAAAGCAGTGAATTCACTGTTGCCATGTGACTTTCTGAATTGAGAATCCCACATATATCAAGTAGAGATGAGTTATCACAGTAATAAAAAAATCGAGCAAAAAATCGAGAAAACCAAAGCTTGTGCATCAATTCACATGACTTGACAATCCATCTGCATATACCCACAAAATAAGGGCATGCTCACTGTAAGGTAAATCAGTGAATTCACTATTGCCATGTGACTTTCTGAATTGAGAATCCCACATATATCATTAAGAGATGAGTTGTCATTGTGTATCAAATAATCGAGCAAAATATCAAGAAAACCAAAGCCTGTGCACCAGGTCACATGACTTCACAATCCATCTGCATATACTGACAAGTCTCTCCACGATTTGACTACTCAATGTTTGAAAAAATAATGGTGCACCTTGTGAGTGAAACGTGGGTTAGGTAGGAGTACTTGGCCACCAATGTTTGTGAATATCATGGTGCATTCAAATCTGTCCAGAAAACTGGTGCATTAAAATCTGTCTGGAAAACTGGTGTTACACAGTAATTTCAGAAGTGTTGTTCTCTTTGGGTATAAATCCGAAAAATAACAAATCATCGTCATTAGAACTGGTTACAATTCTAGTTTCTATACTAAGAGAATCGTCAATTTCTTTAAAAAGGTGCAGAAAACAATCTGTTTGGGTATAATTAATTGTAAATAGTGATTCATCCCAACCAAATCAAGTAAAACCAATTGGGTTTTAAACTTAGTCCCCCAACTGGACCAACCACTTGGGTTTGAGCTTGTTTGTCCAGGCCCCGAAGTTTAGTTTTTTGTCAACCCCCCATTCCTTACCAGAGTCATCATTTGTACTGGACTTACAAGAATTGGAAGGCGACTCCTTATTCTTTCCTGATGGAGATTGAAATTCTTTACGTAGAGGATCCCTATTCGACGAGGCGCAGTTAAGGGAAGCTTTTCACCGAGCTACCTGTTCTGTTTTATGTGTTATTGAAGGCGGTAGTTCGTTTCACCGAGTTTAGTTTTCATCAACCCTCATTCATTACCAGAGTCATCATTTTTACTGGACTTCCAGGAATTGGAAGGTGACTCTTTCTTCTTTCCTAATGGAGATTGAAATTCTTTGCAAATTGATCCCTATTTCACCAGCCCCAGTTAAGGGAAGCTTTTCACCGAGCTACCTATTCTGTTTTATGTGTTTTTTTTAAGTATTCACATAATTCAACATACATTAATCCATTCATTAATCCAGGATCCCTATTGATTCAACATACATTAATCCGATGGAGATTGAAATTTTTCACGTACAGGATCCCTATTTCACGAGCTCCAGTTAAGGGAAGCTTTTCACCGAGCTACCTGTTCTGTTTTATGTGTTATTGAAGGCGGTAGTTCGTTTCACCGAGTTTAGTTTTCTATCAACCCCTCATTCATTACCAGAGTCATCATTTTTACTGGACTTCCAGGAATTGGAAGATGACTCTTTCTTCCTTCCTAATGGAGAATGAAATTCTTTGTAAATTGATCCCTATTTCACCAGCCCCAGTCAAGGGAAGCTTTTCACCGAGCTACCTATTCTGTTTTATGTGTTTTTTTTAAGTATTCACATAATTCAACATACATTAATCCAGGATCCCTATTAATTCAACATACATTAATCCGATGGAGATTGAAATTTTTTACGTACAGGATCCCTATGTCACGAGCCCCAGTTAAGGGAAGCTTTCCACCGAGCTACCTGTTCTGTTTTATGTGTTTTAAGTATTCACATAATTCAACATACATTAATCCATTTGTTAATCCAGAACATTCATTAACTCATTGCAATTCAATAAAGAAAGTCATGAACTAATAAATGTCTTTATTATAAATGTAATTATTTCATAAACTTCAGGTTCATTAAACAAATACTTCAAATACATCCGTACCTTAGATGAACAACAACATTGTCTTACACTCCAGACAACATACAAATATATATAGAAGATAAAGGTGTTTGATTTCTCATTCCTCATCTGACATGTAGTAGTCAGAGAGATATTTTTCATTGTTTAAGACATTATTTCGCCCAATCACTTTCAAATCTCTGTTGCTTATACGCCATTTCGGTGGCTAGTGAAGCATGAAATGTCAACATCTTCATCAACATTCATTGTTCTCCTTCTTAATTCTACTAACTGCTTTTCATAGTCGCGACATTTCGTCTAGCCATGGTTAATGAACGACGATGAGGTACCGGTGCCCCAAAGTTACGTAGATCATTAAACAATCCTTCTTGCTCCGTTACCCTGAATGCCCATTCTGCTCGGATACCAGCATAATAATCCTTCGGACTCGAGTACTTTTCGCTCTTGTAGTCATAACTAAATGGAGGTAGCAGCCACACTTTTGGATTTCTTTGTTGGCGTGAACTTCCTGCACCTCTTGAAGACATTGTTCCTAAAATAAACAAACAAATAATAATAGTAATTGTAGATATATTACTATTGTTATGACTTGAACAAACATCATACTGGGATTGTCGCTATTTATAGACATCATACTGAGGGTTAACTAGACATGATCTAGTGACGATAATGCATGCTGGGGCACTATGGAAGAAGTGATACCCGTGATATTATTTTTTAGCTTTTCATTTCATACAATCCTGAGTACCCGTGACTTTGTGTACCTGTGATGTAGTCACGGACGTAGTTGTCAGATAAAGTCATCATTGTAGGACAGAGGATGACACTGCAATCCCTTCATATTGGAGCAGTGAGTTGTCAAATAAAACAATATGCAGTGAGTTGTCACATCGCCCCATGAAACTATTTTTTCATGCTTACTTTTTTAATACAGTAAGTAGTGACTTGGAATTGACGATTTCAGTACAAATTGGTATTTTCAAAAAATTATAAATGAAATTAAATCCTTAAATTTTCTTTGTTTTAAACTAATATTCTTCATAAACAACCTATATTTTATTTTATTTTCACTTAATGAACTTCACAGTCATCCTATTTTCTCCTGTTTGCATTTTTTGCTTCTTTTTGTATATTCTGCAATGTGATAAAAAAAATAAAGCATTTACTTGCGCTGCAGAAAGTCACATGCATCATGTAATGTGAGGAAAAAAGTGACAAACTATATAAGCATGGCAAAGTCAGAAAGTCAGATGCACTACTGCATCACTGCATCACTGCACAAAGTCACATGCATCGCTGCACAAAGTCAGATGCATCACTGCATTGTTGCACAAAGTCACATAGCATCTGAGGAAAATACAAAGCATCCAAATTATTACACCGGTTCAAGTAATTGGTGCGCATCACTGACAAATGTTGGACGTATCACCGCACCGAGCTATAATTTATTATCGTACCATACCTACTGTGCCCTTATGAATTATGCATTCTATTAAAATTTTGAGGGGATGTCATAACAAAATAACAATAAATTAATAAATATGTTAATACACCTAAAAAGTAAAACAAATTTCTGAATAAATATTTCAAAGAATTTAAAAATATTTTAAAGATTTTGAAATTGTAATTTCACATTTATTTTTTAAAAAAAATTTCAAGCAGAGAAATTTGACTACTTCAGACGTTTAGTCGGTTGATTAGCTTGGTTTTTATTTTATTATTTTTTTTTATGTTTTCACTTTTTGTTTTGGAATAACAATAAATTATGCAATTCATAAAAGTCGAAGTGACAACTCCTATCAAGTTGATGCATAGTTGTTCAGGTCATAAAAGTTGACGTGACAACTCTGCTGCATAGTTGATTACAATAATTTCATACATACAGCTACCATGTGTATATATGGTATAAATATCGCATCATACCATAACAAAAGTTTTACAGCTATTTCGAGCGATATCATCATGAGATATACGGTGGTTGATCTATATTCAGCAATGGGTCGCTATTGGGTTGCAGATGGAGATGAATTTGAATACCCAATGAATCCAAATCTGCGTTACTCACGTGCCACCGTCAATACCATGAGAGCTGAGTGGGAATTTCGCAAAACACGAGCAAACATTCTCGTTGAGCTATGTCATGAAGTTAATCTTAAATTTCCTCGCCAGTTAGCCATGCGTATGCCAACTGACACTCCACAATTGTTGCAAAGGGCATTGCATCGTATCCGCGACGAGGTTAATCGCATGACCCAACGTTTGCAAAGGTCAGGACTAATGAAGACTGCAAATGAGCGTGCCGAAGTTGGGTTAATGGATGATGCAAACCAATACTACGCCTGGAGCATGAATGTTATGTATGAATCTGATATTGAGATGTCAAATGATGATGATAATGAATGAAATTGTTTGGATGAACGCCCAAACCATTTCTGTAATGCATGCAATTTGTAATGCTTATCCACGACTTATCAATGAAGGGAGATATTTCAATTGTTTTCGAATATTTATTGTAATTCTACCTTTACTTTCTCTCCGTTATTGTTATTTTGAAGAACGCTACTTGAACTAGACTTTCATGATTTCATGCATTATTGATGTGGAATATAATAATGATACTTAATGAACAAGGTATGAGTTCATATCGATTGATAGTTGAAATACTTGTGTTTGTTTAGATATTTATTTTGTCTCCTTTTTGTTCATATTGCTCCCCACAACTATCCATTATGCAATGTTCACATTTTTTTCCCAGATTTTTGTTGTATAACATTTTTACAAACCTGTAGCAACACAAGTGGTCCTCCAATCTCATTTAATCATAAAATCCTATCAATTCTTATCATTTTTTTTCCTGTTTTCGTTTTCATTTTTATGGAAATCATCAAAACAAGTAAGAAAAAAAAATTGTGAAATTATATTTTTCGAAGAAATAAGTATGACACATTTACATCATCTGTACAAGTTTGATATACAAAAACTATAACAAAAACTATAAATAAAATAAACTATACACTCCACATCACACCCGCTAATGCCCTAACACTTTGCCCCAGTCCCAACCCAGTGGACCTCCTCCTCGGTCTCCTGTAGACTCTTTGAATATCGCTCTGTGGAGCACTGTGGATATGACTCTCCCTCTTGCATGTCTTGCCCAATCTTGGGCGTGGCGGAAGATCGAATCTTCGTGGTGTGAAACTCCATCATCTGGTGCAACTGTATCAGGATCTGCAGCTGGAGCTCGACCTCTGCCTCTGCCCGCACCCCGACCTCTGCCGCGACATCCGCCACGACCAAAACCTCGGCCTCTCTCGCGCGCTCTGGGGGGCGCTCAATATGGCCCTCAGCGTCAACGTGGGAGATGTCAGTGCGAACTGCATCATGTGTACTCATGGTCGCGGTGGAACTGTCTGGTGGTGGTAACTGAGTGGGTGGGGTAACAACGTCATGCATGTATCGGGGCGGTGTCCAATCAGGGTCAAACTCATAAGGTATGCCCGATATCTTTGCGTAAGAAATGCGTCGAGGAATCAGTAGATATGTATGGGGTAGTATGTGGTGGGGTCGAAAGCGATGTCGAAGAGCTGATGTGGCGGTATTTGAAGTGGAAGCGACGGCGTGGGATGATGTGTTTGGAGCATTTCTTGAAGTGTGTACCGTAGTGGCGAAATGCAAACGATCTCCCGATAGGCAAATTTGGAATGCGGTACAATAACTCCGGGATCTCTGCGGCCTCCAAGGCATCTTGTGCATCACGTCTCAAATGGGCGTCCTCGGCCAAGTGAAACGACCTCGGCTCCACCACTGAACAAACATTGGGCGTATTATTAGCCTACAGTTCACTGAAAGTAAATCAAGTATGCTTTTAATAATTATCTGACACATAATATGATACTCACCAATGCCTCAAGATAAGGGCCAACTCCCTGATATCCAGACTCAGACACGTGGCTCGGATTCCCGACTAGTAGGTGTGTATGTCGCCGATACCACAACATGTAAGGGTCGGAAGAGGGGATCACCTCATCGCTGTAGTCAGCCTGTACAATACTGTCCTGGTGGGCATCCCACAACTGTATATATCGCATATAAAACAGACGCCAGTCAGTGCCAGTTCGGCCACGCCTATCAGTGACGTGCAACTGCCACTCAGTGTCAAACCGATCCGGCACGGACTGCACCCGACCAAACTGTCGGAGGACACGATGGGGAAGATGCCACTCAACCACGTCAAAACAAATAAGTGGCACTCTCGCCATCCATATCTCGACCCGATCGGCGATGAGTCGGGGCGTGTCGAGGGCCTGAAAGATAAGGCTGCCAGATAAACTACAATGACGAAAAATAATTTAAATTTTGCTCGTGAATTGAAAACATATACAATGAAGAAGACAACTAAAACGCAATAAAAAAAGTTCATACCTCGCCCTCGATCATCCGGTCCAGCTGGTCTCTATAAACTACCACTCATTGGGGTCGAGGGCGACCTCGTGGCCCATGTCAACCCTCCACCGGCTACCTCGCGGTCCGGTGGGCAACTGCATGTCCCCCTCACCCATAGGAAGCTCACCAGGACCAACCGGTTGCCGCCTAGACGGGGCAATGCGAATCAATCTCTCCTATGCCCAAATCTGCAATAGTTTGAACACAATTACAATACTGATATATGGCTATAAATATGAATTGACATGTAATAAAATTGTTACTAACCTGTAGCAACACAAGTAGTCCTCCAATCTCCCTCGTACCCACCTAAGCTGCTCGACATAGCATCTTATACAACCATGCCAGAGCCGCGCTACCCCAGCTGTACTGCCCAATCTCCTCAATGTCTCTCAACAATGGCAAGTACATCAGCTTGAGCAGGTTCTGTGACTTATCAAGAAGAAGGACCCCTGTACTGCTTTATTTCAAAAAGACCATGTTTCCTACTAAGAGATGCATGCAACCACCAACTGCAGTCGTGCTTGCAAGCAGACACCCAAAGGTCTCGCTTGGAGGTTACGACCTTATACTCTCGATTATTTGTTGCATGGTACAATTTCACAGCATATAGAAGTTCCTTCTTATCAACAAAAACCATTCCTCTGTCCAACTCTGGATTTTCAGCGCTCCAAATCTGGTTACGGGGAACGACATCACGGGTACTAATGTCAAAATCACCACCTATGTGAATGTTGACATAGAAAGGAATTTCAACTCTAGGTGGAATGGGGGCATTTTCAGGTTCAACGGGAGCCTGGGCATCATATTCTTCATCATCATCATCATCTGATCCGCCTAATAAATTTTCTTCCTCACACATTTCATTGTCATCATCATTTAGGGCGACATCAGGACCGTACATGTCACTGTCAGCAAACTGCACCTCGTTCACTGTTTCAGCCATATTACCAGCAACTTCAACCGGAGTGGTATGATGGCTGCATGTCGGGCACATCTTGTGTGTTACTGTCAAATTCATAACCATATCCACCACGTGAACTTGATTCTACACCATGGCCCTGAAATGACTATTGTGTGTAGCCCAGTGGATAACATTGATCTGATTCATACATAGGAGACTGAAACGCTGTTGTGTCAATCCCATGCGTCAGCAATGTAGTGAACGGACGAGAATCCATATGTGTCATGTTCGGGATATTGTGTACAATCTCTTTATCAATGTAGACTTCCAAACAATTTGGTGCTTGAAAACTTGCACCGATACTTAATACGGTGTTCAACGCCTCATCGTCATTGATCGGTAATATCTTGTATTTGCTGTGTGTTTGCCACTGGCGATAAGGATATCTACATTTGAAGGTCAATCGGACACTTTCCCCGTAACTTGCCACCTTTGACGTAAACATCTCCTCCAAATTGCTAAGCGTGGTGCCAATTTGCACCGCATATATCCCTTTCGGCTCAGCATCATATGCTACGCCTTCATCAGGATCCCGAATTATGTTTCCCCCCCAGTAGAAAATAATTGGAACAGTCTCCATATACTTGCTTCAATTAAGACAAAAAATATTAAAATAGCAACAATATACTTATATCTCCTTGTACTTGTAAAAGAATTATATGAAATTATACTCATTCAATTACAATTACTTGTGACGCAAAAACTTTATTTAAGTAATCATCAATTGTAATCCAACATTCATTATTGATTTTTTAATTGAGATATGAGTTAAAATAATGATAATGGTTTAGATTTTTTAGCTTTTTAAGAAAAACATCTTACAACTTATGAAAAAATTAACATCATCCTCTTATGCTATGCTTTTTACATTACTTATTATGATTAAGATCATGCTCTTGTGCACATTAAATGTAATTCAAGTAAATTTTAGGTCAAAAAACAGCTTTATTAATTTTGGATTAATTTTGTATAAATTAGAAAGTAACAACTTTTGTAATCATTAAATAAATATAATTTTATTTGTGTGATGGACATCTTAATTTTATAAGGACTTGTTATTTTACTTACGAAGTTGTAATTTAAAATTTATAAAAATATACGTGTTACATGGAATCTTGAAATCAAATC
This sequence comes from Camellia lanceoleosa, assembly GCA_025200525.1. Taxonomy (NCBI): domain Eukaryota; kingdom Viridiplantae; phylum Streptophyta; class Magnoliopsida; order Ericales; family Theaceae; genus Camellia; species Camellia lanceoleosa. Next base: position 151,690,734 of record CM045760.1, on the reverse strand, counting down.
AAGTAACCATATCAGACACTTGACACCTAGATAAGTGTATCATATGTATGGTCGATACTTCTCATCAGGTATGCACATATCCACGATTTTAGCCAAAAAAAATTTTGTTCTGAACTCGCTGTTATAAACCACGATTTAAGCCAAAAAAAATTTTCTTCTCAACTCGCTGTTATAAACAACGATTTTATCAAAAAAAAAAGGACTTGTGTACTCAAAACATAAATATTAAAATGTGATCAGAACATCACTTATGTTGTTGGTAGCTTAAGTAGTAGTGCAATGGTGATGCCCAGGCAGAGGCGTGGGTTCAAACCACGCCAACTCCTTCTCAATTTTCAAACTACCTCGGCATCACCATTGCACTACCACTTCAGCTAAAATCGTGGTTTATAATAGCAATTTCAGAACAAAAATTTTTTGGACTAAAATCGTGGTTTATAACAACGAGTTTAGAAGAAAATTTTTTTTGGCTAAAATCGTGGTTCAGAACAGCGAGTTCATAATAAATTTTTTTTAATTAAAAGCTGCTTTTGTAACATGATTTCTTAATCAAAATCGTTTTGTAATCACGATTTTAAGATTTTCCAAATTCCACGCGATGTGCCCGAAATGTTGAAATCGTGGTTACGAACATGAGTTAGCTTATTTTGGAAATTCTTTCAAAACTAGGCTTAGTTTGGGAATTGAATTAGTATTTTGACTTATTTTGGGAAATGGCCCTAGGTTCTGACCTTATATAAATTATAAAGTGTTGGTAAACTTGATTTATACATAAAGAAATTTGATTTATACATATTCGTGACCACGCTTGTAAGTAAAATATGTAAAAACCTGTTTTCAAAACACATTTTGAACAAAAATTCAAAACCAGCACTCCCTTTTATTTGTGACAGACACTGACACTCAATCTCTCTATCTCTCTGTCTGACACACACACCAACAACACTTGCACTCACATGAAACATATATAATTTTTAATATATATAAATTTTATTTTATAAAATTCAGAACAATTAATTTTTTTTTAATTTAATTTATCTTTTTAAATAATTTATTTTTCAATTTTTTTTTTATTTTTTTCCAATGAATTTTTTTTTTTCAAATAAACCTCAGGGATGTCAGTGTAATTTACCTTAAAAAAATATTTACATTTTAAGAATTAAAGTAAAAAAATAATCATTTTATATAGTTGATTATTATTTGCTATTATCAATTATTATTATTATATATATATATATAATAAAAAAATATTGGTATGAATTTTACAAAATAAAATTTATATATATTAAAAAGCCTATATGTTTGATGTGAGTGTGAGTGTTGTGGGTGTGTGTGTCAGAGAGAGGGATAAAGAGAGTGTTTGTGAGTGTTTGTGACAAACAAGAATGAGTGCTGATTTTGAATTCTTTGTTGAATTTTTACATTTTGCTTAGAAGTGATTATTATCCACGAGTCAACAGTAAAACCGTGGTTTGCAACCACGTTTTCTGAAGATAGACAGAATTACTTAACCACAGCATGGTTATGTATAAATCAAATTTTCTTAATCAGATTTACTTTAAAAAAATAATTACTTTAAAATTTTTGTATAAATAAAATTTCCTTAAAAGCGTGATTTGTAACCTAGACAGATATATATCAATAATTTTGAATATGAAGACATTACGAAGATTCTTCTTTTATTTTTCTGTTCATATAATTTTATACTATAATTTGTATGAAGTATTGTATTTATTCAGTGCGATTGGACAAAACTGGACAAGTCATACAAAAATCTTAAATCATAGTGTAACTTTTTCTATGAAATTATTATTTTTTTCATTGAGTTCAAATAACTCGACTGATTTTGTATGACTTGTACTTAATTTTAATTTCAAACATTGTTTACGTCATTTTTTATAATTGATGGTCAAATTAGTGAGATTTATGGACAATTAAAGAGAAGTTACTTTTATTGACATTATTCCCTCTGCCAATAGGGACCTTAATGACAAAGTTATTTGATAGGTTATTTCCTATGACATTATTCCCTAACTTAGGGAAATAACCTCATCCGAAATAACGTAGGAAAGAACTTAGGGAAATAACATAACAAAAAAATTATCGACCTGAAGCGAGTCAAACTTGAGTTTCATTAATATTAAAGAGCTCTCATTATGTGTTAGAAATTAGGTATGCTCCTTTCAGATCTCAAGTTGAACTCTCAGTATGTTTCATTAATTGAGATTTGTCGGATCTACGTGGAATGGACGTTTGGTATGGATTGTAAGATTAATTGATAAATACGTAAACTGATTTAGACATCCGACTATCATAAAAAGTTATAACTTAATTGAATAAACATAATCCAGGCGCATAGAGAATAAGTCAATTGGATAATTCAAGTGGGTAAAAATTATCGAGAATGACTCATTTTATAAATCAAATATTTTAATTTTTTCAAACATAATTCCTAAACAAATTTGTTTTTTTTTTTTATATCAAATGTTTTCATAATAGCATTTTCCATTACGACTTGAAAGGCCTCTTTTGGCAAAGAGGTAAAACGTAATGTTTTCACTTCTAATTTTTTGTGGATCAAATTATTCGACCTCTAATGTTTATATCAATTTTTTGTAGATCACTTCTAAAAAGTCATGTATTTATATCAAATTTATAAAAGGGAATGTCATGAAATTTAAGGAGGAAAAACTTGAAAATGAAATTCAACCGTAAATGGGGCAAGAAATTCAAGTAAACTATACTTTTATATTTACCCACGATTACATTTGAATTTAGTGCATAAATTTAGTCAAACCAATTTTTCTTATCGTAGGGGCATGTGGCATCAATGGCATATTTTAAAGTTTTCTTTTATTTTTTATTTTTTATTTTTCATTTTTGGGTCAACATTCTAAGCAGTTACATTTTTAATTTGTTAATAAAATTTTTCATTTTTGGGTCAACATTCTAATTTGTTAATTTGTCACCCATAGAAAATATTAACAATCACAATCACTCTTTAAAAAAATTTAATAAGAAAACGAAAGCAGGCCAACACCGACATAAAATTCAATTATCTGACTTTTCTATTTTGCCATATCCCTATCTCCAAAATATATATATATATTTTTTTGTTCCTAGCCAAAATGATGAGAAAACTTCCATAGCGATTTCTTATCACAAATTTTGTTCCTTACTTTTCAATTTCTTATTCTTACTTAAAAAATTGAAAGATAGAACAAAATTATTTTTGTTACTTTATTAATTTTAAGTTATTACTACTCCACATCACCTAATTAATAATAATTTTTACAGCCAAATTAACATTTCTCTTTCTTATGTAATTATTATTATTATTATAGATAATTATCTATTCATTACGTAAAAATTATTTGTTCCTAAAAAAAATTATATAACATTATTTAAAAAATTTAACTTATCATAAATTTCTTAACCCCTAATTTCTGAAACCATAACCCTCATTTTTGATTTCACAATTTAAAACCGTTAATTGAAAAATGATTTCACATTCATCAATTCAAAACCCTAATTCAAAACCAAAACCCTAATTTCTGATTTCACATTCAATAGAAAACCATCACCCTCTATAATTAAACACATTCAACAAATTCAACAACAAATTATCTATAGCAAAATATTTCACATTCAACAGATTATCTATAATTAAAGTTCAACAAATTATCTATAATTAAACAAATTCAACAAATTATCTATAATTAAAATTCAACACATTCAACATTCACATTCAACAAATTATCTATACTTAAAATTTCACAAATATAAACCGTAACCTTAATTTATTATTTCTGATTTCACAACATTTTATTCACGAATATAAACCCTAACCCTAACCCCACATTTATGAACCCTAACCCTAATTTATTCAGAAATATAAACCCTAACCCTAACCCCACATTCATGAACCCTAACCCTAATTTATTCACATTTTCACAAACACAAATATATTCAGAAATATAAACTCTAATCCTAATTTATTCACAGTAAAGTAGATGATAGAAGGCATACCAACGACAGAGAGACAGTACTGAATCAGAGGGAGCTCGAGAGAGAGAGAGAGAGAGCATGGAGCTTCACAGAGAGAGAGAGCAGGTAGCTCGAGAGAGAGAGAACAAAGTAAGAGAAGTAAAGAGCGAGAGAGAGACAGTAGAGGGAGAGAGGAGAAAGCGTGAATGCAAAACACGGGGCTGGGGGGGTTAAATATAAGTTCTAAAATCATGGTTGTGAACCACGATTTCACTTAAAGAAAAAAAATTTTGCCCTAAAATCGTGGTTACAAATAGCGAGTTCATAATTTTTGATAAACTCGTGGTTATGAACAGCGAGTTCAGAAGAAATCTATTTTTTGATGAATTCGTGGTTCCAAACAGCGAGTTCATAAGAAAATATTTTTGAAATGAAATCGTGTTTTCAAAAAGCGAGTTCAAAGGGAAATTTTTTTTAATTAAACTCGCGTTTCGTAAGCGCGAGTTCTTAATTAAACTTCGCTTTAACGGAAGTTTCAAATTTAAGCATCCTTGACGAGGTGGGAAAGTGTTGAACTCGCGATTTTAAACCGCGAGTTAGCTTATTTTGGGAATTCTTCCAAAACTAGGCTTAGTTTGGGAATTCCCTTATTATTTTGGCTTATTTAGGGAAATGCCCATTTCCCTAAATAAGCCTAGTTTTGAAAGAATCAAAATAAGCTAACTCATGTTCACAATCATGAAGTTCAACATTTTCCCCTCTCAAGTGAAAGTCGGTAAATGTTAAACTTCATTTATTCTGGCGAGTTTGATTAAGAACTCGCAGTTACGAAACGCGAGTTTAATTAGTTTTTTTTTTCTTCTTTTGAACTCGCTTTTACAAACCACGATTTCATCCAAAAAAATTTTCCTTTAAACTCGCTGTTTGTAACCACGAGTTTATCAAAAATCATTTTTCTTCTGAACTCGTGATTTGTAACCACGATTTCAATACCGCCACACAAACAATCTCACTTTGACTCACTCCCACTTTGACTCTGACACCATACACAAACACACACCAAACACAAACAAACACAGTCACACTCAATATATATATATATTTTTTATTTTATAAAATTGAAATCAATATTAAATATATATAATAATTTATAATAACAAATAATAATCAACTATATAAAATGATTACTTTTTATTTTAATTCTTAATTTTTTTTTATTTTACTGTTTAGAGATAAAATTTATTTTTTTTATTTTAGGATTTAAGGTTTAATTCTTAAAATTTATTTTTTTTTATTTTAGGGTTTAGGATTTATAAAAAAAATAATAATTTTATCCCTAAACTATAAATTCTAAACCCTAAATCCTAAAATAAAAATAAATAAATTTTAAGAATTAAACCCTAAATTCCAAAAATAAATTTTTTTTTTATCCCTAAACAATAAAATAAAAAAAATTAAGATAGTAAATTTAGGGGAAAAAATTAAGATAGTAAATTAGAACTTACTATCTTAATTTTTTTCCGTACAAAAATTTAGGTTTAGAATTTACTATCTTAATTTTTTTTTATTTTACTATTTAGGGATAAAATTTATTTTTTTATTTAAAGGTTTAAGGTTTAATTCTTAAAATTTATTTTTTTATTTAAGGGTTTAAGGTTTAATTCTTAAAATTTATTTATTTTTATTTTAGGGTTTAGGATTTATAAAAAAAATAAATTTTAAGAATTAAACTATAAATTCTAAACCCTAAAATAAAAATAAATAAATTTTAAGAATTAAACCCTAAACCCTAAAATTTTATAAAAAAAAATTATCCCTAAACACTAAGGTAGCGTTTGGTAACATTTATGTTTTTGGTTTATGTTTATAAAAATTTTATAAACTAGTTTCTGTTTATTTTTAGAAAAACATAAATTATAAACCAACGATTTTTAATTTTTACAAACCACGTTTTTTCCAATTAAATTTTTTTCAAATATTTTTTTTAATTAATTTTTTTCAATTATAATATGTGTGATCCCATTGTCATAAATAATAAATATAAATATAAATATTTTAGCCTTGAACAACAATATTTTTTAGTTTATTGTTTAAGATTTTTTAAAACATTTTGTTCCAATTAAATTTATTTTTTTTTATAAATCCTAAACCCTAAAATAAAAAAAAAATAAATTTTAAGAATTAAACCTTAAACCCTAAAATAAAAAAATAAATTTTATCTCTAAACAGTAAAATAAAAAAAATTAAGAATTAAAATAAAAAGTAGTCATTTTATATAGTTGATTATTATTTGTTATTATAAATTATTATATATATTTAATATTGATTTCAATTTTATGAAATAAAATTTATATATATATATATTGAGTGTGACTGTGTTTGTTTGTGTTTGGTGTGTGTTTGTGTATGGTGTCAGAGTCAAAGTGGGAGTGAGTCAAAGTGAGATTGTTTGTGTGGCGGAGTTGAAATCGTGGTTACAAACCACGAGTTCAGAAGAAAAATGATTTTTGATAAATTCGTGATTATAAACAGCGAGTTTAGAGGAAAAATTTTTTGGATGAAATCGTGATTTGTAAAAGCGAGTTCAAAAGAAAAAAAAAAAACTAATTAAACTCGCGTTTGAATGAAGTTCTTAATCAAACTCGCTTTTGTAACAATGAGTTTAACATTTACCTGACTTTCGAGAGGAGTGGAAAAGTGTTGAACTGGCGATTGTGAACCGCGAGTTAGCTTATTTGGGGAATTCTTTCAAAACTAGGCTTAGTTTGGGAATTCCTTTATTATTTTGGATTATTTAGGGAAATGCCCCGAAAAAAATGCTACAAATTCAAGTAGAGAGAAAATGTAGGGGCATTTCCCTAAATAAGCCAAAATAATAAGGAAATTCCCAAACTAAGCCTAGTTTTGGAAGAATTCCCAAAATAAGCTAACTCATGGTTTACAATAGCGAGTTCAACACTTTCCCACCTCGTGAAGCGATCAATTTGAAACTCATTTACTAAAAGCGAGTTTGATTAAGAACTCGCGCTTACGAAACGTGAGTTTAATTAAAAAAAATTTCCCTTTGAACTCGCTTTTTGCAAACACGATTTCATCCCAAAAATATTTTCTTATGAACTCATTTGTTTGGAACCACTTAATTCATCAAAAATAGATTTCTTCGAACTTCATTGTTCATAACCACGAGTTTATCAAAAATTATGAACTCGCTATTTTTAACCACGATTTTAGGGCAAATTTTTTTTCTTTAAGTGGAATCGTGGTTCACAACCACGATTTTAGAACTTATATTTAACCCCCCCAGCCCCGTGTTTTGCATTCACGCTTTTTCCTCTCTCCCTCTATTGTCTCTCTCTCGCTCTTTACTCCTCTTACTCTGTTCTCTCTCTTTCGAGCTACCTGCTCTCTCTCTCTGTGAAGCTCCCTGCTCTCTCTCTCTCTCTCTCGAGCTCCCTCTGATTCAGTACTGTCTCTCTGTCGTTGGGATGCCTTCTATCATTTACTTTACTGTGAATAAATTAGGATTAGAGTTTATATTTCTGAATATATTTGTGTTTGTGAAAATGTGAATAAATTAGGGTTAGGGTTCATGAATGTGGGGTTAGGGTTAGGGTTTATATTCGTGAATAAAATGTTGTGAAATCAGAAATAATAAATTAAGGTTACGGTTTATATTTGTGAAATTTTAAGTATAGATAATTTGTTGAATGTGAATGTTGAATGTGTTGAATTTTAATTATAGATAATTTGTTGAATTTGTTTAATTATAGATAATTTGTTGAACTTTAATTATAGATAATCTGTTGAATGTGAAATATTTTGCTATAGATAATTTGTTGTTGAATTTGTTGAATGTGTTTAATTATAGAGGGTGATGGTTTTCTATTGAATGTGTTTAATTTGTTTTCTATTCAAATTCATCTCCATCTGCAACCCAATAGCGACCCATTGCTGAATATAGATCAACCACCGTATATCTCATGATGATATCGCTCGAAATAGCTGTAAAACTTTTGTTGTGGTATGATGCGATATTTATACCATATATACACATGGTAGCTGTATGTATGAAATTATTGTAATCAACTATGCAGCAGAGTTGTCACGTCAACTTTTATGACCTGAACAACTATGCATCAACTTGATAGGAGTTGTCACTTCGACTTTTATGAATTGCATAATTTATTGTTATTCCAAAACAAAAAGTGAAAACATAAAAAAAATAATAAAATAAAAACCAAGCTAATCAACCAACTAAACGTCTGAACTAGTCAAATTTCTCTGCTTGAAATTTTTTTACAAAATAAATGTGAAATTACAATTTCAAAATCTTTAAAATATTTTTAAATTCTTTGAAATATTTATTCTGAAATTTGTTTTACTTTTTAGGGGTATTAACATATTTATTAATTTATTGTTATTTTGTTATGACACCCCCTCAAAATTTTAATAGATTGTATAGCGATCCCGGGTTTACCCCTTGTTGTATAGTGATCCGGACATGTGTCCGTGGATGTTGGTAGTGGATTGTTGTCCTGTTTACGTCCTTTCATATATTGTATTTGAGTTATAGGATGTGTTGGCGTGTTTGTTTCGTTGGTTGTGTTTGGGAGCCAAGGGTTCTTGCCTGAATTTTTTTTTGTCCTTCGCTCGGCGAGGAGTTGGTCGCCGGCGAGAGTTGAGTTTATGTTCGGTGGGTCGAGCAGGCGGCTTCGCTGGCGGCGGCTGCGTCTGGCTGGACTGAACACCATGATTTGGCTCGGCGAAGCCGCCGCTTCAGCGATCTGGTTCGATCTTCGCTCGGCGGCGGTTCGCCTTCAGCGTCGTCTAGTTGCAGAACTGAAGGGTCGAGCTCGCTCGGCGAGCTTTATTCGCCGAGCGAGCTTCTAGGATGTTGGCTCGGCGAGACCTTCTTGGCTCGAGCTACGGTTTCAGGTATGCAGTCGCCGGCGACCAAGTCTTCGCCGAGCGAGCCTATTTATATCGATTCAGCAGCCGATCTAAACTTCACTTTTTCAAAAGTTTTATATCTTCAAACCCTAAATTTGAGAGCCTCTCTCTCTAGACTTGCCTTCTCTCTAAGAAATCATCTCCCTAGAGTGTGAATCTACCCTAAGTGCTTTGTTAAAAAGATAGAGGGTGACTTGGGCTTCGATCTAATCTGAGAATATTTGGCTTTGGAGCAAGTTGGGTGTTGGGTCTTCATCTCCTTTTGAGCTCAAACTTTGAGGTAGGGATATCCTACTCCTCTTTATGGATTCTGTCTTTAAATTTTGACATTTTGATGTGTTGGGGATAGTTGTGTAATTTTGAGAAAGTTTGGGACTTTTATGCAATTTTATAAAAGTTTGGGACTTTTATGCAATTTTATAAAAGTTTGGGGGCTTTTGTGCAATTTTATAAAAGTTTGGGGATTTGTTTTAAATAAACCTATATGCACGGTTGGTACATAGAAGTGAGATTAATGTGGAATCATTGATGAAAATGGAACCTTAGGGGTTGAATGTTAATTATGGAAAATGCTATAATTATATTGTTTAATTAATTGGGATAATTAATTGTGGAATTGGGATGTTGATTATATATCCATTGCGCATTTATTTTCTGTTTAGAAATATCTGCTTTGGGCTATCGGTGGAGGATAGTCTTGATTGTTGTAGACAATGCATGATGATTAGGCAAATTAAAACCAATCATTGAAATGTGTCATTGAGTATGACAGTTGAAGAATACATTAACTTTATGTATTGATTTGTGATGTGTATAATTGTTGTTTATATGCATTGTGTTGTGTTGGAGAAGATAGGGGATGTACTCCACGGTTTAGGGGAAGATAGGGGATGTACCTCTAAACCGGATGTTGTTTGGGAGAAGATAGGGGATGGACTCCGTAGATAAAGCTCATATGCTTGTCTTGGAAATGTGATATAGCTAGTATGCATATCTGTGAAAGTAGTGAAGTTGTAAGTGGTTAATATGAGTTTTTGTCTCATATGAGTTGTGTGGCCAGGTTCTGAGCCATGAGTTATAAATTGATAATTTAATGAAAATGAAGAGTGAGTTGAATATAGACATGAAAGTCTTGGAATTGAAATGTGTTATGAAAGAATGTAAAAGTGTTGACCATCTATCAACTGTTAATCTTTTAGTCATTATTCATAACTGGTTTAGTATATTTCTACTGGGCTGTGGCTCACCCTATATGGGAACATCATTTTCAGGTACAGGCAGCATGCCACCTCCAAGGACTTAGCTTGGGAGGCTAGTGGCGGATGGACTTTTTGACTTCTATTTACATTTGATGTGTTACATGTAATCTCAAGCCAAGGGCTTTACGTGTATTGAGCTAGAGCTCTTTTGATTGCAACCAAGTGTTAACTTGGAAAGTTGTAAGCCTTTAAGGCATCCGCTTTTATTGTTTACATGTAATACTTTTATGCAAACGATTCGATTAAATAGAAGAAGGTGGACTTTTAGTATGTTGATGCATGTTCGATCGATGGGTTTATTGTCTTTATTTTGAGGCGATACAACTTGGTATCGAGGCGTCGGGGTTGAATACTTTGGAGTGCGTGGGGAAGTGATTAGGATCACAATGGGTTTGTCTCGCTTGATAGAGACTTAGTGTAGTGTCATATGCTATGTGTTTAATTGATAACATGTTTATGTGATTATTTGGGTATGGGATTTAATTTCTAGGATGTTGACTGGATCCTTGGGTTTCTGGGAGTCTTGTTGGAAAGGCACTTGATCAATGCCGTTTCTCACAGGAACTCTGGTAACGCCTCGGGACTATCATTATCAAGAAATGAAATTCGTAAGTGCTTATGTGTTTATGTGCTTACGTGGAGTGAATTATTGTGGTCCATGTTTTAGGACGCGAGTGTTTAGTTATGGCACGTTTATAAATGTGCTAACGTTCTGTGTTACCTTTATTAGGATGTCAGGACGAGGAAGAGGTGGAAGGCGTGGTAGGCCTAGGAGGCAGGATATGCCTTTACCGGATGAGATTCCAGCTCAGAAGGGGTTGGTCGAGCCAATGTGGCGAGCCAAGAGCGGCGAGCTATGGGCGCTCTAGCCCGAGAGATAGCAGGCGTTCGGAGTCGATGGGTATTCTCGAGCCGAGAATCGAGCTCGGGTTGTTATTGCAGAATCACGGGGACGTTCTTTTTGAAGAGGGAGTTCTTCGGTCTAATCCGGATGAGTTTGTGGGTGATCCAAAAGAGCCGCTTAAAGGCGATGAATGGCTCGAGCAGGACACGAAGACGTTTGAGATGCTAGGCATCGAAGGCAATCTTGAAGGTGACCTTGGCATCTTTCGGTGAAAGGGGATCTTGGTCGATGGTGGAAGTTCACCAAGGGTCGTATTGGGGTACTTGGAAGGCTTTTGTTGACGCTTTTGAGAGAAGTTTTGTCTCCATTTGCTCAGAGAAGTTGAGGGTCGATTCTGCCCGGCTCAAGCAGGGGCTTTATCGATGGCCGAGTTTGAGGCCTCATTCACTAGTTTGTCGAGTTTGCACTGAATTGGTGGCGTCAGGAACGCCGTTGCATTGAGTTTGAGAAGAAGTTGAGCGGCCTCAAGTTGAGAATTAATGGGGTCTATGTTTGGGATTATGGGCGTGGTTGATCTGCGGCTCATCTTGAGATTATGATCAGGAAGAGGATGAAGGGCGAAAAGGCTCCAAGAGGAGTCGAGGAGGACAGGCGATAGTAGGAGACAGAGGTTATAACCCTCGGCGATCTCGTGGTGGAGTTCTCGTCGACTTTCAAGATCCGAGTCTGAGCTCGGGAGGCGATCGAGGAGAGTTTACTTGTTACAAGTGTGGCGGTAGGGTCACAAGGCTTGATTTGCCTTGAAGAAGGAGGTCGAGGGCATCTTCTTCACCAGCCACAGGTCGAGTTTGGGCGGCGGCCCTTGTCCTGTGCTCGATGTGGGCAACTGGGCACTGAAGAGGTTCTTACAGTTGAGTGCCACTTCAGGAGCGTCTGGTTCTAGGCAGACGCAGGAATTTCAGACAGCTCAGTCTGTGCAGGCCTCGAGGGCCAATCCGGGAGCCGTCATCCGGTCGTCTGTGATCATATGCTCCCGAGGTGGCGGTGGACCAGAGTCTCTGGCGGCGTGTATCTTTGTTGCTTGCAGATTTGGTACCAACTCCATCAGTAGTGAGAGGTACTTTTTTGTTTTGCAACTCGGTTGCTTGCTAGAGTGTTGATTGACACGGTGCATCTCATTCTTTTGTATCTCTGCATTTGCATCGTGTTGGAACCGGAGTTAGCACTTTTAGCATCTCCTATTTGCGTTGTGTCACCTATTGGGGTGAGTTAATTTTGAGGCACGGATGTAGAGGTTGTGATATAGAGGTTACGATCATCGACTTCCCTTTCCATTTGTAGTTATGCCCATGAAGGGCTTTGATGTTATTTTGGGTATGGGTAGTTATCGTCATACCTGTTATTGATTGCTACCGGAGGGTTACTTCTTTGTCTGATGAGCGGGAGTTTTTCCATTTCTTAGGAGACCGAGTTGGTAGTGTTATGCCATTGAGGTGCGGTCATGGCGAATGAGCTTAGTAGTCTACTTGCTAGTTTTGAGAATGGTGAGTGTTGAGACCAGTTGAGTTGCCAAGGGTAGTTTGTGAATACTCGGACGTCTTTCCCGAGGATCTTATTGATTTGCCACCCAAGAGATAGAGTTCTCTATTGATTTAGTGCAAGACGGCCGATTTCTATGGCACCTTATCGTTTTGCCCAGCAGAGTTGATTGAGTTGAAAGTTCACTCAAGAATTGCTAGATAAGGGCGTTAGCCCTAGTGTATCGTAGTGGGAGCACCGGCCCTCTTTGCTAAAAAGAAAGATGGTGCCTTGAGGTTGTGTATCGACTACCGAAAGTTGAATCGGGCTACGGTTAGAATAAATACCCTATGCCCGTATAGATGATTTGTTTGACGGTTGAAGGGTTCCGTTGTTTCTCTAAGATAGATTTGAGATCGGGTTACCACCGGTTGAGGGTCGAGAGGAGGACATTAGAAGCGGCATTAAAATGCAGCGGTATGGCCATTATGAGTTCTGGTGATGCCATTTGGGCTCACCAATGCACCGGCGATCTTTATGGACTTGATGAACCGGATCTTCCGGAATTCTTGGATCGTTTGTGGTCGTTTTGTGGGCGACATTCTTATCTATTCACCCTCAGAGAAAGAGCACGAGGAACACTTGAGAGTAGTGCTTGAATTGCTTAGAGCCCATAGGTTGTATGCCAAGTTTGGGAAGTCGAGTTACGGCTAAAAGTCAAGTTCTTAGGCCATGTAGTTTAGGGAAGGGGTGTCTGTTGATACATCAAGACGAGGCGATGCAAGATTGGGCCTGACTAAGAGTGTGTTTGAGATCCATGATTTTGGGATTACGGGTACTATCGTCGGTTTGTGAAAGATTTCTCGAGTTAACCGCCGTTGACTAGGTTGACTCGCCAGGAGTCAAATTTGTATGGAGTGAGACTTGTGAAAAGTCGTTTGAGTTGAAAGTTAGATTGACCACCGCTCGGTCTTGATTATTAGGAGAGGTCGGGTTATGCGGTCTATTGTGATGCCTCACGAGAGGGTTTTGGGTTGTGTGTTGATGCAAGGAGGAAAGTGGTAGCTTATGGCTCACGCCGCTTAAAAATACACGAGAAGAATTACCCTACACACGACCTAGAGTTAGCGGTCATGATCTTTGCCTTGAAAATCTGGAGGCACTACCTTTATGGTGAGAGATTCGAGGTGTTCTCGGATCATAAGAGTCTCAAGTATCTGTTTTCACGAGAAAGACTTGAACTTGAGGCGAGGAGGTGGATGGAGTTCATTGAGGATTACGACTTGAGTTGCATTATCACCCGAGGAAGGCCAATGTTGTGGCGATGCCCTTAGTAGGAAATCCATTAGTGATGTAGCTTGTGTAGCCATCCGAGAGTGGGAGATGTTGGGGGCACTTGGCGAGTTTGATTTGCTTGGGCGAATCCGTTGAGGCTGGCCTTGTTTTTGTTGTTCAGTGACCTACACTTGTGGCTCGAGTGTTAGAGGCCTGAGAGGTGGCCTTGAGGTAGAATCCTCGAGAGAAGATCTCCGGTGGGAAAGTTGAGAAGGTTTGGCGGTGTATCCGACTTGAGTGTGAGATCCGAGACCGCTTGTTTGTCTGAGTCTTCTTAGAGGAGGTACTCGAGAGTTTCACCATTCGCGCCTTGCGATGCATCCGGGAGGTACTAAGATGTATCAAGATTTGAGTCGCCAGTTTTGGTGGGGGTGCATGAAGGGAGATGTGGCAGTCTTCGTGTCTAAGTGCCTTACTTGTCAGCAAGTGAAGGCCGAGCATCAGAGGGCAGCGGGTTTGTTGCAACCCTTGCCTATTGCCGAGTGGGAGTGGGAGCATGTCACTATGGACTTCGATGGAGGTCGTCCGAGGACTCGGGGTAGTGATGCTATTTGGGTGGTTGTAGACGGTTGTGAAGTCGGCGCATTTCATTCTATCGCGTGAGAGATTCGTGGACCATCTTGCCGACTTGTATATCCGGGACATAGTGAGATTGCACGGGGTCCCGGTGGCGATTGTCTCGAGATAGAGATCCTCGTTTCTTTGCTAGGTTGTGGCGAGTTTGCAGAGTGCTTTGCGCACTAAGTTGACCTTTAGTGCGGCTTATCACCCTCGGGACCGGCGGTCGGCGTACTATTCAGATCCTTGAGGATATGCTTGAGGTTGTGTCCTTGATTTGATGGGGCGTGGGAAAGGCACTTGCCATTGGTGGAGTTGCCTATAACAACGATTATCGATCTAGCATCGGTATGGCACCGTTTGAGGCCTTGTATGGCCGACCTTGTAGGTCTCGGTTTGTTGGGCGAAGTGGGTGACACACCTTTGTTGGGTCGAGTTGGTTAGGGAGACGACGGAAAAAGTTGAGCTTATCCGTAGGAGGCTTGTTCTGACCGTAGTCGTCGAAATCTTATCTTGACCGTAGAGGAGACCGTTGGTGTTTGAGATAGGTGATCATGTCTTCGAAGATATCACCTAGGCGAGGATTGATGAGGTTTGGGAAGAGAGGAAAGTTATCCTCGGTTTATTGGTCCTTTTGAGATCCTTGAGAGGATTGGCGAGGTTGCTTACCGTTTAGCTTTGCCGCTACAGTTGTCCGGAGTTCATGGCGTGCTTCATGTGAGTATGCTTGAGTATGAGCGGATCCATCACACGTGTTGGATTGGACCGATTTGGAGGTAGATGAGGATGCCTCGTATGAGGAGAGACGGTTGGTCTTGGATAGGCGGGATCAAGTCTGCGTGGTAAGACCATTCCTTTGGTTAAGGTTTTGTGGAAGCATCACGGGTGGAGGAAGCCACTTGGGAACGTGAGTTGGAAGTCCATGAGAAATATCCGGACTTGTTTGTTGATTTGTAGTCATGTAATGAGAACTTGTAATTTTGTTGAACTTTGAGAACATTGTATGTGTCTTAAGTTGTAAAACATGGTATATGTTTTGATTTAAGGAAGTAGTGTAAAACTTGCCTTAATGTGAGAATTGATTATAATGTTGCATGTGTTGGCTATATTATAGAATTGGAGATGTATCATGAAATTTTGTTATGATATGATTTGTGAAACCATGTATATTGAGAATGGTTGGAAAGTGGAACAAGAAATGCATGTTATAGATGCGCTTGAAAATGTATATTGCGAAATGCCTCTTGATAAGAGATGGATGACCGGTAATGGGTCGAATTGTTAAATATTGTGTTATGACATTGTTTAAAATGGAGAAAAAAAAAAGGCTTGCTTTTCAAAAACTTGTTTTAATTTCGGGGACGAAATTCTTTAAGGGGGGGAGGTTATAGCGATCCCGGGTTTACCCCTTGTTGTATAGTGATCCGGACATGTGTCCGTGGATGTTGGTAGTGGATTGTTGTCTGTTTCGTCCTTTCATATATTGTATTTGAGTTATAGGATGTGTTGGGCGGGTTTGTTTCGAGTTGGTTGTGTTTGGGAGCCAAGGGTTCTTTTGAAATTTTTTTTTGTCCTTCGCCGGCGAGGTTGGTCGCCGAGCGAGAGTTGAGTTTAATGTCGGTGGGTCGAGCAGGCGGCTTCGCTCGAGCGGCGGCTAACGTCTGGGCTGGACTGAACACCATGATTCGCTCGGCGAAATCGCCCTTCGCCGAGCGACGGTTCAGTCTTCGCCGGCGAAGGCGGTTAAGGCTCAGCGTCGTCTGAAGGTCGAGCTCTGGCTCGTGCGAGCTTTTATTCGCTCGAGCGAGCTTCTAGGATGTTGGCTCGAGCGAGACCTTCTTGGCTCGAGCTACGGTTTTCTGTGTCTGGTCGCTCGAGCGACCAAGTCTTCGCTCGGGCGAGCCTATTTATATCAGTTCGCAGCAGCGATCTAAACTTCACTTTTTCAAAAGTTTTATATCTTCAAACCCTAAATTTGAGAGCCTCTCTCTCTAGACTTGCCTTCTCTCTAAGAAATCATCTCCCTAGAGTGTGAATCTACCCTAAGTGCTTTGTTAAAAAGATAGAGGGTGACTTGGGCTTCGATCTAATCTGAGAATATTTGGCTTTGGAGCAAGTTGGGTGTTGGGTCTTCATCTCCTTTTGAGCTCAAACTTTGAGGTAGGGATATCCTACTCCTCTTTATGGATTCTGTCTTTAAATTTTGACATTTTGATGTGTTGGGGATAGTTGTGTAATTTTGAGAAAGTTTGGGACTTTTATGCAATTTTATAAAAGTTTGGGACTTTTATGCAATTTTATAAAAGTTTGGGGGCTTTTGTGCAATTTTATAAAAGTTTGGGGATTTGTTTTAAATAAACCTATATGCACGGTTGGTACATAGAAGTGAGATTAATGTGGAATCATTGATGAAAATGGAACCTTAGGGGTTGAATGTTAATTATGGAAAATGCTATAATTATATTGTTTAATTAATTGGGATAATTAATTGTGGAATTGGGATGTTGATTATATATCCATTGCGCATTTATTTTCTGTTTAGAAATATCTGCTTTGGGCTATTGGTGGAGGATAGTCTTGATTGTTGTAGACAATGCATGATGATTAGGCAAATTAAAACCAATCATTGAAATGTGTCATTGAGTATGACAGTTGAAGAATACATTAACTTTATGTATTGATTTGTGATGTGTATAATTGTTGTTTATATGCATTGTGTTGTGTTGGAGAAGATAGGGGATGTACTCCACGGTTTAGAGGAAGATAGGGGATGTACCTCTAAACCGGATGTTGTTTGGGAGAAGATAGGGGATGGACTCCGTAGATAAAGCTCATATGCTTGTCTTGGAAATGTGATATAGCTAGTATGCATATCTGTGAAAGTAGTGAAGTTGTAAGTGGTTAATATGAGTTTTGTCTCATATGAGCTGTGTGGCCAGGTTCTGAGCCATGAGTTATAAATTGATAATTTAATGAAAATGAAGAGTGAGTTGAATATAGACATGAAAGTCTTGGAATTGAAATGTGTTATGAAAGAATGTAAAAGTGTTGACCATCTATCAACTGATAATCTTTTAGTCATTATTCATAATCGGTTTAGTATATTTCTACTGGGCTGTGGCTCACCCTATATGGGAACATCATTTTCAGGTACAGGCAGCATGCCACCTCCAAGGACTTAGCTTGGGAGGCTAGTGGCGGATGGACTTTTTGACTTCTATTTACATTTGATGTGTTACATGTAATCTCAAGCCAAGGGCTTTACGTGTATTGAGCTAGAGCTCTTTTGATTGCAACCAAGTGTTAACTTGGAAAGTTGTAAGCCTTTAAGGCATCCGCTTTTATTGTTTACATGTAATACTTTTGTACAGAACAGTTCAGTTAAATAGAAGAAGGTGGACTTTTATTATGTTGATGCATGTTCGATCGATGGGTTTATTGTCTT
Source organism: Camellia lanceoleosa (assembly GCA_025200525.1). Classification (NCBI taxonomy): domain Eukaryota; kingdom Viridiplantae; phylum Streptophyta; class Magnoliopsida; order Ericales; family Theaceae; genus Camellia; species Camellia lanceoleosa. The sequence goes on along the minus strand of CM045760.1, from coordinate 151,672,838 downwards.
TATTTTGAGGGCGTTACAGATTGCATAATTCACAAGGGCATAGTAGGTATGGTACGATAATAAATTGTAGCTCGGTGCGGTGATACGTCCAATATTTGTCAGTGATGCGCACCAATTACTTGAACCGGTGTAATAATTTGGATGCTTTGTATTTCCTCAGATGCTATGTGACTTTGTGCAGCGATGTATGTGACTTTGTGAAGTGATGTAGTGATGCATGTCGCTTTATGCAGTGATGCAGTAGTGCATCTGACTTTCTGACTTTGCCATGCTTATATAGTTTGTCACTTTTTTCCTCACATTACGTGATGCATGTGACTTTCTGCAGCGCAAGTAAATGCTTTATTTTTTTTTATCACATTGCAGAATATACAAAAAGAAGCAAAAAATGCAAATAGGAGAAAATAGGATGACTGTGAAGTTCATTAAGTGAAAATAAAATAAAATATAGGTTGTTTATGAAGAATATTAGTTTAAAACAAAGAAAATTTAAGGATTTAATTTCATTTATAATTTTTTGAAAATACCAATTTGTACTGAAATCGTCAATTCCAAGTCACTATTTACTGTATTAAAAAAGTAAGCATGAAAAAATAGTTTCATGGGGCGATGTGACAACTCACTGCATATTGTTTTATTTGACAACTCCTTTGCTCCAATATGAAGGGATTGCAGTGTCATCCTCTGTCCTACAATGATGACTTTATCTGACAACTACGTCCGTGACTACATCACAGGTACACAAAGTCACGGGTACTCAGGATTGTATGAAATGAAAAGCTAAAAAATAATATCACGGGTATCACTTCTTCCATAGTGCCCTAGCATGCATTATCGTCACTAGATCATGTCTAGTTAACCCTCAGTATGATGTCTATAAATAGCGACAATCCCAGTATGATGTTTGTTCAAGTCATAACAATAGTAATATATCTACAATTACTATTATTATTTGTTTGTTTATTTTAGGAACAATGTCTTCAAGAGGTGCAGGAAGTTCACGCCAACAAAGAAATCCAAAAGTGTGGCTGCTACCTCCATTTAGTTATGACTACAAGAGCGAAAAGTACTCGAGTCCGAAGGATTATTATGCTGGTATCCGAGCAGAATGGGCGTTCAGGGTAACGGAGCAAGAAGGAATGTTTAATGATCTACGTAACTTTGGGACACCGGTACCTCATCGTCGTTCATTAACCATGGCTAGACGAAATGTCAGTGACTATGAAAAAGCAGTTAGTAGAATTAAGAAGGAGAACAACAGAATGTTGATGCGAAGATGTCGACATTTCATGCTTCAGCTAGCCACCGAAATGGCAGAAGCAAGCAACAGAGATTTGAAAGTGATTGAGTGAAATAATGTCGTAAACAATGAAAAATATCTCTCTGACTACTACATGTCAGATAAGGAATGAGAAATCAAACACCTTTATCTTCCATATATATTTGTATGTTGTCTGGAGTGTAAGACAATGTTGTTGTTCATCTAAGGTACGGATGTATTTGAAGTATTTGTTTAATGAACCTGAAGTTTATGAAATAATTACATTTATAACAGCACATTTATTAGTTCATGACTTTCTTTATTGAATTGCAATGAGTTAATGAATGTTCTGGATTAACAAATGGATTAATGTATGTTGAATTATGTGAATACTTAAAACACATAAAACAGAACAGGTAGCTCGGTGGAAAGCTTCCCTTAACTGGGGCTCGTGAAATAGGGATCCTGTATGTGAAAAATTTCAATCTCCATCGGATTAATGTATGTTGAATTAATAGGGATCCTGGATTAATGTATGTTGAATTATGTGAATACTTAAAAAAAACACATAAAACAGAATAGGTAGCTCGGTGAAAAGCTTACCTTAACTGGGGCTGGTGAAATAGGGATCAATTTACAAAGAATTTCATTCTCCATTAGGAAAGAAGAAAGAGTCATCTTCCAATTCCTGGAAGTCCAGTAAAAATGATGACTCTGGTAATGAATGAGGGGTTGACAGAAAACTAAACTCGGTGAAACGAACTACCGCCTTCAATAACACATAAAACAGAACAGGTAGCTCGGTGAAAAGCTTCCCTTAACTGGGGCTCGTGAAATAGGGATCCTGTACGTGAAAAATTTCAATCTCCATCGGATTAATGTATGTTGAATTAATAGGGATCCTGGATTAATGAATGGATTAATGTATGTTGAATTATGTGAATACTTAAAAAAAACACATAAAACAGAATAGGTAGCTCGGTGAAAAGCTTCCCTTAACTGGGGCTGGTGAAATAGGGATCAATTTACAAAGAATTTCAATCTCCATTAGGAAAGAAGAAAGAGTCACCTTCCAATTCCTGGAAGTCCAGTAAAAATGATGACTCTGGTAATGAATGAGGGTTGATGAAAACTAAACTCGGTGAAACGAACTACCGCCTTCAATAACACATAAAATGCGAGCAGTAGCTCGGTGAAAAGCTTCCCTTAACTGCGCCTCGTCGAATAGGGATCCTCTACGTAAAGAATTTCAATCTCCATCAGGAAAGAATAAGGAGTCGCCTTCCAATTCTTGTAAGTCCAGTACAAATGATGACTCTGGTAAGGAATGGAGGGTTGACAAAAAACTAAACTTCGGGGCCTGGACAAACAAGCTCAAACCCAAGTGGTTGGTTCAGTTGGGGGACTAAGTTTAAAACCCAATTGGTTTTACTTGATTTGGTTGGGATGAATCACTATTTACAATTAATTATACCCAAACATATTGTTTTCTGCACCTTTTTAAAGAAATTGACGATTCTCTTAGTATAGAAACTAGAATTGTAACCAGTTCTAATGACGATGATTTGTTATTTTTCGGATTTATACCCAAAGAGAACAACACTTCTGAAATTACTGTGTAATACCAGTTTTCCAGACAGATTTTAATGCACCAATTTTCTGGACAGATTTGAATGCACCATGATATTCACAAACATTGGTGGCCAAGTACTCCTACCTAACCCACGTTTCACTCACAAGGTGCACCATTATTTTTTCAAACATTGAGTAGTCAAATCGTGGAGAGACTTGTCAGTATATGCAGATGGATTGTGAAGTCATGTGACCTGGTGCACAGGCTTTGGTTTTCTCGATATTTTGCTCAATTATTTGATACACAATGACAACTCATCTCTTAATGATATATGTGGGATTCTCAATTCAGAAAGTCACTTGGCAACAGTGAATTCACTGATTTACCTTACAGTGAGCATGCCCTTATTTTGTGGGTATATGCAGATGGATTGTCAAGTCATGTGAATTGGTGCACAGGCTTTGGTTTTCTCGATTTTTTGGTCGATTTTTTTATTACTGTGATAACTCATCTCTACTTGATATATGTGGGATTCTCAATTCAGAAAGTCACATGGCAATAGTGAATTCACTGCTTTACCTTACAGTGAGCATGCCCTTATTTTGTGGGTATATGCAGATGGATTGTCAAGTCATGTGACTTGGTGCACAGACTTTGGTTTTCTCAATTTTTTGCTCGACTTTTTTATTACAATGACAACTCATTTCTTATTAATGTATGTGGGATTCTCAATTCAGAAAGTCACATGGCAACAGTGAATTCAGCGATTTACCTTCTGATGAGCATGCCCTTATTTTGTCAGTATATGCAGATGGATTGTCAAGTCATATGACTTCAAGTCATGTGACTTGGTGCACAGACTTTGGTTTTCTCAAATTTTTGCTCGACTTTTTTATTACAATGACAACTCATTTCTTATTAATATATGTATGATTCTCAATTCAGAAAGTCACATGGCAACAGTGAATTCACTGATTTACCTTACAGTGAGCATGCCCTTATTTTGTCGGTATATGCAGATGGATTGTCAAGTCATGTGACTTGGTGCACAATATTTCCTTTTTTCTGGTTTTTTATTCTATTAACAACTCATACCTTGTTCGTTTTTGTGAGATTGTCATGCAGGGCCATATTTTTAAAGCTGTTCATAACCAACTATATAAACGACTATAGGTGAAGACACAACCTTATAACTCATTTCGCCCTACGAAATTATCATTCATTTGTTTTAAAAAATTAGCATGGCTACATAGTTCATGGGAGGGAGTGGGAATCGCAGAGGTGGTAGGAACTTGCAAAGGGGTGACAGTTCACGACGAGGAGAGGGAAGGGGAAGTGGCGATGCTGAAGATGAAACACCATTTGCTTCGTTAGATGCCTCTTGTGCTTATCATGATAGGTTTGGGAAGCGACATTTTGTCATGCCCAAGTACTATCGAGATCCATGTGGTTTGGTGGAGGAACCATCAGATAATCAAACAGGATATGGTTTAGCAAACGCTAGACTTCTGAAGTGGCCCGCACTATTTATAGAGCGAGTCCAAATGGAAAGATTATGTCGGGAAAATCGATTGAAGGTGCCAAAAGCACGTTCTGTTGAGATCCAAAAGGAAGATCCTAATAATGTTGATCGACTATGTGAAAGACTACAACGTGAGATTTCTCAAATGAACCGTAGGTTAGCCCGCGATATCTTGACTATACATAGTTAAGAATGATGCCCGGAAGAACAAAACAGAACCAAATGATGCGGCTATCAAGGGTATCATGGAGGATCCTCGGCTTGTCTCGATCTTTGAGCTGGATTGTTCGGACTCTGAGCCACCTACCAATTTAAGCGCGAATTAGGTGTTAATGTCTACACTTCGGCAATATTAGGTCATGCATTAATATGTAATGTCTGTGTTAGAGTAAGTGTTTCCGTAATGAGTTGGTCAGATTGTCTGGCTAATATTTGTCTGTCTAACTGTTATGTTTATATATGTATTGTGTGTTCAGTTCATGGTGTCCACAATGTATTGTTGTTCGAGACTTATGTTTGTACTACTTATGTATTTTTGTGGGAGACTTATGTGTGTTTTTCCTCAAGGTTTTATGAATTACATTATCAGCTTCTAACCCAAAACAAGGACAACAGAAAAAAAAAATATTATTTAAATGAAAACAACTTTAGTAAAGCCAAAACCAATTTCTAAATAACACATTCTACCCCAAAACGAAGAGAAGAGAAAAAAAATAAAAAATAACAAAGTTTACATGAAAACGGCTTTAGTAAAGCGAGAAGAAATTTATGAATTACATTATCAGCTTCTAACCCAAAACAAAGACAACAGAAAAAAATATATATTATTTACATGAAAACGGCTTTAGTAAAGCCAAAACAAAATTATGAATAACACATTCTAACCCAAAACAAAGACAAGAGAATAAAATAAAAAAATAAAAAACTTTACATGAAAATGGCTTTAGTAAAGTGAAAAGAAATTTATGAATTACATTATCACCTTCTAACCCAAAATAAAGACAAAAGAAAAAATATATATATTTAAATGAAAACAGATTTTTTAAAGCCCAAACAAATTACTGAATAACACCTTCTAACGCAAAACAAAGAAATAATAATTATGAAAAAACTGACATCAAAACGGCTTAACCAAAGCTAAAAAAATTTATGAATTACATTATTACCTTCTAACCCAAAACAAACACAAGAAAAAATAAAATAAATTTACTTTAGTCAAACAAAATAAAAAAATGCTGAATTACACATTCTAACCCAAAATAAAGACAAAAGGAAAGAAAAAAAAAATTAATATGAGAATGGTTTTAGTAAAAGAATTTTAACCAAAAAAATTATTTTGAAATATATTATCACCAAAACAATGACAACATAAACAAAAGAACGAAATTTTTTTCTTTAAAGTTTAGTAAAATTGAAATTTTAAAAAAAAATTACGCTAAAAGCGCGGTTCATAAAAAAATTTGGTAAAAAACCGTGGTTCTAAAGAGTGAGGGTGGAAGAAAATTTTTTTTTCATAAAACATGGGTTTTGATGAACTCGTGGTTACAAAGAGCGAGTTCATTAGAAAATTTTTTTGATAAACTCGTGCTTACAAACAGCGAGTTCAGAAGTGCTAAACTCATTCTTTCAGAAAGCGAGTTCAGAAGAAATCTATTTTTTGATGAACTCGTGGTTTCGAACAGCGAGTTCATCAGAAAATATTTTTGGGACGAAATCGTGTTTGTAAAAGGCGAGTTCAAAGGGGAAAAAAATTTAGTTAAACTCGCGTTTCGTAAGCGCGAGTTCTTAATCAAACTCGCTTTTCGTAACAGCGAGTTTCACATTTGGCTGACTTCGCGCGACAAGGGTGGGCAAGTGTTGAACTTGCGATTGTGAACCGCGAGTTAGCTTATTTTGGGAATTCTTTCAAAACTAGGCTTAGTTTGGAAATTCCCTTATTATTTTGGCTTATTTAGGGAAATGCCCCGAAAATGTCCACCTTCAGTTTTGATTTGTATTTTTTTGATGTGACAAATTTTTGATAATATTTATTTACGGGATGTGTTGTTGAGTTGTGATTGGTTACGGGTACAACATATGAGTGCCAGTACTTATCTGTATTAAAAAATTTCTCAAATTTCAGAAGAGAGAAACAAAAAAAAAAAAAAAAAAAGGTATGTATGTTATGCATTGTTGATGCCTGAATGGCGAGAGAGAGGAGTTTTAGAGAGAGAAATGAAATAGATACAGATGATTTATGATACAGATGTGTGATGTTAGCTTGATTACATATATAATGATGAATCAAAGCTAGTGATATGATAATATATAAAAAATGAATAAAATAAAATAAAATAATTATAATATTACAAGTCAAAATATCAAATCATAAGTCAAGGCACAATTCTAAAACTTCTTATTTAGTGGTCTCAAACATTTTTAATCAAAGGCTCTGGAGTACATTACTATGGAGAGAGAGAGAGAGAGAGAGAGAGAGAAGAATGGAACGGTAGTGGTGAGAATTGGGACTTAATACTGAATTTTTTTAAGTTAAAAAATTATTTGATAAAAACTTAAGTATTGAAGTAAAAACCAATTATTTGATATATATATAAGAGTAAATTTGAAATTTATAATTTTTAAATTATATATTTTAATTTTTATATTGTGATGGTGGTGGTAGTTATAGCGTTGAAAGTGGTAGTGGTGGTGGTAGCGATCGGAATAACGTTGGTAGTGATAATAAAATGATAATAGTATTTATGGAAACAATGGCAATAATGATGAAGGTAGTATTGGAAAATTGGTTTATATATAAGGCATATTTTGGGCCGACTTTGAGCCCAAAATTGAGTGGGCCCCAAACGTTATTTGGGGTGGGTCCGAAGAGGTGAAAACGGAACGTCAAAAACCATTTATGAGTGAATGGGAAGTTGACGTCGGTTTCGGGTCTAACATTAATTTTTATTTAGATAAAATTCATTTGAATTTTTTCAATAAAAATTATTGTAGGAATTTAATTTAATTCTAAATTCAAATTTTGGGTTCCTAAGTGGTTTCCTAAAGTTTGTAATTGTGGGAATTTAATTTAATTCTAAGTTCAAATTTTGGGTTCCTAAGTAAATTCATAAAGCTTGTATCTCTTCCTTTATTTATTAAACTATTTCAATAGTTTAATATATATATTTTAAATAGTTTAATTAAATAAATAAAAGTTCCCAACAGTTCCACTAACGGAACAATTTTCAATTGTTTGAAAATTTGGTCTCAACGGTCAAAAATTGTTTGATTTAAACAAGTGCACCTGTTCGGTTTCCTAAAGCACCTGTTGACCATTTTCATACCTGTTCGGACCACAGGTTTGGCCTATAAATAAGAGCCTTATTCCAACAGTCTCTGGATCTGGAAAAAAAAATCGATCTGATGAAGTGAGTCTGCAAAAGTCCTTTTGTTGTCTAATTTTCTTCTTCGCATTATTTATTCTTCATATTAGATTTAGTGATAAGATATCACCTATATCAGATAATAAGGAAAGCTGCAGCATCGATACCAAGGGCAGCTGCAGCATCACTCCTAATACAGATGCACCCACAGTATCTCCTCTATCAGTCAGTTAGAGTTTGTTAGAATTTATACCAGAATTAGTTTCTAATTCTGTTAGTTGTAACTGATTGTAACTAGTTCTAAGGTGTATATATACCCTATGTAATTGGGTTTACTGTATTGATGATTTGAATCTAATAATACAATCTTTCTTCATGGTATCAGAGCTTTGAGCTCCTCCGAGCACAGGCATCCATGGCTACTTCGAGTTCTGGCTTTACAATTCCTCCAGATCTTTCTTTGCTTCTTTCCAATCTATCCTCCTTTGTTACAGTTAAACTGGATACGTCAAATTTTGTGATTTGGAAATCACAATGGCAGAAAATTCTGCGAGCTACAGAACTTCTTGGATATGTTGATGATCCAAGCTCATGTCCACCATTAACTGTTCTTGATGATTCAAGTAAGAGTGTTTCCAATCCGGATCGAGTGAAATGGAATCGTATTGATGCGCATCTGTTAAGTTGCCTGACTGCTACTCTTTCTCCATCAATCTACTCCACGGTTTTACACTGTAATCATTGTTCTGAAGTATGGTCTGCCTTGCATCAGCGTTACACTTCCTTTTCTCGGTCTCATGTTCATCAATTAAAGAATCAATTGAATAGTATTTCTAAGAAAACTGATTCAATGACTGTATATCTTGCAAAAATCAGAGAAGTAATTGATCAGTTAGCTCTTGCTTCGGTATTGATTGACGATGAAGATTTAGTGTTGATAACTCTCAACGGATTACCAGATGAGTATGATGCATTCGCTACTTCCATTCCTGATTACTCTCAACTTCGGGTTTTTGGATGTCAATGTTTCCCTTGGCTCAAGCCTTATGTGACTCATAAACTTCAACCTCACTCTGTGTCTTGTGTCTTCTTAGGGTATCATCCATTTGCCAAAGGTTACAGATGTTAAGACCCTCTTACAGGTCATGTGTATCTTTCTCGGCATGTTCATTTTAATGAATCTTGTTTCCCTTTTCATAGTCTTTCTCCATCTGCACCTGCATCTTCTTCTTTGTCTTCTTTACATCAGTTTTTTTGGTCTTCTCCTTCTTTGTCTTCTAGACAGCTCAGTTCTACTTCTCTTCACACCAAATATGCTTCTCTGCCTTCTGCTGTTCTACAACACAGTTCATCGCCTTGCCAGCCTCCCATCGCTCTCTCTGTCGCTTCTCTTCACGCCACACAGATCTGCTGCCCAGCAGCCTCCCCCTGCTCCTCCTCCGCTTCTCTCTCTTCATCGCCACAGATCTGTTGCTCTGCGGCCGATTACATTACTCATCTTCTTTTGATGCAGCACGGGTTCACCCCAGGCCAGCTACATACTGACCCTGGTTCCCCTGTTTCCTCTGTTCCTCTACAGCAGCCTATTCCTATCCAGTCTATTGCCATTCACCTTCCTTTACATCCTCCAACTACAACTCTTAATTCTCATCCTATGATCACTCGGTCTAAAGCTTCTTTTTCAGCCTATGATCAGTTAGCTCTTGCTTCGGTATTGATTGACGATGAAGATTTAGTGTTGATAACTCTCAACGGATTACCAGATGAGTATGATGCATTCGCTACTTCCATTCGCGCCAGATCTGGTTTTATTACTATGGAAGAGGTGTCTTCTCTTCTTTGTTCTGAAGAGATTCATATGGAGGCTAAACTCAAGAAGTCTTCGTCTGATCCAACAGTTGCCTTCTTCTCTATTAAAGGCAACTCTTCCTCTCGTGGTTCTGGTTATAGAGGAGGCAAATCTCAGCCTCGAGGTAATAGAGGTGGACGGTTTCAGTCTAGAGGTTATCATTATAATGGTAGAGGTGGAGCTAATCACGGACGAGGCAGATCGGTTTTTCCTTAAACTCAATGCCAAATCTGTGGAGGTTTTGGTCACATAGCTATTGATTGCTCGTATAGAATGGACTCTCAATTCCATTCTTCTTCTTCTGGTTCCTCCTCCTCACCATCTGCTCAACACTCCAAAGCATTTGTGGCTTCTTCCAATGCTTCGGTTACAGATTCTTCTACTGCACCAGTGCCTTGGTATCTTGATTCTACGCCCACTGATCACATTACCAATGATATGAGTAATTTGAGTTGCTACCAACCTTACCAAGGTTCTGATCAAATTACTATTGGCAATAGTAATTCTATTCCAATTCACCACACTGGTAAAGTGCTTTTACCTACTCCTCACCATTCTTTCAAATTAAACACTCTTCTTCACACTTCTTCGATTTCTTCAAATCTGCTTTCTGTTCACAAATTAGCCAGAGATAACAATTGTTTTATTACATTTGATGATGCTAACTTTGTGATTCAGGACAAGCATTCGAAGAGAGTGCTTCACAAAGGAACTAACATCAATGGTCTCTATCATTTCCTTCCATCTTCATCTGCTGCTGCATATTCATCTTCATCTGCTGCTGCATGTTGTCCACAAGCTCATCTTAGTTCTAAGAATCCCTCAACCTCTGCTACTGAGGACATTTGGCATAATAGACTTGGTCATCCAAGTTCACTGAAATTGTCTCATCTTAGGAAGCATTTGAATTTTGTTTCTAATAATGTTACACATAACACAGTCTCTTCCAATTGTGTTGACTGCTGTGTTGCTAAAAGCCATAGGCTTCCATTTCATTTGTCTAATTCCACTAGCAATCAACCTCTTTCCTTAATTCATAGTGATGTATGGGGGTCTTTTCAGTCTGCTTCTTCTTACAAATTTTATGTGCTTTTTGTGGATGATTTTTCTAAATTCACTTGGATTTATCCTTTATCTTTTAAGAGTGAGGTTTATTCCAAATTCATTGAGTTTAAAGCATATGTGGAAAAACAATTTCAGACTTCTTTACAAATTCTACGAACAGATGGTGGAACTGAATTTTTTAATAATAAAATGACTCATTTTCTTGCTTCCGAGGGTATTGTTCATCAGCATTCTTGTCCTTACACACCATCTCAGAATGGTGTTACTGAGAGAAAGCATAGGCATATAGTTGATACTACTATTGCATTATTACATCATGCTTCTATGCCTCTTAAGTACTGGTTTGATGTTATTGCTGTGGCTACTTTTTTAATCAACAGGTTGCCTTCTTCTCAGCTAGCTCATAAATCTCCTTTTTGAGTTGTTGTTTCACTCCATTCCTGATTACTCTCAACTTCGGGTTTTTGGATGTCAATGTTTCGGAGAGCTCCAGCGAAGTTTGTTCCGGTGTACGAAGAGCAGAGGGCAAAAATATCAAAGCTAAGGTGTCTGAACAGAAGGGTTAGCAGAGGTAACAGATCCTGTAGAAGTGTTCGTATAAAAGATTTGGAGTTATTTATAAAAAAATGGAAGGAATAGGAAGCAGCCATTCCCGGACCCCCCTTGCGTACCGGAGGTCAAGGACACCGACGGCCAGTGGATATAGGCATAGTTACCGTAGTCGTGCACCTTTTAAGACTTAGTATGTTCGCAGACGATACGTTCAGAATATTCCCCGATTTATTAAGAAGACTAAGAGGGGAGTAAGGAAATTACAGCTATACGATGAACAATTAAGGGAAGTTAAGTTTGATAATAAAGGCGTGTCAAGATTACTTAATGGTATTGAGTTGGGTAATAAGAGATCTGACCGTCAATCAGACAAGATCGTGGTTAAGGGTATCAAATTCATTGGTAATGTTCAATTGGGACAAGATGCTAAGGACGAAGCTGTGGTCCACCACGTGTTGTTTTTTGTCATCAGTGATAATAGTCCGTCAGATTCCGTCCCTACACCTGATAAGATATTTATTGGAGTTGGCGAGGGTAATCTTGAGACCTGGATTGTTGATCCTGACCAGTCCGACCGATTTCGGATGCTAAAAAAAATGAGATTCAAGCTCGTTGGTGGCAAGGACAAAGAGTACGTTCGTCACGGGATAGAAGTTGTAGACCAATTCTTCCCAGTTGATGTTTGGATGGACTACAAAGATACGCTGCTGGGAAATGTTGGAAGCATTCAAAAGGGTGCCATATATTTAGTGGCTGCTACTATTAGTGGAAAGGAATGCAAAATTACTTTAAGGAGTCAAATGTACTTTAAAACTGTTTAGAATTGTAATTTGATATATTTTTATTTCTAATGTTTAGGTTAATGGAGGTGGACGATATAAAAACTGGGGTTGTTGAAGGTGTTTCAGCAAGTGATTTCAGTTGTATTGAACTTGCGTTGCCTAATTTATTTTCTCAATTGAGGTTAAGATACAAACAAAAAAGTATTAAGGTTGATAAAATATTCCCCCTTTTGCGCACCCAATGCTAGTGGGTTGGTCAAAGTAAATGTTTATGATCGGAGGTTAGACGGTAATGACAGTTTACAGGCGTGGTTTATTTTCCCAGTAGATTGTCAATGCGAGTTAGTCTACTATGGGAATGGTTATTGTTCAATTAATGACAAACAGGTGCCATGGATGGTGAAGTATCGACTTGAAAATTCCAATATTAAAAGGGGGGTTACGTATTGTAAAATGAAGGGGTATCTGAAGTATTCTACGAGTGACATGCCAGAAGATTCGCAAATGAGGGCCCCCTCTATTGTTGTGTTATCTAAAAAATATACTAATGATAATGTTGATGTTTTGCATTGTCCTCCAACGAAGGCCATTCCGATTCTGACATGGACTAAGTCTGTTGGTTTACCGGAAAGGCGAAGAGATTTGTTGTTAGGAGGTTTTGGGGAAAGTGGTTCTGTTATTCATGAACGCAGAGGTCGTCTGAGTTTGTCAGAGATTGATGTACGCAGAGGTGGTGATGACACTATTGATGTTGATCCTGGCCCGTCAATTTCAGAGGTTGGTGTTAGCAAAGATGAAGTTGATCGCAGAGGATCAGTTGTTATGGATCCAACAGAATTTTCTAATGTTTTACGAAATGTAATCATCAGTGTAAAAAATAGTGATGTGACTCAAGATGTAATAGTTGATGATAAGGGAAATGTAGTAACTAAATAAAACTTTGAGTGGTTTCATAAATAAAATTAATAAAATTTTTCATTAATCATGACGGTGGTTACATTAACATCAAACCATTCTCTCATTTTTGGGGACATTGCATCTAACCAACTACTGTCCCCATTGGTTAATAAAATACAAGGAATTCCTCCTCTAATAGTGAGATCTGGTTGGAACTTAACAAATACATGGAAATCTCTTTGGCATCCTACTAAATTCTTCATTAATTCGGTAGGGACTGTCGAGTATTTGATGTCGTTTATGACGTTGTAGACGGCGTCTTGGTCGTAGTCCTTGAAACTTATTCTGCCGGAGAAGTAATTGTGTCGTCCGAGGCTTCTGGCCCAGGCGGTTTTGCCTGTTCTTAAGGGTCCTTCGAGGTAGAGGGAGATTGGGCGGATGGGCCTCTGCTCTGGTTCCCGTTATCAGAGGAGGAGGAGGGTTCTTCGTCAGTATATAAATTGATTATATTATTTTTGTGTATCCCTAATCTAAGGAAATCGTCTTCCCTCCAAACGGAGAGACAGCAATTTTGACATAACTCGTACTGAACGCAATTTTGACTTACAAACAAAATATTATTTTCTGCCCATTTTTTTACTTCTTCATTTAAGAAAGGAAATGAATTAAAAGGGCTAGTATATGGGGGCCTCTCTCTTTTGTAATGATCCCTGGAAAATGTTTTTAATTGGGGGTATTTTGTGACGTAATCAGTGGGACATCTTTCTTTCTGAGCAAAAGAATTGTTCCTCCGTTTCTGCTTCGCCAAGTATTCCCCTCCAGAGTTCGTCTTTGTTTTTCGAAGGACTTTTCCCCCTAGATGAAAATTCTCCCCATTCGACAAACTCGCCCTCTTTCTGTATATACTGTCGACTTGCTGTTGGCGAGTGGAGTTTTTCTATATTTGGATGGTAGATCCTCCCATTGGTTCCAGTGAGATCGAAAAATCTCGGGATATCTTCAACAACATGGTATTGATTTTCAAGAGACTTTCAGTCCCGTTGCCAAACAACCTACCATTCGCATTCTCTTGTGTTTGGCTCTTCATAATCACTGGCCTTTGAAACAATTGGATATTTCTAATGCCTTCCTCCATGGTTTGCTTGAAGAAGAGGTGTTTATGTTTCAACCCCCTGGTTTTGTGTCTTCCTCTGCACCAACTCATGTTTGTAAGCTTCATAAGGCTTTATATGGCCTCAAGCAGGCCCCCCGGGCTTGGTACTCCACTTTTTCAGCATTTCTCTTATCTCAGGGTTTTTTCAACAGTAAATGTGATTCTTCTTTGTTTATTCAGAAGACTCCTACCACTATCACTATTCTTCTAGTTTATGTAGATGACATTTTGCTTACTGGCAGCGATTCTTCTTATCTTCAATCCCTTATTACAAAGATGCATCAAGCTTTTTCCATGAAAGAATTAGGGAATATCTCTTATTTCCTTGGTATTTCTATCCAAGGTTCTCCACCTTCTGGTTATTTTTTATCTCAGCAAAAATATGCTCAAGACATTCTCACTAAGGCTGGTTTATCTGATTGCAAGCCATGTTCTTCTCTTCTTGCTGTTAACCCTACTTTTCAGCCTCATTCTACAGCCCCTTATTCTAATCTTACACTCTATCAAAGTTTGGTGGGAGCTTTGCAATATCTTACCATTACTAGGCCGGATTTATCACTTGCCGTTAATCAATGTTGCCAACATATGCATGCCCCTACCAATGGCCATTTCTCTGCTGTTAAGCGACTTCTTCGCTTTGTCAAAGGCACCCTTCATCATGGTTTACAGTTTTCTCCTAGCACGTTTGATGTTCATGCTTTTTCTGACTCAAATTGGGCCGGGGATGTTCTTGACCACAAGTCTACCTCTGGCTATTGTATTTTCTTGGGTTCCAATCTTATTTCGTGGTCTGCAAAGAAACAGGCTACTGTTTCTCGAAGTTCTATTGAGGCAGAATACCGAGCCCTTGCTCACACCACTGCTGAGCTCACCTGGATACTTATGCTGCTACATGATCTTGGCATTACTCTTCCGACTCTTCCTATCCTTTGGTGTGACAATGTCTCTGCCATTGCTCTCGCCACTAATCCGGTGTTTCATTCTCGGTCCAAGCATATAGAAGTTGATTGTCACTTCATTCGTGACAAAGTTCTTGCTAAACAGTTGCATTTGCAATACATTCCTACCACCGATCAATTAGCGGATATCTTCACTAAATCCTTATCTGTTGGCCGGTTTTCTTATCTTAAATCCAAGATCATGGAGTTTAATCACTCCATCAGCTTGCCGGGGCCTGATAAGATATCACCTATATCAGATAATAAGGAAAGCTGCAGCATCGATACCAAGGGCAGCTGCAGCATCACTCCTATTATAGATGCACCCACAGTATCTCCTCTATTAGTCAGTTAGAGTTTGTTAGAATTTATACCAGAATTAGTTTCTAATTCTGTTAGTTGTAACTGATTGTAACTAGTTCTAAGGTGTATATATACCCCATGTAACTGGGTTTACTGTATTGATGATTGGAATCTAATAATACAATCTTTCTTCATTTAGGATAAATTAAAGAGAGTATTAGAACACAAGGTTTGGTTCGCCGAACAAATTGTTTGGAGTACTACTACAATTTGTGAAGATCATTGTATCCTGGGAGATAGACGCCACTCAACTGTAAGTACCATAGCGGGGCGAATCTGTCTTAAGGACAGAGTGTCTCACATTCGACTTGGTCTTATTTTTTTTAATTCCGATTCGATAAATAAATCTGGAATGTTATTTATTTATTTTGTTTGAATTTATTTCAAGTTATTTTATTTACACAGAAGATTGTTCCAACAGGTAGTGGTATAATAGTAGTGTTGGTGGCGGCGGCGGCATGGCGTGGTGGTGATGTAGTGGTAGTAATAATAGTGGTGCCGGTTCATACTCTATGTTCATACTCTATAACTTCCTTTAACTTCCAATTCATACTCTATGTTCTCTACTTTGTCCTTCATCATCTTTTCACGTGTGTTTAATGATTCATAACTTCTCATAACTTCCAAATGAGTAGAAAAGTGTCACATATCCTGCAATTATATAGATAATAACTAATAATAAAATTATTTATTTATGGTGCCAACAATGTTGCAAATTTAAAATTATAATACAATATTTTTTGAGATTATAACTTAAAATCACAATCTCATCTAAAATTACATATTTTAAGTTATGATTTGGTACAAAATTTGTCAAATGTCAACTTCACAACTCTACAAGCATTTTGAAATTATAACTTCACAATCTCATCTAAAATTACATATTTTAAGTTATGATTCAGTGCTGAATTTGTCAAATGTCAACTTCACAACTCTACAAGCACGATGAAACTCAAACATGTGATTTTCATATTAAATGGCAAGTTTTATTTCACACTTTTAAAATTTTATTTTTACGTCCGGTTGAATGGTTGAAATAGGGAGAGATTTGGTTTATACATGAAGTGAAGTAGTTGTTTTTCTTGGCCTTGGTCAAGTGAAATTTTAGGTTCAACACGGCATGTATTTTATGTAAAATTAAAAGAGAAAATTACAATTCAATGATACTGTCATAAAATAATTACAGATTTATGGAAAATTTTAAAATTTTACTTATTATTATTATACTTATAAAATTTGCCACTGATCTGAAATTTTTATTTTAAAAACATACACTGAATTGATATTTTCCAAAATTAAAATCTGTTTGAGTATTTACACTGAGGTTGAAATCACATCTAAAATTGAAATTTGTTGAACTATTTATACTGGTATTTTGGCAAGCACCTAAAATAGGGAAAAAAAAAAGTCAAAAAATTACTACAAAAAAGGTTAATTATTCTCTTTATTTTTCTCTATATTTTTTCATAAAAAAGTTAAAAAGTCAACTAAAATAGACAATTTCCAAAACATCTTTATGTAATAAAATTGCAAATTCAACATTGGACTTCAATTTTAGTGGCAAAGTTGAGAAGTTGGTATTTAGTCAAATTTCAAATTGTGATTTCAGAAAATATATTGTATTTTGTAAAATAATTTCAAAATTCCAACTTTTTTTATAAATAATTTTTTAAGGATCAATACATGGGTGAATTCAGAATTCATTTGGAGAATTGAATCAAACTACTAAACTGGCATAAACATTATAAAACTGATAATAGAATAATGCAAAATAAGAATCTGACCAAATACAAATACCCACGAGCTTCTAGATTTTTCATCAACGACTTTTTTTTTTTTTTTTTTAAAGTCAATTTTAATTTATGTGAATGGTTATTTTAATTTATCATGAAAACTAAGAAATTTGATTCAACTATGGAAGAAAGTTAGACATCCAACTCTGTTTGTTTCCACGGAAAAATTGCAAGTTTGCATCGTTTTGTTTTTTTTTTTTTTTCATAAGACACAAAATATTATGTTGGTCAATTATTTTCAAAAACTGTTTCAGATTTTTTTTTTTATATAAAAAAAAAAACTCACTTTTTAAAGAAATATAAAAAATTATTTGAATTTTCAAAAACTATTTTTTCATAAAAATGAAAACAATAAAGGTTCTCAAACATTTCATAACTTTTATTTTCAGAAATCGAAAAAATGAAAACAAAAAATTATATATTTTGGTTTGATTGCACCAAAAATTTCTTGGTTGCATTTGAGTCTAAATTTCATAAAACTGTAGGAGTGATATGATCTTTGATTTTCTCCTGAACTAACAATCCAACTACACTCACCCTCATTCAACAGGTGGACTCACCACGGAAATTAAGGCCAAGTTTGGCAATACCAAAATAATTTATTTTTTTATCTTTTTTTCATCACATCACCTCTTCACTTTTTTGTATATCTTTTCAGAAAAAGACAAAAAATGCACTTATTTTGGTCATCCCAAACAACCTCTAAATTTTTATTATGAATAAAAAAACTTGATTAATTTAATAATCATATGAGTTTTGCTTTTGAAAATAGATCATTTATATTTTGAATTATGCTTGTAATTTATTTTATTAATATAAATTTAATAAAATTATATAATTATAATTATCAAATTTATTTATTTATGAGTAAACTACCAATGGTTTGAACTTAATTCTCATCAAATCTTATTAAAAATAAGGCATAATAAAATCGTCGTTAAAAATAATTTTTGTGACGGTTTTTTACATATGTCGCTAAAAATTAATAATTAGTGTTTTTTTGTCACGATTTTTATAAATTGTCCCTAAAACTTACAATTAGTAACATTTTTTTGTAAAGATTTTTTTAAACTATCGTTAAAACTTATAATTAGTGACATTTTTTGTGACAAAAATTTTAAACTGTCGATGAAAATTAACAATTAGTGACTTTTTTTAGTAGTGTCTGATGAAAAATATCATTAATTATCATAGAATCTATATGTAAGTCTCCCTTCATTTTTTTTTTTTTTTTTTTTTGATCAGGAAAGAAAAAGGGAAACTTTTATTGATGAAATGAGCAAATATAAGCAACAATAACCATTAATAAAAGAGGAAAGTGCAAAAACATCATAGTTACACTCCACAATCCCAACTAGGTTGGCACTAAGGAGGAAACACAATCATTTGTTAGCACAAAACCCACCAATTGGCGAGATGCCAATCCAAAACAGAGAGACTAAACAAGATACAAAAATGAAGACCCCCTAGCCACTCATCAAGGTCTGCCAAACCACCTACAACAAAACACCACCAGCAATCTTATGAGTAATGCACCAGCAAACTTGGCCGGTGAGTTACAAGTAACAAAAAAACTCTGACTATCTCCAGCTTCAAACATCCTTCAACCTTACGCATGAAATCCTTGTAGGATTTACTGGCAGTCCAAACTGAGGCCTTTTGAGAATATAAAACAGACCTTTGGTAGTATTGCATAGAACCCTCACCCAACTCTTAGATAACCAAAACATTCTTACACTAATGCTTGATCAGACTCCACACCTTTGCACTCTATACGAACCAGATTGCAGCAGACACCTTAGCTGAGAATCAGCAACAGTAGTAGCCAAGTTTATTCTTAACAGCAACAGACACTAAAGCTTGATCGCAGCAGCAACCACAAGACAGACGACAACAACCAAAGCCAGACACCCAACCTACCAGCAGTAACCTCTGCTTGCAGTCAATAAACCAGCAGCACCCCCATTACACTGAAAAGCAAATCTGCCATAAATTTGAAATAATGTCATGCACAGAATAATGCAGATCCTTCAACCTGGACTTTGCCCACAATGCCACTCTAACCTTCACCAACTCCTCCAAATTCGCAAAATGAGGTTGAGCATTATTAAACATACAAGCATTTCTTAATTCCCAAACTGACCACAACACAGCCATAGGAACAATTCTCCACAACATCTTGACCTTCTTTTTTACCTTAAAACCAGCATACCAACTAAGTAGAGACTGAACTGATTCAGGAATGGCCCAACACAAACCCCACCAATCAATAATCCCAGACCACACCAATCAATAATCCCAGACCACACTTTCCAAATACTACTACAATGCAACAAGACATGACTCTAAGTCTCCACCTCTGTCTTGCAAAAAACACAAAGAATGTTTGCATTAGACTTGAGCACCCCAACCCTTTTCATAAAAGCAGCAGACTTCATCTTACCTCTCCAAGCTAACCAAGACATGAATTGTACCTTAGGAGGTGCAATATTCTTCCAGAAATTCATTACAAATTTGAGATTACACCCTTTATGCGAAGCCATCCAGTCCTACACAGAGGCTACAGAGAAAGCACCAGATGGATTAGCCAACCAAGTGCACTGATCCTCCACATTACTCCTTAAACTGGGTACAACTTGAAGGTACTCATACAAGTTAGACAGATCCTCCTCTTCCCAAGCAAAAAGCTGTCTTCTAAACATAAGATTCCAATCATCACCCTCATTTTTCCTTTGCACAAAATCAAACATTGAACCATCTTTATGAACTGATAAGGAAAAAAGTCTAAGGAAAACAAGATAGAGGCTCCGGTTATTACACCACACATCCACTCAAAATTTTGTCCTAATGCCATTTCCAATCACAATCTTAAAATTAGAGAAAAAGAACTCCCTCAAAAATGGATTTCGAGCAGCTAAGAACAAAATATCCTTCCACAAAACAGAAACCCCCCTAACTCCACTAACAATGGACTCCACTTACCTCTAAGCTGACCATACTTGCTACACAACACTTTTTTCCATAAGGCCTTATCTTCCACACCAAATTTCCACCACCATTTGATCAACAAGCACTCATTAAATTCACTAAGCTTCCTCACACCAAGCCCACCTTGACACTTATTTTTACACACCTCCTCCCACTTAACAAGATGCACTTTTCTCTTTACCTCATCACTACCCCACAGAAAAAGTAGTGAATTCTATCAATTTATTAGCAATGCCCACAGCATTTTAAATAAAGACAGAAAATACACAGGCGATCCGGATAATACAGACTTGATTAAGGTTAATCTACGCAAATGATCGGCATCTTCTTTTCCATAGTGGTAGTTTCTTCTTGAATTTGTCAACCATTTGGTTGCCACATTCTCTTACACTGGATTTGCACCTAGAGGCATACCTAGGTAATTCAAAAGCAATTTTTGAGTTAAACAATTCAGCTTTTTGGAAAATGCCTGAACCAATTCATCTTCAACACCAATTCCACATACTTTACTCTTATGAAAATTAATCTTAAGCCCAGAAATTACTTCAAAACATCCCAAAATTCTCTTTATCGTAAGGATTTCCTCCTAGCTTGCCTCACAAAAAATAATTGTATCGTCCGCAAACTGAAGATGAGACACCTTTAACTGACTATGACCCACAGTAGCTCCTTTGATGAGACCTAACTCTTTTCCTCTTTCCAGTAAGATATTCAGACCTTCCGCCACCAAGTTGAAGAGAAAAGGTGAAAGAGGATCACCTTGCCTTAGACCTTTGTGAGGCGAAAATTCTAAAGTTGGGGACCCATTAACTAACACAGAAACTCTAGCTGATGATATGCATGCCTTTATCTAACCCACCCACTTTTCACCAAAACCAAAATTGTACATCATGGAGCACAAGAACCCCCAATTCACTGAGTCATATGCCTTCTCAAAATCTAGTTTAAGAACAATTCCTCTCTTCTTGGTTTTTTTCCACCAGTAAACCACCTCATTAGCAATTAAGATTCCATCGAAAATACATCGACCACTTAAAAAACCCGATTGCGCTTCACTAATAATCTAAGGAAGAACCTGCCTCAATCGTCTAGATAAAACCTTCACAAGAATTTTATACACTGAGTTTACCAAACTTATAGGTCGAAAGTCAGACAACCCAACAAGACAGTCCTTCTTTAGAATGAGTGAAATAAACGAACTATGTACACCTCTAGCCATCTTCCCATTTAAGTGAAATTCCTTCAACACCTGAATAACCTCATCCTTCATTATGGACCAACACCTTTAAAAACAAGCTAGATTGAACCCGTCAGGCCTAGGAGCCTTATTCCCATCACACTCTTTCACAGCAACCCAGATTTCTTCTTCTGTAAATTCAGATTCCAACCTAGCTGCTACTTGTTCACTTATTTTAGTACTTACACCAACTAATGTAGGCTTACTGTCCCACTCCTCTGAAAACAACTTCTTGAAAAAATTCACCACTACCTGCTTAATCAAGTCTGGCCGAACCACCAAAGACCCATTCACTGACACAAAATCAAGCATATTTTTCCTTTGTCTTATGCTAGCCATCATATGAAAAAACCTTGAGTTCTTATCACCATTTTCAGCCCAAAGCAACCTGAATTTTTGCTGCCACATGTTCTCTTTTTTTCTCATCAAGTCCCAAACTGAACTTTGCACCTCTCTTCTGCGACTTTTCTCAAACTCCTGTAAATCTCTAGACTCAGCCTTTAAGTCCCACTTATGCAATTCATCCTCAGTTTTTTTTAGTTTTTCATCCACATTACCAAACACTTCACTATTCCATCTTTGTAATTGACCTCGTAAATGCCCCAACTTTTTCATAATCCTATAACTGGCCCACCCACTTACGACAACTATCCCATGCGGTCTTAATCGCAACCACAAAATTTGGATGCAAGCTCCAAGCATTGGCCTTTTGAATGGTTTTGGACCCCGATCCTCTCATCAGTCATAATTAGGCTGTGCATATCTTATCAAAACCGCCAAACAAAGATCTGAATCGCTCCAAACCGCTCCGAACGCGCAAAATTTCAACTTTGGCGGGTGAGTTGGGCGGAGTTGAGTACCAACTGCGGGTCGGCGTTGGTGGCGGGTGGAACTGCCCAACCCGCAGGTCTAACCGACCCGACCTGCCTATATTTCAAAGAGAAAAAAAATCTCATGTTATACACCCACAGACCAAGTGCAATCCAGCCACAGATTATATCTACTATATACATATACTCACACACATACACACACAATAATTTCTCAATTAAACCTAATTGACACCCAACACAGTTCAATTTCATCTCATTCACACACACACACACACGACGCAGCATTGTTGTGTACAACATTTTATCAATTCACACACACAGATTCATCGCCGATCGACTCACTCTCCTCACCACCGCCAGCCTCTCCTCACCGTCACTGATCTATTAGCATCTCCTCTCCTCACCGCTACTGCTGTGCTGATCGACCGCTGTTAGTCTCTTTCTCGCGCTGCTCTTTTCTCTCGATGCTCTCTCTTTCTCTCTTTTCTTTTGCTACTCTCTCTCTCTCTGTTCTGTATACATTATATATATAATGTATAATATATATCCTGCACTTGGTCTATATACATTATACACACACACACACACATATATATATATATATAACATATATCCTGCTTAGCGCTCTACGGTGTTTGGGAAGAAAATGAGTTGGGTTTTTTCTCATTTTTTTCACTAAAAGACAAAAATTTTGCAAAACTAAAAAAAAAAACACATCCAAACAAAATATCACATCCAACTCCATAATCATTTCACTTTTTCTCTCACAAACATCACATCCAACCACAAAAAAACTCAACTATCTTCCCAAACACAAAATTTTTTTTATTCAATAATATCCTACATCTAATAAAATCTACATAAAAACCCATTTCCCAAACACCATCAATAATATCCTACATCTAATAAAATCTACATAAGACCATCTCCAATGCTGTACCAAATCTGATATCAAATTTGAATTTTGATGAAAATGATACTGTTTATGGCTCCAACCGTTCACCAAAGCTGGCACCAAAATGAGATTTCACCAAATCTTTCATCAGATCGACGAGGAAGAAATAAATTCACCAAAACACTGTTATGGACCGTTGGAGGGCGACCCGGGTCGACCAACCGGTTGCCCGGCCAGTTGACCAACCGGTCAACCAGTGAAAGGGTCAAACAGTTCAAGGAAAACCGTAAAAAAAAAAAAAATTTTTGCCTAACTCGATCAGGCGATCATTCACCCGGTCGGGAAAAAGTTCAAAAAATTCAAAAAAAAAAAAAAAAAAATATTTTTTTGGCCTAAGGTCCAATAACCGATCGACCACCTATTGTCCCGGGACACATTTGGTGAAAGGTGAACCGTTGAAGCATCTGTTGAAAAATTTGGTGAAATTGGTCATTTTTTACTCAAATTTGGTGAAAAATTTGAGTCATCGTTGGAGATGCTCTAATATATATACTGTTTGGGTGAAATTGTTTTTAAATTAGTAAAAGTATTTTTATTTTTAAGTAACTTCTTCAAAAGTTTTAAAAAATGAATAAATTAATATAAATAAGAGTAACACATGGCAGGATTTTATTTATTTATTTAGAGGATATATATGGTAGGATTTTTGAGCTGCAATAAATTAGTGTAATTAACCCAAAAAAATAACAATAATGATTCATCCCCCTTTTCCTATCACCCCCTTTGACCCCCTCTTTCTCTCATTAGTTGCTTTTTCTTTTTCTTTTTCTTTTTTTTCCTGCTCCTCCAATCACTCCCTGACACATGGCAAAGGGGGGGTGAGGGGGTGACCTCCAAAAGGGGGTCTCAAGTATTATTCAAAAAATAAAACTACGTTAATCAAAGATATATAAATAAAGAAAAGATAAAGATGTGGTGTGTTCTGCTTAAATATTTAAAGAGAACTTCTATATATTAATTATTATTTTCTTCACTTAAATGGAGCAGCTCTCAATGAAATAGGAAGCAAAAAGTTAGTGGGTAAATTATAGCTTTGGATGATGGTCAAGGAAACTCAGTGAGACTAATGAGAAAAACATAAACTTATTTTTGAAGGCTAATGCCATCACTGATGTCCACATTCTACAAGAGGTTGAGCTACTCTAATTGTTCTTTACCAGACTAATATTCTTTTTATATACAGTGGTAGGTTCAGAATTTAAAATAATATTTATATAAATTTTTTATATTTGTAATAGAGAATGGATGAGAAACTATGTTGAATTGGTTGTGAACTATGTTGAACTTAGATTAACTTTAAAAAGAAATTTGAACTTTTTCTATTATTTATGGTCTTGTTAAATTGTTATTGTATAATTTACTTAAAGTGTTGGATTTTTAATTTACTAGTTTGTTAATGTTTGATGTTACATTAGATGAATATTTTAATTTTGGCTATTTCAGTTAATTTATAAACTAGATCTTTTTACTCTTTGATTCAAATTTTATAATTTGAATTATATTTTTTATAAACCGCCAATCTGCCCGAACCGCCAAGACAAATCCGTCATTATTTGCCAACCGAACCGCCGGTTTTTGATAAGAAAAATGACAAATTCTAATGATATTTTTATCAATCTGCCACTTGCCATACAGTTTCTATTTTTCTCTTAAACTGCACCGACCTGCACCGCGCACACCCCTAGTCATAATGATAACCGGACAATGATAAAAAGTTACTTCCATTTAATCCCCATTGCTTAAAGGAGAATTTCTCAAGCCAGCTAATGTCCAAAAGAAATCTATCTAACCTGCTCCACCTCTCACCCTCCACATCATTGCACCATGTAAATGATCTTCCTAACATTGGCAAGTCCAACAACTCCATAGTATCAATAAAGCCATTGAAGTCCTTCATCCCCCTATCTCTTCTTATGCACCCTTTCCTCTCACTCATAAACCTAATCTTGTTGAAGTCACCCCCAAATAATACACCAGGGACTTGAAAAGACTCCTCTCAATTTGGACAATGATTCCCATAAAATCCTCCGGCCACTAACATCATTTGGTGCATACACATTAACAACTACACATTCAAAAAAGTGACCAAGTATTCCAACCATCAAAATAAAACTTCTATTGCAGCAGCACTCTTTAAATTCAAATACCTAAGGATTCCATAAGCAGAGAAAACCACATGCACTGCCATCGGCACCCACCTCCAAAAAGCCCACATCCTCTGCTGGCCACAAAGACTTGATGAACCCAACATCAACATTGCTTTTCTTAGTTTCTTGAAGTAGCAATACCTCTATCTTTCGGTCATTAACTAGCTTCTTAATGCTCCTTCTCTTCTCTGGTTTTCCCATTCCCCTAACATTTTATGTTACTATCTTCATCTATAAATGTCAGACACTCACTTGATCCCCAGAGCCTACCGAACAGCCTAAACAGCCCCTTCAGCATCCTCCACCCTCTCCCTATCCTTCAGTTCAAGCATCACAATTTGGTTGACACCCTCTTGCTCCTTATCTTTACAATCCAACCCAAGAACCTTCCCTACTTGCAAGGTAGCAAGAGCCTCCTCCCGAATCTCCCTCCTCCTTCTTGAATCATTACTATGTGAAATTGAAGCTGAAATTGCGACCGCAGCAGCTCGAAAAATAGCACCATTTCTGAGGCTTGTACTGGACAGAACCCCTTTTTGTAGCATAAGACTTCGATGATGCTTGACTCTTCTTCTCAATTGAGGACCTTGCTTCTTTCCCTTATTATCAGTCGGACCACTCCTAGCCGCAATATACTTATCCTTTCTTTGAGCCAGGACTAGTTTTGGACAAAGAGATGGACCAATTTGATATTGGGCTGCACTTTCACTTAAATTTGAATCTACCCCAATGGGCCCTGCAACTGCTGCCCCAGACTGAATTCCACTTAAAACGACTTGGAGATTAATATTGGGCCTAACACGATCAGACTCACAAACATTTCTTACAAATTCAGGTGAGCAAACACGGCCCACCTCATTTTGAAATTTAACTGGCGCCTCATTCCTTGAGCTCATCACCGGCTCCAGACCTTTCACATTACCACCTTTCACTATGTTGTATACTTCCCAGGCCATACTCTATTGCATTGACCACCGGATTTGCCAACGCCTCATTAACTCCATCCATTTGCACTTGCTCTCTATCCACCGTGTTCTCTACTGAATTTGCCACCACAACATCATCTGCCACATCCGTTAAATCTTTTGCCACCTCCTTAGAACTATCAAACCCATCGTCCTCATCTTTTTTGCTACCATTACCATTGATTAACTTCTGTTCACAGGCAACACTCAGAGAACTTGAGGCAAGAAACTCAGAATTCACCTCCCTTCTGCAATTTTTGGACAAATCAAACAGTGGGTAATCTTCACAAACTCGAACAGGAAACTTGCATTCATTGCACTCCAAAAACACCACTGTATTAATAACCTCCAATGTAGATGTAACAATCCTCACCCTACCATACCCAAAGGTGCAAGGATTATTAATACCTTTTTCTAACTGCACCACTTCACCCCAAATGCTGCCAATATCGTGAAATGTATTAGTACTCCATAAATTGATTGGTACACCCATGCAAGAAATCCAAACACATCGTTCAGTTGAGATGGATTTTCATTTCCCCCACTCAGTTATAGAGTCACTCCACCAAGAAATCCACGCATCCATACGAGCTCTTTCCTCATTCATTTGTTGCTTTGAAGAGAATGTTAGATAGCTAACTTACCACCTCCACTTCTGACTCTAACTCCTTTCATGCGCTCCTTAACCTCTGCTTCAAATTCGCGAAATGACAAGACTACTTTAAGACTGACCAACAAGCTTTCATACAACCATCCATTACCAGCCTCTCTTGCTTGAACTACCAACTTTTCTTTCCAAAAGTTAGTACTATGCTTCACAACTTCTGCATAGGATTGCCGATGATGGCTCTGCATTCCTATTTGAGGAAATACCTTCTGAACCCGACTCATCATCCTCTTTTCCCCTGTAAGACGCTCCTTCCCCCCCATGTGCTCTTGTTTCTGGACATCTGCTTGCTTCACCCTTAATGCCTTATTATCACACCACAAGCCATTTGCCTTCTGAATCGCCATATCAGCGGCTACCTTACAATCATACCTCACAAAACCAAAACGTGTTCCCAAACTTTTCCTTCGCTTTGACGGAATGAACACATCCTTGACAACTCCGAACTTTCCAAATAGAGAATACAAACTCTTAGGATCCATAGAGTTTGGAAGATCATCCACAAATAGTGTAAACAAACCTTCCTTCGATGATTGATTTCCTTGCAAGCCTACCCTTCTTCCTCGAATCACCGGTTTCCACCCTCCTCTCTCCATTGCGATTCTTCGTTATTAAAGTTATCTCTAAAATCTTAAGCTGTTGATGCTTCATTAACGCATCTTTAAGTCTCCCTTCATTTATTTTATGAATAATCAATACATAAAAATCTACCAGATAAACCATTCTTATCACAACTTGGTTGGGGCTTCATTCCTATTGCAAGGTTATTAGGATACATTTGGAGGTTACTCCATTCCTATTGCAAGGTTGAATATTGAACACGAAAGTCCCGAATAAAAAATAAAAAATAAAACCAATAGAAAACCAAACAATTAAAACCCAAAAAAGAAGACGATGACATCTCAAGGTTTTCACGTATTTTAAATACACAAAACCATCAAAAATCTAACTCCTCATTCAGAGTACCAATACCACCCTATTATACCCTTTACATAACTTTTAAAATGAACTAAATTTGATATTTATACCATAGGGAGATCAGGTACATGTCACAACCAGTGTTTTAGTTTCTTTGGTGCACTCTTCAACTTTACTATTGTACTAGTTATATTTCTTTAGGAACAATTCAGACTACACTGAACGCAGACTATATTATAGATGGTCTGGGAGGCAAATGCTTAAATCTGTTTCTTAGTATCTGAAGAGAAACACCAATTTTTTTTATTGAGAAAACTAATTAATATATGCATACATACAAACAACATCATAATGCATAAAGGTTGCAACAAAATGCAAAATTTTCTAGAGATTTGGTAAAGACGAGAAAGATCAATATATCACCATGACTTCATTAGCATTATGGCAATCATCTTGGACCTTCTTACAGACATGAAATATTCCATAGCGTTTCTATAGTATTTGAAATTCAAATTAAAACTTAAAATTCTTGTGTTGAACTTGTTCCTTTGTTTATACGCTAATTAACTTCAGTTCAGGACTATGTTCTTAATGACGAAACTACATGAAGGTGCATGTTTGAATTGTCAACATAATTATATAATCTAAGAAGTATGAATACAGACATAAAAGACAATAATTTTCATAAAAATCAAAACAGGAACATGAGAGGAATGCGTGAAATTTATATTGTCTATATATTTTTATATACTAGTTCAACATGAAAAATACACTCAATCTATAATTTAAACATCATTAACATACAAATACTATTTTTTCAATCATAAACCATTGCAACACAAATGTCAAAAGCATTCAATTCAATGATGAATAGACTATTCATCAAAAGCAAATAATCACGAGTCAAACGTGTCCTATTTGAGAGTAAGGATCTTCTAGAGTTTTTTTTTCCTAAAGTTTCCTGTGCATTGTGTGGTTGAAATTTAATGACAAGTCACATCAATTTTTTAGCATTAAATCTCAACCACACAGTACACCACTTTAGGAAATTTTAAGAAAAAAAATTCTAGAAAATCCTTGGTGCCTATTTGATGTCTGGAGGCAAGACACGCGGGTCTGATGTGTTCCCAACGTGTCCAACATGTAAAAAAACATAGACTTGTCATTTGAAATGTCCAACATGTGTTCCGGTGAGTTCAATGCATGTCGCTGATTAATCTATTTTAACCAAGTGCAATGCCAAGTTCAGTTTCCTTCACCATGTTTGATATGTATCGGACATGCCGTATGATGTGTCTATTTTTCTTCTTCTCTTCTTTTATTATTTTTTTCTCCTTGGACACGTTTGGAACACAATCACGGATATGTGTGTCATGCCTTTGGACACAACACAGAAAATCTCTACTAGTATTTTGTTTTTATTATTATTATTATTTTATTCATGATTAAATTAAATGCTTTTGATATTTGTAATGTAATTATTTATGATTGACAAAATAGCAAGTTTGTATGTTGAATGATGTTTAAATTATAGATTAAGTGGGCTTTTTATGTCGAATAAGTTAAATTTCATTATTTTTTATTGTTTGTCGGATGTCACTGTAATTTTCATATGCCTAGTAAATAAAAATATATAAATAACAAATACGGGTGCAAGTTCCATTTTTCTTCTGCCCCACTAGACAATAATTTCCCTTTTTATTTTTTTAATACATAAGTACAACAAATAGATTAAAATATTTTTAAAAAATCATTAAAGAAAAAAAAAATCAAACCATACAAGATCTTCAGCTTCATTTTTCAAATCTATTTTCTAACATTTTTTGAAAAAAAAAAATTAATTTTACAAAAATAAATTCAAACAAATTTTTTAATTTTTCAAAACTGTATCTACCTTCGAGAGGACAAAACCATGAAGAAATGATGGGTATTTTTCAAAAACTAATTCTAGCAATCAAACCAAACAACATACACCACACCACACCCATACCCATAACCATACCCGGAGTTTAATGCAACCAAGTTTAAGGGTAACGGGTTGTACCCGGCAACACTTCAAGTCCGTCCTTCATTTCAGCATCCATACTCCCAACTCTAGTTCTCAAATATAGATTATCAAAATTTTTGGAAATTTTTTTTCTTGGGGTCTGGGCATAATCCTGCAACCTATGAGCA
This sequence comes from Camellia lanceoleosa, assembly GCA_025200525.1. Taxonomy (NCBI): domain Eukaryota; kingdom Viridiplantae; phylum Streptophyta; class Magnoliopsida; order Ericales; family Theaceae; genus Camellia; species Camellia lanceoleosa. The sequence goes on along the minus strand of CM045760.1, from coordinate 151,642,843 downwards.
AGGATCCTCTAGAGTGAAATTTTGCTAAAGTTTCCTAGAGTGCTACATTGTGTGGTTGAGATTTACTGGCAAGTCACATCAGAAAAATTGATGTGACTTGCCAGTAAATCTCAACCACACAATGTAACACTCTAGGAAACTTTAGGGAAAAATCACTCTAGAGGATCCCAATTCGCAACGTATAAGCTACTGAAACTATCTCTCTCTCTCTCTCTCTCTCTCATTGTCTTACCTCATCAATCCATGTAATACATAGAAACAAGCATGATGCATGGCCTTACCTCATCAATCTATTTAATACATAGAAACATGCATTATGCACGGTCTTCTCTCATCAATCTTTAGTCTAAAGCCAGGAGAAGGCTCCATGTTTATATATAGTTATATGCATCTACATTTGTATCTTGTCTTACCATCCCACTTTAGTCTCTCTTGGGTGATCCCGTGTGGGTCAATTGGTTGGTAATGATGAGATAGAGTCACTAAGAGTTGAGATAGGAAGAAGTTTGATTTGGGGTCATCGTTTCAGCGCCATAGCTCTAGTTTCGGAAGCATTTCAGGTTTGAGTTCTGTGAAGGATGATGTTGATGATGAATGTGCCTTACAGTGGGCTGCAATTGAGAGACTACCTACATTTGAACGGTTGAGATCATCTTCGTTTGATGAAAATGATGGAAGCAACGTTGATGCTCAGGGAAAAAGGGTAGTCGATGTTACTAAGCTGGGTGCTTTAGAACGAAATATGTTTATTGACAAGCTCATCAAACACATTGAGAATGACAACCTTCGCTTATTGCATAAACTGAGAAAAAGAATAGACAAGTGTGATTTATTTGTATGCATTCAATACATTGTATGTGTTTCACACACTACTAGAAAAATAACTTTTTGCGTCTGTTTTTTTGCGACTGATTATTTAACCGTCGCAAAAAATATTATTTGCAACAGAGGACTCAGCCCAATTTATATATTCCTTTTTCAAACTCTCATTTCCCCCAAATCGCTCGATCTTTGATTTCTGTCTTGCCCTAGGCTCTCATTTCCTCCAAATCGCTCGATCTTTGATTTCTATCTTGCCCTAGGCTCTCATTTTCCCCAAATCACTCGATCGTGTCTGAGTAACCAGGTTCATTGTTAGATCAAGATTCCTCTCTCGATTTCGCACTGTAGATCACCATGGTCGTCTAAAGAAGAGATCTCCAACGGTATCTCTCTCTCTCTCTCTCTCTCTCTCTCTCTCTCTCAGTGAGTCTCTTTGAATCATTCATTCGTATTTCAACTTATTCATCTCTCTACTTCGATCACTTGAACTCACTGTAATCCGTATTCAACTTCTTCATCTGAACTCACTGTAATTCAAATCATTCATTCGTATTGATTTTTCCACCAGGTAGTCTGATTCTGGAAACAAGCTTTGGTTTGAATAAATCCTTTCTCATCTGCTATTAATTTGAGAGAAATGAATCAACAAATGAATATCAGAGAGCATTCACATTATCTTTGGTTTGTTATATCTCAGAGAGGATGATGCTATTAATCCAGAAATTATTCAGCTGAAGAAGCGAATTCATCAACAGGTTAGCGTGTAGCACTTGCATCAAAGAATATCTCGCTTTTCTCAACTATATTTTACAGTATTTTTCAAGCAAAGTTCGTTAGTCCAAGCAAAATTGTTGCAACCTTGTTTGAACATTTTACTTTTGTTTGTTTTGTCCCTATACATCACTTGGATTTATGGCAAACAATAGGATTATTTTAAATGGATCATGTGATCTTTGTGGTGTTCATCCGTAGTTGCCCTCTTTCATTGACTGGTTTGGCTGGTGCACATGGGATGCTTTTTACACTGTTGTCACAGCTGAGGGTGTTCAAAGTTCCCTGTATGTTTCATAATCTTTGTGATGTTAATTGATTGTGATTTGAATTGTAAGGTTAGCCTTTGGAGAAGCAACAAGACCAGATCCAGAATATTTATGAATTTGATATTGAGAACTCTGATGGTTGTGCTATGCTTGCCCGTTGAGATGTAGAAAAGCTTGAGCCATTTAGTAGTCATGTGAAGTGATTTGATCTTTCTTTGTGCCAAATAAATATAAACCTTTTGTTGAAAATAAAAATTCTATTGTTTCCTCTTTAATTTTTAATCTCTTACGGTCAGATTTACATCAGATCCCAGAGCCTTCGTTGTTTGTTTATAATTTCATTTTAACCGTTGGACTTTTATGCAAATTCCTGTGCCATTTGTTTCCCACAAAACATGTTCTTTGTAGTACTTGCCTTGTTAATAATGTTGGTTTTCTCATGCTATTATTAGTCAATTTTAACCTTTGGAAAATTTCAATTATCTGCTAACTGACTGAGTATTTTGGCTCAGGGAAGTTATGAGATTATGAGAAATTACATGCCCAAAGTTGGCTCTCTTGGACTGGTATGATGTTTCGGGCATGCACTGTTCAGGTGTGAGAAATGTACTATTTTTTGTGTTCTGGCCATACCCAATTGAGACTCTTGAAGGCACTGAACATTTTTTTATCCAATTGTATAATTTGTGCTCCGAATGAAAAGTATTGGATATCATTTCTGTCTTTAATAGGTCAATTTGGACTTCAGTTCTAAAGCTGACATGATCAGGAAATTTTGAGCTAGCCTTGCTTTGCACTGTATTAAACCTTGCTCCTTGTTCTTACTGGATTTTCTTTGGTTCTGTAGAATCTAACTTGCATAGAAATGAAACAGATTGCAACATCACTGTTTGCCAATTCACCTTTCACTGAAGGAAAGCCGAATGGTTATCTTAGTAAGAGAAGGTTTTTATAACTTACCATCTACTTGTTACCTTCATGTTCTTCTAATATTTCACTAGGTTTGATGTATTATTTCTTATATGTTTCACCAGCCAAATTTGGACTGACACGGATTAACAACCGTACTGGCATGCTCCCCTTTGTTTTTGATGATTCCTTTGGGTAAGTTCACATTTTTGTTAGGTAGAACAGATAGAAAGAATGGTATATGTCAAGTTTTTTCGTGCTGTCTTGGAAAATTATTTTATAAAATTGGGGTGACAAGCCACTAACAAAATACCATAGATGTGCTCTACGAAATATTAAATGAATGAAAGAATGAAGCTTTTTTTTTTCTCTTCGTAATTTAAATAGCATGTTAACTAGGAAATATTAGTTGTTATTGTAAATAATTTAGAACACAGCATCTTTCTGCTCAATGATTGGGAAAGATTAACTTTGCATCAGTAATAAGAATGCTATGCCATCTGTTTGGTTTAGTCCTTTCAATTTCTTAAGTACCATTATTCGGTGGCTTATTGATTTTTTTATTTTTTATTTTTCCAATATTACATTCGCCAATTTTGAAGATCTATATTGTTGCTTTGTTGTGAATATAATTTAATTGAAGATGACAATGACCTTTCCATTACCTTTTCTGGGCACAGGTTTGAACAGTATGTAGATTATGCACTTGATGTGTCGATGTATTTCATTTATCGGAAAAACAAGTATATCGATTGTACTGGAATGTCCTTTCAGGTTACCATCTATCCTTACTAGTTTCTCAACTGAGTTTTGGCTTTCTTTTATTGCTATGCTTGGCTTTGCTCACACTGAATTTTGTTCAACCATGACTTTTTGTCTTGTACTTCTGATTTATTTTATACTTAATGCTTCTCATTTGATATTTTTGCAGATTTCATGTCGGAAAACTTGTTTCAATTCCTGTGAATTGCCAACCTTGAATGATTGGGAGAATCATCCGACAACAATATTTCGAGGTTTGTGCTTGCAATAGTGTGAACATTATAATTCACTATGCATTATAAATATATTTATTTATTTATTTGAAAGTATTCCTCTATCATTATATTGTTCACCAAAAGCCATATTCTACTTATTCCATTGGTCAGTTGAAGAGATGCTTGGAGATGAGGGTCTTGATGGGGACCATGGAGGAGGCTATGTGCATTACCTGCGTTTTGGGTATTTTGCCTCTTTATCCGTATATATAGTCAATCGATTTGTGCGAGAACTTGTCAAGACTCATAAGGGAGAATAAGAATTGATGTTGTGAAGATTGTTATAAACCGATGTAATCTATCGAGCATTAATGAATCTAGATATTATGCAATTTACAATGTATCCTAAATTCATTGCGAGATATTCTACATTAGTTGGTCAACGCTAATATAACTTCAAGTTTATATTAAGACCTTGCAAACCTTACTTTTAGTCATGGATCACAATTTGTGTGTGTGAGTCTCTATCCTTTTTTTATATAGTTTTTATTGATTACTCAAACAAAAGAAGAAAAAAATTATGGAAGACTTTTCGTTTTGAGTACTTTACCTTTTACAAGGTTCCTTTCATTGTCATCTCACTGAAACTTGTCGAATTGACACCCATGTTGTTTAGTTTGCATTGATAAAATAATTAATTTCTCTCGAGATATAGTTACTTATGTGGATATTCAATTTAATTGGGTCTATTGTATGATGAGGTTTCTCTACAAAATGTGCTAGACATGATAACTGATTGGACCCCAAAAGAAAGACAAATGTTGAGAAATAAGGTAATATAAGCATTCTAAACAGTCGGTGGTGTGTCATATTAATCTTTTTATCATTATTTGCATTCTACAATATAATATAAGTTTTGTTAACAGATAGATTCCTATTGTTTTCTTGTTTGTGTTTGTTTCTAGGACATGAATAAAAAGTGCATTGCTGTCTATTAAAAAAGAAAAAAGAAAAAAACGGAGGTCTAGATGTGTCTTTGTTTTGAAAGACTGCAAAATGTTGTTTCTTAGATTGTCTACACAAAAATAGAAATGTTGTTCATTTGTTGGCATACTAATGCAGGGTCAATGTATAATGGGGTTGACTTTTGCAAGAAATTATGTGGAGTTTCCATTATTCGAAGGTAAGAATTAAATCAGGTATTAATAGAGGTGCACTTCTGCTTTTGGAAAGAATTTTATTTAAATTGCTTATGAAAATGGAAAAGAAAGATCTTACAGGGAGCCAATTTTCTTGCCAATGGTACTGGGATTGGTGTCGACCCGCCTAATTGGGTGATTTATCATTGGGTAATCGGGTTATATTGCATAAATGTCTTGTGATGGTGAAAGTATGGAGAACGCATTGCGTGCTTGTTGCAAAGGAATAAAAATTGGAAAAATTCTAATCCACCGTGATGGTGACAATGGGAAGCGGTGGTTTTCCGTTCCGCCCCTTTTTTCAAACAAAAAGTATTATTTGCCCTTCCTGAACTTGCTTTCCCATATAAGGATCATATGATTGATTTATAACAGTTGTCATCTCTTACCCGGCTTATATATGAAAAGCTTCCCAAGGATATTTCGAAAGGCATGTCTTGCTTCTTGATCGATTCTTTTCTGAGTTACTAATCAAACTTGTTCATTTTTTGCTTCTCTGTTTGGTTGTCTCTTTTGCATATCGTCCAATATATGTAGTGCAAAATGGACTTGATTGTCTCGCTTCTATCTTTCGCATTTACGTGGCCTAACAAACCATAATGGCTTCTTTGAAGGCAACTCGCTAACCAAGCAATCGAGCTACTTATACGTAAAGGAGTTAGGAATCCCACATAATATTTCTAAATCTCATTTACGAGTAATTTACGCTCTTGGTTTCAAGTTTATTAAAAAAAAATATTTATGCACTGATTCCTCTGTGTTATTTTTTTTTTTGGTTGAGCAGGTTTAAGATTTTGGGTCCTGATGGAAGTCACTATATGGATCGAAGCTCGATTGGTGGAAGCGATCGATGATGCTTGATTAGCCTCTCCCTTTGTCTTGTTTTCTTTCTTCATTAGTTTGGTTAGCGGTTTTTAATCATGCATTCTTTGCACCTTGCTAGTCTTATTCTACCCTATTAGTTTCAATCATATTTTTGGATTAGTTGTTGCTAGAGACCAGTTTTGCAGAACAGTTAGAATCATATTCAGATTCTAGTAGATTTTATTAATAAATTCTGTTTAAGATGCATCTATTGTTAGATTACCGGTGTGTTTAGCTCACTGCTTGTTGGCACCCCTGTATATTACTTTGTACTAGACAATGTTGTTGGCCAGCTCTTTTGTTAGTGTTTTTCTTTGTTTTTTGCGACGGCAAAATAGCGGTCGCCATAAGTAGTTTAGGTGGTCGCAAATAATTTGCGACCGTTGCTTTGCCGTCGCAAAAAGTATTTGCCACCCCCATATTCGTGACCCCCATTTGCCATCGCATGGGCCGTCGCAAAAAGTCTTTTTGCGACTGTTTTTTATTATTTGCGACGGTTTATAGCGGTCGCAAAAAGTGTTTTTTTTAGTAGTGACATCTATATACCATTCAATGGCATTAATGCTACTAGGTCTGTGTGTCAAGCAATGAAGTTTGTAGTCTTAAATTTTAACTTGTTACAGTGCCATATCACCATTGTTTGTTCTTGCCAAATTATTCAATCCTGATCTGTGATGGTGATTCTCCGTTTCATCTCTAATTGCCTGTGTAGATATACTGTTAGGTCGTTACCTTTCATGGATGTAAAGATGGGTTATTGGGTTAAACTTTAAATTGGTTGTTGTAGAGTTGGTGTAAAATTATTGATAGTGGAAGTGAGATATAACAATCTGCGAGTGGAAGCAGAGTGTGAAGTGGTTCATGGGAAACCCCTTCCGACACTATGGAATTCTCTCAAGAGCATTCTTTTTGTAAGTATTTCATTTTCTTGAAGCATAATTATAGCTTATCATTAGTCCTGTGTAGGTATTGTAAGTATTTCTGAATGAATTGTATATTCAACTTGTAAATAATACAAAGATTACAATCAATATTTATAGGAATCCTAACCCTAATCTAGAATAGGAAATCCAAACTTAATTCGATATTTAGCATTCCATAATTACATAGCAACCTAATTCCATATTTACATAATAGTTGTAAGTTACACAAAATATTCTCACACCCCCGCTCAAACTTAAGGTGTTTAAGTAGAAAACACTGAGAGTTTGCTAGGAAGAAACTAAAACCGAGCGGTAGTGTGAGTCTTGGTGAAGAAGTCCGCAAGTTACAAAACCGAGGAGACGAAAGGAAGCAAAAGAGAGCCAGACTACAGATGCTGTCGGACAAAGTGACAATCAATCTTAATGTCTTTCATCCGTTTATGGAAGATAGTATTGTGAGCAGTCTAAATAGCACTACGGTTGTCACATTAGAGAGAGGTTAAAGAAGACCGAGGGACACCCAAATTAGAGAGAATGCAATAAAGCCAAACAAGCTCAGTAGTAGCATGAGCCATAGCACGGTATTCAGTTTCGGCAGTAGAGCTAGCAACAATAGTTTGTTTCTTTCTTTTCCAGGAGATCAAGGAATCGCCAAGAAACACACAGAAACCAGAGGTGAACTTACAATTATTAACATCACCAGCCCAATCAGCATTAGCATAGACCACCAAGTCTAAAAAGGAAGTAGAGGAGAAAAGTAAACCCTGAAAGATGGTACCCCGATGATAGCGAAGAATGCAAACCAAAGCGGCCCATTGTGTAGAGTAAGGAGCAGAAACGAACTGACTAACCACATGAACAATATAAGCAAGATCAGGGAGAGTGACAGTCAAATAAACTAAACAACCCATAAGCTCGCGATAGAGCGTGGGATCATGTAGAAGGACACCATCAGTAGAGTTGAGCTTCACATTAAGCTCAATAGGTGTATCAGAAACTTTAGTATCTGTAAGACCAACACGGTGAATAACCTCATTAGCATACTTGGCTTGAGACAAAAAGTAGCCATTTGGAAAAGAGACAACCTCAATACCAAGAAATTACTGCAATAGACCCAGATCCTTCATTTTGAAGGTGCGGAAGAGATATTGCTTGACCTCAAAGATAGTAGAAGAGTCAGAGTCAGAGCCAGTGATGATCATAGGATCCACATAGAGTAGGAGGGCAACAAAACCAGCCAAGGCATGTCTCAGAAACAAAGCAGAGTTGGAAGTAGAATGATGAAACCCAAGCTCGGTAATAGCAATCTGAAAGCGATCATACCAAGCACGAGGAGACTGCTTTAGACCATACAGAGCACGTCGAAGGCGAAAAATCTGTCCAGAGGAATGGTGAAGGCCAGGGGGAGGACGTATGTAAACCTCTTCAGTGAGATGACCATTAAGAAAAGCATTCTTCACATCCATCTGATAAAAAGACCAAGAATAAACAGCAGCGACAGAGATCAAAGTACGGATAGTAGTCATCTTGGCAACAGGAGCGAATGTCTTCTCATAATCAATACCATACTCCTGTGAAAAACCTTTGGCAACCAGACGAGCTTTGTAGCACTCAAGAGAACCATCAGAATGAGTCTTGACTTTGTAGACCCTTTTACAACCAACCGGATTCTTACCAGTAGGCAAAGGAACTAACTCCCAAGTACTAGTTTTCTGTAAAGCAGATAACTCATCGTCCATAGCTTGAACCCAATGAGGATCCTGACAGACTTCCTTATAAGACTGAGGTTCTAAAAAAGAGTGAATAGCAGACAAAAAAGTATGATATGAAGCAGAAAAACATGTATTAGACCAACCCAACCTGTTTGGAGGACAACGCTCACGAGAAGGATAGCGGTGTGCAGCAGGATCAGAGTCGTCAGAAGCAGAAGAAGCAACAACAGGAGTAGAGACAATTGGTGGTGGAGGAGCCTTGCGATGAGAATAGACAAACAACGAAGGGGAAGAAGCAGCCGAAGAAGAAGAAGGAGCCATAGGTGATGTAGACGGAAAAGGAGGAATGGCCTTAGGAGGAACAGTGGCGATATACTCATCTGATGGGAACTCAAAAGGAAAAGGGTCAATGTGAACCAAATCTTCTTTGGAAACGGGAGCAGTGAGAGGGAGAAGCTGAAAGTAAGACAGATGTTCGAGAAAGACAACATGACAGGAGACATAGAGGCGACAAAAGACAGGGTCGTAGCAACGATAGCCTTTCTGAGTAATACTATAGCTTAAAAAGACACACAAGACAGACCTGGCACTGAGTTTGGTCTGATCTTTACGGGGAAGGACGACAAAACAAGCAGACCCAAAGACACGCAGGAGGGAATAATTGAGAGGTTAGGAATACAGAGCCTTATAAGGGGATTGACCGGAGAGTAGGGGAGTCGGCATGCGATTAAGGAGGAAAGTAGTGGTAAGAACTGCCTTACCCCAGAATGGTACAGAAACAGAGGCAGAAAGAAGGAGAGATCGAGCTGTCTCAAGGAGATGACGGTGTTTATGCTTAGCACAACCATTTTGGACAGGGGTATCAGTACAGGAGGTTTGGTGAATGGTGCCCAAGTTGGCCAAATACTCACAGAATTCAGTTTTAACGTATTTCGTATCCAAGTCAGACCGGAGTATTTTAATTGTGGCCCCAAACTGTGTAGTGATCATAGACTGAAAGGTACAATATATCTGGTAGAAGTCAGATTTATGAGCTATAAGATAAACCTAGGTATAGTGGGTACAATCATCAACAAACGATACATAGTACGTAGAACCCCCTTTAATGAGAATAAGAAAAGAGCCCCAGACACCAATATGGACAAGAGAAAAAGGGGAAGTAGAAATAGAAGTACTGTTATTAAAAGGTAAAGCTGTCATTTTAACAAGTTTACATCCTCGACACTTATTAATTTTATTAGGAGAAACTTTACCTAACAATCCTGACTGGGCTAAAGACCGCAAGCGGTCAACAGACAAATGACCTAAACAAGAATGCCATAAATAAAACTGACTCGACTAAGAATCTAACTAAAAAGATGAAAGTGCAATGGGGGAGGTAGACAGAGAAAAAAGTAGGCTTTCCACCACATAGAGATCTCCAACTCTACGGCCGGTCCCAATCTGCTTCTTGGACACCCGATCTTGCACACAATAGACAGAAGAAGAAAAGATAACATCAAAATCAAAAGTATCAAGCTAACTGATAGAAAGTAAGCTAACAGACAGTTGAGGAACATAAAGAACAGAGGGAATAGTAACAGCAGACAGGACAGAGGGTAAAACAGACCCAATAGATAGGACAGACATACCAGACCCATTAGCAGTATTAATAGTAATAGAAACGGGAGGGGGGATATAGTTTTGGAGTAAGGAAAGGTGATGAGTCATATGATGAGAGGCACTGGAATAAAAAAGCTAGATAGATGAAGAAATACCTGAAGAAGACCCAAGCAAACCTAAATAAAGAGATGTGAGAGCAAAGGCAGAGGAAGATAACTGAGAGGTAGACTGGAGATGCTGAAGCTAGGCAATCTGGGCACTCAAGGAAGCCAATTTAGGATCAGAAGCCGAAGCAGATGTAGTATGAGCAGCAAAAGGGCAAAAAGTGCTCAGAGCAGGACCTCAAAACTGTGGTTGAGACGGCTGAGCAGACTGATGGCTCTTCTTGGGACAGTTGTACTTTCAATGACCCTTTTGATGGCAGAAAACACACTCATCTGATGCTAAGGGCCCCTTTTTGGGCTTTGCAGAAGACTGAGGCTGAGAAGCAGATTGAGTCGCCAATAAGGATAGTTGTGCTAGGAAGACTGAAGGAGACAGAGTCTGACTGGCCGTCTTAAGACGAGTTTCCTCGGAGAGGAGCTCACGAACAATAGCATCTACAGAGAGGAGAGGAGACCGATGAAGGATGCCATCACAGATAGTCTCATACTGAGGGGAGAGAGTCGTTAAGAACTGCACTTAACAACCTTGCTCCCGAAACTTAACATAAGCGTCTAGTGCCCTAAGATTAGATGGTTCCATAAGAGCTAACTGATCCCAAAGACCTGTTGTAATACCCCTGTTCTGTAATATGTTAATTGGTCCTTAATATGAGTATGATTATGTGTTTAATATGATTTTGTGTGCCATTATGTGGTCTTGGATTTCTATCTGTTCACTGTAGGAATATCTGTTTGATTTACCTGCTTTGGAAATTTAATTAGAGGCCTTATCGGCCACAAAACCCAAAATTGATTACGCCATTGTGATTGGCATAATTTTTGGAACCTATGGTGAAATTTAATTGAAAATTGATTCGGATCAGATTAAATCGATTAAATCGGTGAATTAGAGTCCAATTATCTTATTAATATTATATTGGCCTTAGTGGGTTTTGTTGTGAAGTCACTACACTCTCTATTCTCTCTTTTTCACTTCATTTTGGCTGAATTTGGGACTCAAAATAGAGAGAACCGACTGTAGAGAGAGAGAATGAGAGAATTGTGTGATTTTTGGCTCAAGCTTGGGAATTTGAAGATTAAGATCAAGATTTGGCTAGAACTTGAGTGTTTAAGGCTCCTAGGTAAGTAATTAACCCTTGAATCATGGGTTTTTGTTTGCTATTTGTAAATTCAGAGTTGAATAAGAATAAAGAACATGAATTTAATTTAGTATGATGAAATTGAATTGGTTTTGTTGAATTGAAGGTTAAATTGTGCATGCATGTAAGAAATTGTCTTAAATTTGCATGTTTGAGCTTGAAATACATGATTCATGTAGAGTTTTGGTTAAAGCTCATGATGTAATCACCAATTGTATTATCTAAGTTGAGAATCATCACCTGCATGTACAAATTATAAGGTTGAATGCATGACATTGTTATGTTGGTAATGAGTTTGGTGGAAAATGAGCCATGCATGTGTTTGATTCATGAGATCAAGCTCCATATTGATGTATTCTAGTGTTAGTACCATGTTAGTACAAATATATGTGAGATTGGAGCCATTATATGCAAGAAAAATTGGTTGAAAGTCGATTTGGAGCTCAAGAACTCAATCTGGAAACCTGCAATTTTGATGTCCTTCGGCGGGAAGTGCCGAAAGCAGAAATACGTGCTCGATACTTTTGGACTTGGTGTCCGCTCGAGCGGGGTATTTCACGCTCGAGTGGGGGAGCTTTGTAGATAGGCCTTCCGCTCGAGCTCTATATTTAACACTCAAGCGTATTTTTCATGCAACCAGTACTTTTGCAGGCCTTAAGGATCCGCTCGAGCGGGGTATTTCACGCTCGAGCGGGGACCCTGTTTTCTAAAATTTTGAAAATGCATTATGTGTTCTGTTTTTCCGTTCCCTTTCACTTCTAAGCACTCTTAGGCATATACTGAGCATTGTAACTAAGTTAAGGAAATAAGAATGAACTTTTTAAAAATTGAACTTTTTAAGAAATAGTTTTTTTATACACCAGGAATTCTTTTAAGAAATTCATTGGGACAATTACCAACAAAAAAAAAAAAAACCTAGGGTTTGAGGCTTATGACAAAATAAGTCATGGTTTTTATTTATGTCAATTCAAACTATAATCTTTTGATTTATTTTCAATCTAAATCATTCGTCTATTTTTGTTAAGTAAAATCGACAGAAAAATAATATTTTAGTTATCAAACACAATATAAGTATACATAAAATATCATTTTTTATTGAGTTTAAAAGGGTCAAACCCTAAGATTTTTTGTTTGTAATTTCCCCAAATTAATTTTTTATGCAATCACAATTATGTTGCCAGAACCCCAATCACTACAAAACCCTAATTTTTTTAGATTCAACAAATAAAATAAAACATAAAATTCCACAACTTCTTTTATTGGTTCTCTTTTGGAATTGTGATTCCAATCAAAAAATTTAAAACTCTTTTCAAAACTTATAATCAAACACACAACTCAAAACTCTTTTCAGAACTCCAAAACCAAACTCTTTTCAAAACTCTATTTATAAAAAAAATTTAAAAATATTTTTTATTTTATTTTTTAAAATTATTTTTAGAATCATAGTTTGAGTGTTCAGTCGTTTTTTGAGCTATGAGTCTTGAGTTGAGTTATGAAAAAAGAAAATTTATTTGGTTGTGAGTTTTGAAAAGAGTTTTGAATTATATTTTGAGTTTTGAGTTGTATTTTGAAAAGTTTTGAATTTATTTTTTTTTAAATATTTAAAAGATTTCTTAATTTTATTTTTTTAGGGTAAATATTTAATATTTTAAATATTCATTTATTTATTTTAACGTGCACTATATTTCATGCATTTCCAAGCTTTATTTTTTAAAAATATTTTAAAAATATTTTTTAAATATTAAAAATTTTAAAATAATTATTTTTTATTTTAAATATATAATTTTTATTTTTAAATATTTTATAAATATATTTTTAAATATTTTACTTTTTTTGTTATGTGTTTTGGCTACAATTTGAGTGTGGAGTTTCGAGTTATAGGTTTAGTTATGAATTTTAAAAATAGTTTTTAAATTGAGTTTTGAGTTATGTATTTGGTTACGGTTTGAGTTATGTATTTGGTTACGATTTGAGTGTGGAGTTATGTTTTGAGTTTAAAATATTAAAATCAAAAAAATTTACAAAATAAAAATTTAAAAATATTTAAATAAAAATTATGTATTTAAAATAAAAAATAAATTTTTCTTAAACATTTTTTAATATTTAAAAAAAAGAAATCTAAAAAATTTCAAAGTACAACTCAAAATTCAAAAACTAAAAACTCAAAATACAATTTAAATTTTTTTCCAAAACTCAAAATCAAAACTATTTTTAAAACAACAATGATTCATCCCACTAATTTGGGAGCACTAATTGACCACTAATGAGGTGAAAATTCAAAAAAAAAAAAAAAACACAAGAGCAAAACATCCCATCATGTGGGACCCACACAACTTTAGAGCCATTAGTGTTCCTCTTTTTAGTGGTCTCACTTATTTTTCTTTTTAAAATTCAAAACTTGTTTTTAAAATTTATAATCAAATAATTTTTTTATTTTCAAAACTCAACTCATAATTTCACACTTAAATCTGAATTTTACACTCAAATTATAATTCTAAAACTAAACCAAACAGAGCCTTAACGTTTCAATTGAAACTCTCGGCAACTTGCTTGCTTGAGCATCGACACCATTTTCCTTGCACCGACTTAACAAATATCGGACTTATAAAGAATTGTTTCCTGTTATTAGATAAACAAGCATGCCAAGTTTTTGGGATCTATGAACACAATTTCAAATTTAAAAACATTTTGTTAAATATTCTTAATAAAACTATGGAAAAATGATTGATCCACCGAATTTTGACTCGCTCAAATTGCCTGAATTACATAAGCCAGACGACTGGCTGGATGACTGACATCACCCTTATCAACCACGACTATTACCTTTGTTAACCAACATCCGTTCGGATGACTGGTGAGCACAAATTCAATGAATGTATCGTTACTATAACAGTATGTAGTTTACACCAAAAATCAAATTCACAATTAAGAATCAGTGTAAATTTAAAATTGAACTTTTTAAGAAATAATTTTTTTATACACCAGGAGTTCTTTTAAGAAAAAAAAAAAAACAAAAAAGCAAAAGCAAACATAGGGTTTGAGGCATGTAACAAAATAAGTGTTGATTTTTAATTATGTCAATTCAAACTCCAATTTTTTGATTTGCCTTCGATCTAAATTATTCATCTATTTTTGTTAAGTAAAATTAACAGAAAAATAATATTTTAGTTATTAAACTCAATATAAGTATACATAAAATATGTAAAATACCATTTTTCATTGAATTTAAAATGGTCAAACCCTAAGATTTTTTTTTTTATTGTAATTTCCTCACAATAATTTTTTATGCAATCACAACGAAGTTACCAGAACCCCAATCACTACATAACTCTAATATTTTTTAGATTCAACAAATAAAATAAGAAATAAAACTCCACAATCTCTTTTTTTGATTCTCTTTTGGGATAAGATTCCAATAAAAAAATTTCAAAACTCATAACCAAAACACACAACTCAAAATTCAATTCAAAAATTATTTTCAAAACTCAATTCAAAACTCAAAATTAAACTTTTTTCAAAATTCTATTTAAAAAAAAAAATCAAAAAATATTATTTTATTTTATTTTTTAAAAATTATTTTTAGAATCATGATTTGAGTGTAGAGTCGTGTTTTGAGTTATCAGTTTTGGAATGGTATTTTAATTTATTTTTTAAAAAAGATTTCTTAATTTTATTTTTTTAGGGTAAATATTTTATATTTTAAATATTTATTTATTTATTTTAACGTGCACTATATTTCACGCATTTCTGTGCTTTATTTTTTAAAATATTTTAAATATATTTTTTAAATACTAAAAAAAATTTAAAAATTATTTTTTAAAATTTAAATATATAATTTTTATTTTATAAATATATTTTTTAATATTTTAATTTTTTTTTATGAGTTTGATTACAATTTGAGTGTGAAGTTTTGAAAGTAATATGTAGTTTCGAGTTATGTGTTTGTTTACAAATTTTGAAAATAGTTTTTAAATTGAGTTTTGAATTATGTGGTTGGTTACGATTTGAGTGTGAAGTTGTGTTTTGAGTTTAAAATATTAAAATTAAAATATTTACAATAAAAAAATATTTAAAATAAAAAATTTAAAAATATTTAATAAAAATTATATATTTTTAAAATAAATAAATAAATTTTGCTTAAATATTTTTTAAATATTTAAAAAAAATAAATCCAAAAAATTTCAAAATACAATTCAAAATTTAAAAACTCAAAACTCAAAATACAACTCAATTTTTTTTTTTCAAAACTCAAAACTATTTTCAAAATTTAAAAATTATTTTCAAAACTCATAAATAAATAATTTTTTTTAAAAAAAAAAACTCAACTCATAATTTCATACTTAAATCACAACTTCACGTTCAAATTATAATTCTAAAATTAAACCAAACAGAGCCCTAACGTTTCAATTGAAATTCCCAAATCAAAACCTCTTTAAAAAAAAAAAAAAAAAAAAAACCGAGTTTGGAATCTCCGGACATGAATGAAAGGAGGGAGCACACGTCTTCGCCAAACAAAACGACGTCGTTTTTAACAAACAAAACGACGTCCTTTTAACCCATTTCCAAAACCTATTTGGTTCTGCATTCACCGACAAAAAAGGGTTTTAAGGGTTTAGCGCTACATCTCCGGCGAAAACAAAGCCCACAATGTCAGGTAAATCTCTCTCCCTTTCTGTCTGTTTATCTTTTCTAGATATATTTTAGCTTTTCATTTTGGATTTATCTCAGCTGCGAATGATTAAAGAGACGCACACTTTTCGAATTTGTATTTATTGTTTTTGTTTACTTTTGGACTGCCATTAATGTTTAAAAAATGTATGAAAATGTGTAAAAGTGTTTTGAATGTGTGAAAATTATATTAAAATTATAAATATTTTAATATTGTGTAAGGGTGATGAGATAAAATTTTGACCTAATAATTTTGAGATTATGGATTATTGGTTCAAGTCTCAGCGACAAACATTTTGTGTACTATGTCAATTAATGTGTACCAATAATTGAATTTTTTTATTTTATTTTATTTTATCGTTGTATAGTTGAGACTAAGATGGAGGTTCAAAAAAAAAAAAAAAGTGCAGAGTCCAAAGAAATTTGGTCGGAGCTATTAACAACACTCATCTTTTATATGAGAGAAATCAACAATTTCCTTTCATTCTTTCTATATTTTTTGTCCTTACTCTTGATTGACTCTAAAAGGGTACCTGTAGTTTGTTTTTTAAGGAAAAAAAAAAGAAGATATTAATACATCTGAATGAGGAGTAATCTATACATATGGGAAATAAGACAAACAGCATGTCATAATGTGGGTTCCACTCCTCATCTGAATGAGGAGTACTCTATACATATATATTTAAGAGGTGTCTGTCCCTACCAATGTTGTTTTAATTGAACTGTGTTACCTTTATTGGTTTTTTTTAAATAAAAATGTTCACGTAAATTTCCTTTTTTTGTATATGGTCTTTTATTGCCGACTTCTAACCCATTTCCTCTTATTTAATGGTTTGATAAAAAAATTAAGGGTAATTCCTCTAAAGTATGACTTCTTTTTAATTTTTTTTATTTTGGTTCTTAAAGAAAAGATATTATTGTTACTTTAGTCCTTCAACTATTTGTTGTTTTGTACTTTAGTTCAATTATCAATTTCCTTTAGTGCTAAGGGGTAATTTTAGTATTTTTTAAATAAATGTCTCATCTTAACAAACATAAATCTTAACCCAAATCCAGACCCAAACTCAAACCCTTGACCCATATCTAAACCCAAACACATGTACTACGTGTTGCCCCCTCCCATGTCGTATTCTCTCCACCCATTTTCCCCAACCCTCTATCTCACCATCGCCCCTTGTGACCATCCCTCTACCCATCTCGCCACCACCCCTGCCACCACCCTCACCCTCACCCCTTCCATCAAAACCTTTTTCCACACCTAGCCACTACCTCTCATCATCTCTAGTGACTCCCCGGCTCAGCCATTACTATCTATACTTGCCACCAACTCTCCCTTCTACACCTGCTACCACCTTTCCAAATCTCTGCACCTTCATCAAGGACAATAATTGTTGGTTTTGTAGGGTTTTTTTTAATTTTATTTTTTTTTAAAAGGCCTCTTCTTTTCAACGACTACATTTTTTATTTTTTTTTAAAAGGCCTCTTCTTTTCAACGACTACATGTTGTTGATCTAGGGTTCAGTGGTTTTCGATCTAGGGTTTGGTGCTCATGGCAATTGTTAGTTGTTGATGGTATTCCGTATGGTGTTGATGACATTGCAGGTGATTATGTTCTGTGGTGGTGGTGCAGGGCCAATGTTGGTAGTGAAGGTAAGATTAATAGTGGTGGGAGTTGCTGGGGATGATATGATGGTATAAGTTAGGAGTGAGAAGTTAGTTCACGTTGGTGGGAGGTGGCGGTGTAGGGGAGTTTTAAGGGGTGGTGGCTGGTGGTAGGTGTAAGATGGGGGGGGGTGGGTGGGGGGGATAGAGGTGGAAGAGGATGGGTGGTAGAAGGGAGAGAGGTGGTAGAGGTAGGAAAAGAATGGTGGTGATTAGTGGATCATATATTTGGTTTTTGAGAAGTATCTGATTGCAAATTTTGTTTACTAAGTATATGACATAATTTATTGAGATGTATTTTTTTTTTTCTTTGTTTTTTTATGTTAGAATTTTTGTTCACGTTCCCTAGATTACTCCTAGGTATGGATCTACTTTGGGTTGACTCTAGGTTGCCTTGTACTATGTGGTCTTTGTGGTCACATAATTGAGAGATCAAAGTGAAAGAATCTTTTCTTTAACAACCAAAGTGAGAAGATTAATACTTTGTGAAAGTGTAATTTACCCTAAAATTAATTTAAAAAACCTATTGTAATTACTGTTAGGGTTAATTACACTTTTGGTCCCCAATGTATGTGAGCTTACATTTTACACCAAAAATTCCTCGATACACCCATTTTCTATTACCTTCTAAAATTCAAGTTTTTTATTTATCTCCTTACACACCTCATAAATCCTTCTATACCCTTATCCCTAACTTTACTTCTCATTACTCTACTCCCCTTATTCTTTCCAAACCTATTTCTATCCCACTCCCAACCACCAATGCCCATCATTCCTCCCTTACTGGCGACTTCCTCCTTCACTGGTGACTCTTTTTCGCACCAATGACTCATTCCCTAATTGTAAACACCCTCTTGCACCTCATTGGCAACTGTTGCCATCACAACCAACCCCCTCCAATTTTCCCGTCACTGAGAACAACTAACCTTCTCTGCCATAACCCAACCCCTCTAGCCCTCTCCGTCATGACCCAACGCCCCTTCACTTTTCTCCGAGTTGCAACTTCCCAGAGAGAGAGAGAGTGAGAAACCTAGGTTTTTCTGAAAAAGAAGAAGAAGAAGAAGAAGAAGAACAACAACAACAACAACAAGAACAAGAAAAGGGAAGAGGATGATGAAGAGGAGAAGTATGGCGACAGAGAAAGAGATTTGGGGAGGGGCTAGGTGTGGTGCTTGCAGATGGAGATGCTGGTAAGGAGTGGGTGTAAGGAAAATTAAGGTTTCTTTTTTGGTTTTTAGGGTTTTGGTACTTTTTGGTAATTTTAAATAATGATAGAATTATAAAAAAGTAACAAAATTAGCAATGTAAAGAGATTTCATTTTTTTGTTGTTGTTGTGTATGACTTTGAGAGAAATTTGAAGGTGCCTTAAGAAAGCCTCCAACTATTGGGCTCTTTCTTAGTCTTTTTTCTCTGTTTTTAATCTCTCGATGACCACAATTGTTTACAAGCGAAGAGTAAAATTTGGCAAAATGTACCAATTATAGGGTCTTTGGAAGGCAAACGATGGTTGGACATTCTATTTATTTCCAATACCCCACTATAACCATATCAGAAGCCTGCCCAATGATGAATTCTATGTCATTCTCATCTTGAACATTTTAATCGTATCAATTTAATCTTCAATACAAAATATTTTATTATTTGGTCCCTAAACCTGACACAATCCAAAAATAGTGATGCAATTAGGAGTATTTTTTTTACATTTCATTACAAGACCTAAATACATTTTTGAAATCTTTGCCATTTGTCCCCTCTATCTCACCATTGTGTTTACAGTCTCTTCTGACCACCATCTTCAAAACCTCCACCCACCACTACTAAACTTCCCTGTCACCTTCATATTCCTTTACCATTCTATCAGTCTTAATGGTAGTTGTTGGTGGTGGTCTTAGTGCTATTTGTGATAGTGGTTGCTAGAGGTGTTCTTTGGTTGTAATGGTGGCAATTTTGATGGTAGTGTTTGTTTATGATGAGGAAGGTGGTGGCTTTGTGAGGAGGCGACAATTAATAGTGGGGGAAGGTGGTGGTTTATAGTGATGGTGGAGGTTACTAATGGTGGGTTGGTGGCTATGTTTTGTAGATGGTGGTTAGGTGGGGTAAATCTCACCTTAAATAATTTGTGGCAAGTTTTGATTGGTAGTTATACTAAAATAATGTTTTTTTTTTTTTTTTAAATTTGGCTTGCACTTTTAATATTTTGCTGAGAATACCCTTGATTCATTCACTATTTTTCAACGGCATCAAGGTTGGGACCAAATAATTACACATTTTGTATTTTGGGTACTAAATTGACATAATTAAAAGATTTGGGACCAGAATAAACACATAACTCAAGCTTTGAGGACCTAAAATTGAATTAACTCTTGTTGTCATTAAGTGTATTGTTGGCCGTGGAGGGTGATTTTGTGTAATTAATAATTTAAATTTCCAATTTATTTATTCAAAATGGTTTGTTTGTTAAAAAAACTTATTTTATTAGAAAAGGTCTACCTTTCTTCTTAGTGTAAAAATGTAGTTGGAGAGTACTTGAGCAACTCCATGAGCCATCATCCTATTTTCTAGATATTTTGAGGAGTCCTAACCCAAGTGCTTGACTTCAACAGCTTCCTTAAAGCGGTCCCTCAAAATAGAATTGGTAGAGTTGCTCAATTGTGGCGATTCTTGTAGAACCTCAAAAATATAAAATTATTTTACGGCAAATGGATCTATCATCTAGGATTCTCTCTATGATTAGGCATTCCTTTGTTGGAGATGGTTTAATGAAGAGAGAACCCTGGGCGACAAATCCATTGGCTAGAAAATAGTTACATATTTTGGAGTTCTCTGTAGCTCACCACAATTGAGGAGCAACAATGACTCCTATTTTGGGGAACTACTAAGCAAGACATGATTTACATGTGGTGGGACTCCTCAAATATCTAAAAAAAAAGGATGGGGCCTCTGCCAGAGTTGCTCTTATACATTAATATCTTGAAAGTATTAAAAATTTAAGAGGCAATTCTATATTTTTGTAATGTTAAACCTATTTTGACCACTAGGGGCCTCAAATTTTTGCATGTTGTGAGATTCTTCATGAAATATTGTTAAATGTAACAGGTGAGTGTAGTGAAAAATTTAAGAGATGTATTTAGAAGCTCCCAAAACCAAATGAGAGTTGGCGTGATTAGACATATACATAGAAATGGATAATATTTAATCTTTATCTCACATTGAAACAAACATGACATAATGTAGGATAAAGCGATTAATATATTTATATCAAAAGAGGGCCAGATATTACCTAATCTTTATTACATCAAAACAAACACGACATAAGGTAGGATAAAGTGAATAATATTTCATATTGGATAGGGTAAGATAATACCTATTCCTTATTGTGAATATTACATGTGGAAGACACAATGGTAGCTGTATTTTTGTTTCTGTGCAGATAATGTCGGATCCCCGCACAAAGGGTAAGACGAACAAAGACATACTATTGAAGCGTTTGAGATGATGAGAAATCAAATGCGCTTAGAGGAAGTCGATCTTGAAAAGAGGGCAGACGATGCCATTAGCTCGCTTGGAATCGATTGCACAACCGATGTTGGGATTTATTAGCGAGTGTGCTCCTCCAAGGAAAGTTTGCTTGTACCATTGGCATCGGCGTCTCACTCATGTCGATTGGTATCGTTTGTTATTGGATTTGGTATTGCCATAACTGTGGCATTTAACAAGCTAAGGAGATTGAGCCGACCACTCCAAGAGCTCGGGAGCAGGCAGAGCAAGTTGTATACCGATATCATGCAATTGGTGAAAATTACTTTCTTTGGAGAGCGGGGAGGTTTCAAGCTTGACCACAGATGTAGATCCAGACAGTCCACAATATCACATGGATTCACAATTGAGTCGTCTCATTGGTCTTGAAGACTCACCGTCCGGGGCACAAAACTTTCGACACATTATGAAAGCATCTTTGTGGTTGATGGCATTTGGAGCTGTTGTACATGGGATAACCATTCCACGGTGGCCTACCACATCTTACGTGGTAAGTGCACATGTAATACCTAAAATCATTAAATGTGTATATCTTTTTGTCACCCTACTTTTATCTTTTAATATACATTTGTGTATTTCTATAACTTACAACAATTTTTACCCTTGAATAGGAGCAGGAAAGGCGGCCTTGACAAAGACATGATGCCAAAATCCATCTAAGGTTATCTCTAAAGCTTTAGGGTTAAGCTAAGGGTCTTTTTCATTCCGTCTTCTATATGGTTGTTGGATATTTAGTAATAGTTCTTTTTTTCTTTCCTTTGCTAAACTGATACCTTTGTCTCTCTGTTTTCAAACTTGTTCCATGGTAAAAAGGTAGGATTTGCGTTTTGCTACAACCATAAGAACGAACAACTTTAGAAATTGATCGACTTGATGGATCTAGATCGGATGATAGTATTAGCCGTTTATGATTTGATAAATCTTACAGACTTGTTTTACTTACTAATGTGACACCTATCATATCATTGAAGCAAGTTTTGTTTCCATTTCCAAAGTTTGATTGTTGCATGACAAAATGTTTGGTAGTTTGTATGACATTTCCCATCACAAAAATAAAAGGAAACATTTTACATCACTATAAAATATAAAGGATTTGAATCCTCATCCACCACCACTGTTGCTGATGATGGAAGAACTTATTTCAATGTCAATGAACACATGTTCAACCATCTGTGACAATGGAATTGTGATTATTTTAACTTAAAAAGGGACATCTAAAGATATGCCATTTTGTCGTTCATTTTTTATCTGAGTACAAAAAATGAATACAACATAGGAGCATGTTTCCAATTAATTTACATACTACATGGTGGCAATATTGCCAAACAGAGTGTACAAGTTTTAAGGGGAGGGGTTGATTCTCATAATTCAGATTTGCTAACGTTGAATATTTTAACTTCACAAATAAAGTTGGCGTTTTATGAGACTAATTTGTACTCATGTCAATGATCTGAACTGTTCATCTTATATGACAAGATGAGAAGAACATGCATGCAAAAAATTAGGTTGATCAAACAAATAATTATATGATCAAATCACATATATATTATAGCAACTAGGTGATATATTTTTAAGAACATGTAGGTTGTATAGATAAAAATGATCTAATAATGACAATTGATGTTGGATCAATTCAATTTTTTGCATGGATAAATTTTTTAGCTAGTTATATAACATAAACTAGTGTGTGACCTGTGTGAATTTATTTTTAAAATAAAAAATTGATTGTGAGTCTTAATTTTTTTGGTAGAAAATTTTAACAAGTGAAGGTCAAATACAAACAAATTTGTTAATAGCTTATGAAAAATTTTCTCGTTGTGTGTATGATCCTATATAAAAGGCTCATAAAAATAATTTCTTTTAAAGTAAAACAAAAAATGGTTTATTCTCAACTTGAAATTAAATCCTCATTTGTGTTAATAAAATTTACCAAAAATTATGAATTTCACTTGTATCAAAATATTTTTTTCTTAAAAAAATAAAAAATAAAAATAACAGAAAATTTTATAATATACAAATTATGACTTGGTTATAACTCATGGTGTATTATTTTGATTATTAATCGAAAAGGTTTTTACTAATTTCTTATATTTTTGTTATGTCTAAATTGGTACATTGAGTCTTTACTTATGCTTCAAATGGTGTTTGATTATGGTCTATTACAATACTTTATATGACAATATTTAAGTACTTTATTACACAAAAAATGTTTAAGGTGGATAAACTCAAAGGTAAGATTTATATTCATATCAGTAAGATCGTAAGAGTTATTCACATTGATGCATAAAAAATTACAAATTTAAATCATAAACACTGTCCTCATGGAGAATTAGGCACAAAATCTCTATAACTATAATAATTTCAATTCTCAAATGGGTTCTGATTAATTATGTGACACATCATAATAACAGCAAATTTTTTATTCCAACCAAATTATTTTTACATATCTTTTTTGATAGAGCTCATGAAGGTGCATTATCAAGAATACTACAAATTCAAAAAAATTATTTAAAAATTATTGAAGAAACATCAATAGGTGCCTTCAATATACACAATCATTTTCAATGAATCATTATTCTTTAAAATAATACTCTACACTATTTATCATTCAACCTTTGTCAAGTTATCTTTCAAAACCTTTTTTTTTTTTTTTTTGAAAAAAAGTATTGAATTCTATTATTTTAATCAATCAATATCAAATTAGACGTTACTTGTGTATGTAAATCACTTTTAGAAATATAATGTTTGATATAAAATCACAAGGGTGATAACTTTAATTAATGTAATGATATTTTATATTATGATGTGTTACAAAAGAATAATTTAAATTTAAAATAAAATTTAAAATATTTATTTTAATAATCTGAACCTTATTATTCTATAAAAGTGTTATTTGAACACTTATATATAATAAATTTAGTTAAATTGTTTGTTCATTTTGATATTTTAGTTTTATTGTGCTATAAAAATATAATTAAAATACAATAATTTTATATGATATATATTAAATTATAAGATAGTAAAATAAACACAATATTAAAAATAATAGTTAAATTAGAAAGAGAATTATTAATATAAAACTAAAAGTGATTCTAAATAGGGTGAAGCACCAATAAATCAAAAAATGTGATCTTGTGAATTGTTTAGTCATCTATTTTTTCTTATGAACCCAAAGGTCCTATTAAAATGAAAATTACATAAAATGGTAGTAACTTACATGTTTGGGTTTAATTTTTAAGGGATAAAAGTTAGTTTCTCCAAATGTGAAATTACACATTTGGGCAATCCACACTGTAGATGTTTGGGATTTTCCCTCATTTTAGAAGAAATCTCACATTATGAACAAATACGTAACACTCCAATAACGTAACACTCTAATGTGACACATTAAAAAATTTCATATTGTACTTTTCCCAAACGTAACAACGTAATACTCAAAAAAAAAAAAAAAAAAAAAAACATTTTTAATGTATTTTTTTCAAACATAACACTCTAACGTAACACTCAAAAAAAAACTTCTTAGTGTGCTTTTCTAAAACATAGCACTCTAATCAATATAATCTCAAATGTAACACCCCAATGTAATACACTCCAATATAACACAAAAAAACTCTAAAAAATTCCTTAATGCATTTTTTTCGAACGTAACACTCACAGTTTCAAATTATACATTTGTCTAAAACTTACTCAGGCCTCGTTTGGGAACAGGCTAATTTAGTAACTTTTTGGCTAATTGGCTAAAAAGGTTGGTAAGAAAAACCTGTATGTTTGGGCCAACTTTTTGGCTAATTACGAAACGACGTGCAAAAAGTAGAGAGAAAAGGGAATCTTTGACTTTTTGGTATGAGTTGTTAGCTTTTTGACTAAAAAGGTAACTTTTTGACTAATTAACTATTTTAACCTCTTGCCAAACGAGGCCTCAGTACTTTTTGTACTCCTTTTGGAATGGTTTGAAAAATTCCATATCATTTTTTTAGAGTGTTACGTTTGGAAAAAATACATTAAGAAGTTTTTTTTTGTGTTATATTAGAGTGTTATATTAAGGAATTTTTTTGTAGTATTATATTGGAATACTACAAAAAAGATATTTTCCAAATAAAATTATATTTTTTTGAAATATTACATTGGAGTGTTACATTTGAGTATTATAGTTTAAAATTATATATTTATTCAAAACTTATTAAGGAGTTTTTGTATTCTTTTTGAAATGTTTTCCAAATAAAAAAGATTCTCATATAAAAATTTATTCCAAATTTGATTATCATAAATTGTGTATCTTACATATTTAGCACAAAAAGGAAAAAAGAAAAGAAAAACAAGGAAACATAATCGAAATAAAGATATAACCATAAATTTAATTTTCAAATAATATATTAAATCTACATTTCTAAAATCAATGAGACTAATTGATCTATAAGAAATTGTGACTAAATCGATCACTATTCTTTAAAATGGAATTTATAGGTAAATTTTCCTTCTAATTATTTAATTCTATTTTATTTTTATATTTATTTAAAAAATAAAAATATGTAGAAATAGAATTACACAAAATTTATTTAAAAGATTAAATATAATGAATAGAGAAAATTGGTTATAAATCCAACTTAAAGGTGTTTAAGGCATTAGGTCCAATAAATATTTTTTATTGGTAAGAAATCCACTCTTGTAAAATAATTTGGTGAAAAATTCCTTTGTTAGATTTCAAGGACATGTTGTTTCCAATTTTACCCTTAATTTATCTGTTAACTTTCGTTAACTAACCGCTTAAATTATTTTCTATCTGTTGAAATTATTTTTAACTATTGAAATTTTTTATTTATTCAAATTTATATTTATCTGTTCAAATTTATATTTATCTATTAAAGATTTTTGACTATTTGTTCAATTTTTTTCCATTATCTATTCAAATGTCTATCCAAATTTTATTATATGTTCAATTTTTTCATTTATCTGTTCAATTTTCCCTTTATCTATTTAAATATATGTCCAAATTTTGTTATCTATTCAATTTATTTCATTTATTTATTTAAATCCATCTATCACAATTTTATTATCTATTCAACAACAATAACAAATCTATTCTTTGAAAATCAAACAGCAACAAAAAAATAATATCTATTTGTTAAAAATCTAACAACAACAAATCTATCTATTAAAAACCTCTCTCTTCCTACTATCTATCTGTTCAAATTCAACAACTCTGGTCAATCTTTCCTCTCCGGAAAACCTCCCTCTGTTAGTCAGGGCCGGCCCTGAGAGTAGGCAAGAGAGGCCTACGCCTTGAGTCCCCAAATTTGGACTAAAAATAAGAGTCTCCAAATATAATTTTGTGTTTTAAATATATATATATATATAAAAAAAAAGCCCAAATACTATAAACCCAAGTGAACACGAGGCCCAAAAAAAAATAAGAAGACTAGATTTTTATTTTTTTTAAGTTTTATAATGATTGCTTCCTATCTTAATATATGAAAGTAGTTACAAGTAAATAAAAAAATTATAACTTATTGGTTTATCTATAATTTTTTTTTTTTTTTTTTTTTTTTCTAATGTAAGAATGCCCCATTCCCGAAGTGTTGCTTGAACCCCTAAATCTCAGGCCGGCCCTGTCAGTTCAAATTCACACCTACTACCTGTTGAATTTTTTGAACAGATCTGATTTCAAATCTAAAAAAATAATTAAAAAAACAAACAAATAGATCTAACACAGATCGGGTTTGGGGATGACGAGGATCTTCAGTATGGACACGGTTGAAGCTGTTGAACACACACACACACACACACACACAAAAACTAGATCTGTTCAACAAAAAGAAAACTCCAGAATCCATTTTTTGACTCTCTCTCTCTCTCTCTCTCTCTACGGTGACCAAGATCGAGACTAAAGCTCTTGGCTCCCAAGAAAGAGGTAACTTCAACCCACTAATCTACCCTCCAATCATCTCCATCATTGTTCTGCCAAAAATTCCCCTAAAAAATCCAAAAGCATAATAATATCAAAACCGAACTCAAACAAATTGAAAAAATCAAGATCGATTCAATGCAACGTACCTGTCTATGGTGTTGTGAACGATTGAGCTGAGATCGTGATCCCTTGAAGAGTCGCAAGAAACACTGGAACTGCGGCAGTTGTAAATCTGGACTTTGCGAAGGCGATGTGGTAGAGGCGGTCGTAGATTTGAACGTCTACTTCGTTGAAATCGAATCATTTCTCAAATCGAAACAATATAGATTTTGTGGATATCATGGAGACTACGGTGACGCAGAGTCAACGGTGATTGCTATTCTCGCCAATACCGACGACGATTCCACTGAAAAACGTCACGAGGAGGAAAAATCGTAGAGTGATGAAGAGCGAGCATATGGATGTTGGCGATGGCGATGGCAATAGATGTTGCGGTGGGTGTTTAGAAGAGAGAGAGGTGACGGATGAGTGGTGGTCAGTCGTCGGTGAGAGCAGGAGATGGTGGTGGGCGAACAACTATCGTGGCGGTGCTATCGGAGAGGAGAGAGAAGAGAAACGATGGCAGCGAGGTCGGTGAGAGAGAACCACCACCGATCGACAAACCATAGCTCAAGTGAGAGAGAGAGAGAATAAACCGATGTTTGGGTCTCAGATTGGAGAGAGAGAGAGAGGAATTTTGGGGTTCGTTTGGTTTGATTTTCCGAAAAAATTTTAGGAAATTTTCTTTATAAATAAGTTTTTAAAAGTAATCAAATCAAATAAATTTTTTTAAAATTTTTTTTCAAAACTTGTAAATTAAACAAGTTTTCCAAACAAATTTCTCTCTCACACATATCAAATCAATCACTTTTTTCAAAATTCTCTCTCAAAATTATTTTCCAAAACATCTTTTGAAAAAAACCAAACCAAACATGATTTTTTTTGCACTGTGTATGTCATATATATAGAGGGGGTATTTTGGTCTTTTTGTCCAAATTTGTCCATTTAGACAATGTATTCTACCATCTGACTTTTGGAGGGTTGTTTGGGATGACTTAAATAAGTATATTTTTTGTCTTTTTACGAAAAGATGTGCAGAAAAATAGAGAGGCGATGTGATGAAAAAAAAATAAAAAGATGAATTATTTTTTAGTTGCCAAACTTGGCCTTGGCCAAAAAAAATCTAAAAATAAACTTTTCTCCCAAGCGTCCTAATAAATAATAACAAATGTTAGGTATCATGGAAAATCTTTCATGAAAATAATCATGAAAGTTTTGTGACCCTTGGATTACACTTAGAATAAAGCACCACACACTAATCAAGGTAATCTAAAGATCATAAATTTTTCATGAAAAAATTTTTATGATATCTAACTTTTCCCAAATAATAAATATGTTGTGATTGGATTAAGAAAAACATATATAAATTAATTATGTAGAGTATTGATTTTTTCTTTAATATTCTTTTTAAATTATTCATATATATTGTATATAGGTATATAAAATTTAAATTAAATATAAATATTCTGTAATAAATAATTTCGTGTTAAATAAAAACTTAAATATAAATTAATATTAATACATCAACAAGATAGACAAAAAATAAAATATATAAAAGAAAAAATTAATTTGATACATGTAATGCACATAATTAAGTGTCTTATTTATTTATTTATATATTGGGATAATTCTTTTCTTCAAATATTATAATAATTAAATTATAATGTGGGGATATAATTGAGCTAAGGGAAAGGAACAATTGGAAGAAAAAGCCCCAAATCCTTATGTGAATCCTGAAAAATTCTTGGGTGCTAGAAGGGTACCATGTGGCATGCCATATGGTGCCTTCAACCAATCACAAATACCATAACCTTCCATGTTGTCTCCCTATTACCCAATACATAAATGTAGCCCCCACTCTCTCAACCTATGAAAGAAGAGAAAGGTACCACATGGCACCTACCTTATTTGCACCCAAAAATTTCTCGTGAACCCTAGGCCTATCTGCACTCAAAAATTTCTCGGGAACCCTAGGAGTTTGTTCGTGATTATGATAAAGTGGATGTTAATAAGTAAAAACTTGGAAATCCTTGAAATTGTTGACATTGGATGAGAAATTAAATGTTATAGAATGTGTTTGAAATGCCCAATTGCCCGGTCGTGTGAGGACGACGAATGTGGGGTTGTCTTTCAGGTGCCCACTACTCAGTCTGCATGAGGGCGGCGAATGTGGGATGTGTGAGGCGTCCACTGGCCGGTTCGTGTGAGGACAACGAAAGTAGGAAGGTATGAGGCATCTACATGCCATCCATGTGAGGACGGAGAAAGTGTGGAAGTTAATAATGATCAATATTTGTAAAACAAAGTTAGGAATATAAATGAATCCTTGGCTTTTAGAATTGATTTATGCACATTTACATCAAATGTTTATATACATGGTTAAAGTTATTCTCTACTGGGCAAAAGTGCTCATCCTTATTTACTAACTTTTCAAGGAACGAAGAAACCCAAAATTGCCAATGAAGAAGGAGAAGAAAAAGACCTTTTATTTAATTATCTTTTGTGAATTGAGAACTGTAGTGAAATCATGGAACCCTTTTGTTTATTTTGGCTTAAGACTTATAAAGTTTGTTTTGTATAGGTTCCTGTACGGGAAAGAAATAAACCTTCTCGTATAATCCTGTTGATCAAGTCTGCACTCCTCCGTACGTCGTCGCTTTACTCCCTGAAAACACAAACGTAAGCTAGCCAGCGGGTGTGTGCCGGAAACCTCTCCGATGCCTAAGTCAGTAAACTAGACAAATAGACAAAAGCTCTGTGTATTCGGGAATCAAAGTTGCGTTACCTCTCCATAGGTGATGTTTGTGAGCTTTTGTAGGTTCCGCGTGGCACAATCCTAGTGGGACTCTTACTCCTCCATGTAGAGTTCTCCTAGGATTCATACTCCTGAAAGATAATGTTTATCCTTCAACACCCCCCTCACTGCTTAAACCAAGTGAGATGGTTTTACTATGGTCAGATTCCAATATGATCGAAATAAGCATGGCTATGTTTAAACCATGATGGACGAACTATCCTTAGTTAGGTTCCTTTATACCTTCGTTCCTCTTCCATAAACCACAGTAAGCCCAAACCGAGCTAACTTTTAGTAAGGTTTAGACTACGTACTGCGCTATGACTGGTATGAATTTTAGTATGGTGACCGAACTAACTATAAAACCTTTAGGATCGGAGTAACTTCACACCTCCGCAAGACCGAAGTAACTTTATACCTCTTTGGGACAGGAGTAACTTTATGACCTTTTTACTCAACCCTTCACACTGTTGGCCTATAATGGCCCATTACCCAGGTCAGCCCATTTTTCATGTAAATTACCCTCTCAATTGCCCTTTTCCATCAGTGCAGCATGATGGGGATTACTTCGCCTACCAGCCGAGCTAAGCTTTTAAGCGTTTCCAGCGGAGCTAAAAACTCTTTTAGCCTATCCAGCCGAGCTAAAATTTTTAAGCCTTTCCAACCGAGCTAAACTCACTACGGGCTGTACCTATTCAGCCAAAACGTCTTTTCAATCACAGCAACTGAATCACTTTTTATTCCAATGACACGTGGCATACTCTTATTGGCTGAAGGCAGCTGTCACGCCGTCTTCGTATCTGGCATTTTTTGAACAGTCCCGCCATTTTTCGTCCTTTCCCCTTCACAAAACAAACCCTAATCATTTTGAATCATTTCTCACACTATTCCTTCTCTCTCTTTCGTTTCTATCTCTTCAACCCTTCATTTTGCTGAGTTCGTGTTCTTCACTGTCATTGCTTCCATCTTCGATTTTTCTGCCATAATCTGGTAAGTAACGTAACCTTCTAACTCCTTTTGGTTGATTTTGCTACTTTTTTGCAATACACTACATGTTTTTCAAAACATACCACGTCTGCTTCCATTTTCTGCTTAGCTTCGCGTTTTCTGCAAAAACTTTGTGATTGAACCACTTGAACCACTTTGTAACTAAGAAACACTAGTTTTAATCTAAAATCAATATGTAACCGAACTAGGAAGTTGTTTATAGTCAATGTGAGTCTAGCCAGTCTAACCAACCGAACTAACTCTCCATGCTAAATTTGTAGTTTCAACAGACCAAACCATCTTTTGAATTAACTTAACCGAGCTAACAAACCGGACATGGGTTGTTCAATAGTGTACTGGGAAACTTCAACTTCGACCGAGCTACGTCTCGGGGCTAAACCAGCATTCTTAGTTTTAGACCGAACTAAGCAAGCTGCCCCTAGAAGCTCAACCGGTCTAACAAACCCCTTGCAAAAACCGAGTTAATAGGTCTCTTGTTAAAACCGAACTAACAAGCCTCCTGCCCAAACCGAGCTAAGACCTATAGCCTCTTCTCCTAGACGAGCTGGGTTTTGATATATCTTGTCTTGATTTCTCTTTAGCACGGTCTAAAGATCTGTGCTTAACACTTCTGTTTTTCACTTTGCAGACTTAGGTTGCCCAGGCACTCCTTTGAGCACTCAACCGAGCTACTTAGCTCACTTCCGCGACCGAGTTAACACAAGTATAATTTATTCATAACTTAATCATAAAATAGGTAAATATAGGTTTTTAGTAGAAACACCTGGTAGCTTGGCCGAATTTTGAAAGGAGTATAACATTCCTGACGACGTCCATCTCACTTTAGCCGAACAAGATATCACACCATGGGAAAACCAATGCTTTGTACCTTTTACCCTCCTGTCCATAGTAGAAACCGGTCTAAGATTCCCTGTACAGCCCTTACTCTGTGAATTCCTCAGGCAAACTAGGATAGGCCCAACCCAACTTTCCACAAACTCATACCGCATAATAAATGGTATAGCCGAGCTAAAGCGCCGTGCTGGTATCAATCTTGGCTTAGCCGAACTATTCCACCAATATTCTATAGGCTCAAAAGAAGACGAGTGGGTTTACTATTTAAGAATACGACGCCGGCGTGAGAAAATAATAAAGGACACACCGGACAAAGACTTGAACGATGATGATTTTTTCTGGGTATCTGGCAATTTTGAAGACCACCAAGCCCAGATCCCAGGCCGCAGTATAAATTGGAATAAAGGGACCCCTGGTATAATTACTTCGGTTTCTTTGCATGCTTCTGCTTTATTTCGGTTTTCTTTTCCTGGACCGTACTAACAGTTGTCTTCTCTATGCAGATTCAGCCCATCTTCAATCACTTTATAGTTACCCCAATCTAAACACTCTATGTGCCGCACTATGTTATCCAGAAAGAAATTGGGCCAAGTTGCTGAACTTCGAACCGACGTACAGATATAGTAGCCGACGTAAAGCCAGAGTAACAGATTTCTTGCTGGAAGACGCCCCTGAACTGGACCCCAATTTGCCCCAGATCAATCTAGTCCCTTTGACTACCGAACAAGAAATGGCAAAAAGGAATAGAGTAAGGGCCCTTTTAACCGAGACCAACCGAGCCGAGGTACCACCACTAAACCAAACCCAGGAAACCGTGGTGGCTCTTCCATCTCAATAACCCTCCTCATCTCGCCCAAGCAAGCGTACCCGGACTGCCCTAACCGAGCAACGCCTTGTTGATGAGGACGAGACCACTCTTCCACTAAGCCCTCCACCGAGCCCGCAACCGGAGCACTCCGACCGAGCCAGCTCCTCTAAGTGGGCATCCAAACTTACATTTCAAAACCGAGATATTCAGGACACCGACTCAGTGGTCGCTGAAAAAAATCACTTAATGGCATTTAACCTTGCCAAGAGTGTCTGCCTTCCAATAGACATGGAGCACCACCAGCATCTGACCGAACTGAGGGCCATCCGTTCGGCCACGAAATCCATGGTTCTTGTAAGTAGCTTCTTTTGTTAACTTGTCTAATTTGTATAACTTTTACCTCGGTTTGATTACAAGTCTCCCCCTCTTTATGCAAGCCATGCAGAAGAGCTACATTGCTCATAAGCGAGTGCTTGAACTCCGCAAGACTACCAGGTAAGCGCTAGCCGAAGTAACTGAAAAAACTGCCGAGCTAGAAGAAGCCAAGAAGCAACTAGCCGAGCTAAAATCCAAGAACGGTCGTCTGACCGGACTCGTTAGATCGGCTGAAGCGGAGAAACAAAAGGCTGCAGCCGTGATCAAAGACAAATACCTGCGAGAGCTAGCCAAGCTCGAAGGCAAGAAGTACGCAGAGATCGCCGAACTAAAGAAGAAAGCGGAAGATGCAAATGCTGAAGGCTTCAAGGAGGGGGAGGCCCTCTATATGCAACAATGTGAAGCCGCCAAAGACTTGTTCTTCAAATGCAGTTGGAGGGCAGCCGTGGTGCAGCTCGGTTGTGGGCCTGAGACCGAAGTTTACAATCCTCCTCAATACTTCATACCGAGCTCACTGGCGGAGTACGCTACATCCGTTCAATAACAGTTTCTTCAAGGTTCAGATGATGATGAGGACACCGAGCCCAATAATGCCCCGGTCGTCAATAAACAAGCCAATGATCAGTCAGCTCGGTTGGAGCCAACGGTTGAAGACCTGACGACTGAAGTCGTGCCTCCAACGGACACCGAGCTCCCACCCGAGACCGCTCTACCGTCTGAAGCCGATCTTCGTGTTGATATAGATGCTGATGCCGATCTTGATGACCTCTTTAACTGATTTTCTTTTTTCTTTTTTGTTTGGACAAATGTAACCGGGCTGGGGGCCCTCCTTTGTAATTTTGCTTTTATCAATGAAAATCTTCTTTTGCTCCAACTGTTATCTCGGTTTGCTGCTCTACTTGTACTTGCCTTCTTACTGTAGTTTGAATGTAATGCATTCTCTTGCCGAGATAATTCATCCCGGTCTTAGTCTTGTAATCAGACTGGTCATACCAGCCAACCACTTTTCAGCCGATATCCTTACTTCGGCTGAAGAGTTATAAGAGTTGGTTTAAACCGACCAACCACTCTTGACCTAAACCCTTACTTGTTGAAGAGTAATAAGAGTTGGTTTAATCTAGCCAACTTCTAAATTGGTTGTTCCATGACCTAGAATAAAATGTTTGGTTATTCCACCAAATGTCCTGTGACCTAGATCCTTATCCTAGGCTTAGGAAGGGTGTTGGTTTAATCCACCAACTTCTAATTTGGTTTTTCGCCAACCTAGAATAAAATGTTTGGTTATTCCGACCAAACGTCCTGCAGCCTCGATCCTTATCCTGGGCTTAGGAAGGGTGTTGGTTTAATCCAGCCAACCTCTAAGCTGGTTTTTTCCAGCCAACCTAGAATAAAATGTTTGGTTATTTCGACCAAACGTCCTGCAGCCTGGATCCTTATCTTGGGCTTAGGAAGGTTTGCAGTTGGTTATTCTAGCCAACTATGTTTATAATGCCCCTAACTCACCTAACTCGCTAAAACAAACTTTTACAGAAGGAAACGTCTATACTGAAAAGAAAACTACTTGTTTTATTGAGAAAAGAAAAAATTACACATATTTAAAAGAAAAAAGCTAAAAATAAAATAACTTGAGATTGGCAGTATTTCATGGCCTGGGAATTGCTTTGTCGTCCTTATCTTCTAGGTGGTATGCCCCTTTGCCTGCTAATCCAACCACTTTGTAAGGTCCTTCCCAATTAGGCCCTAACTTGCCATCTCCCGGTACCAAGGTGTTTCCCATTACTTTGTACAGTACCCAATCTCCGATTTTGAATTGCCTTGGATGTACTGTCTTGTTATACTTTTTGGACAATTCTTGTTGGTATGAGGCAATGTGAACCAGTGCTCTTTCTCTTCTTTCCTCTGCAAGGTCGAGCTCCAATGTTATGGCTTTGCCATTCAAGTCTGGATCAAAATTCTCGCTTCGAATTGTAGGGAGGCTGACTTCTAATGGGATTACTGCCTCCATACCATAGGCTAAGGAAAATGGAGTTTCTCCTATTGACCGAGGGTGGTGGTCTTGATAAGCCCATAAAACATAAGAGCTCTTACGCGCCCACTTACCTTTGGCTTTCTCTAATCTTTTCTTCAATCCATCCAAGACTACCTTGTTTGATGCTTCTGCCTGACCATTTGCTTGGGGATATGCCGGTGTAGAATTGTAGAACTCTATCTTGTACTCTTCACAAAAGCATCTAAAGATTCGGCCATCGAACTGCGTGCCATTGTCAAATATTAGGGCTTTGGGTATGCCGAACCGAGTAATAATGTTTTGCCATACCAACTTCTTTACATCATTTTCCTTGATTGATGCCAAGGCTTCTGCTTCCACCCGCTTTGTGAAATAGTCGATTCTTTGCAAGAAAGAATTTTCTGTTGCCTGGTGCTATTGGAAGTGGCCCTACTATGTTCAAGCCCCACATTGCAACGGGCCATGGGCTTGTTAATGGTAAGAGTTCTCTGGCAGGTTGGTGTATTTGGTGTGCAAACTTTTGACACTTCTCGCACTTCTTTACATATTTCTCTAAGTCTGCCTGCATGTATGGCCACCAGTATCCTTGCGAAATGGCTCTGTAAGCTAACGATCTTCCTCTTTGATGGCTTCCGCATACACCTTCGTGTATTTCGAACAAGAATGCTTCCACTTTGCTAGGATGAACACACTTTAGATAGGGTCCTGAGAATGATTTTTTGTATAATGCCAATGATGGGGAGAGCCAAAATCACTGTGACTTCGCTCTTATTCTGTTGGCCTCTTTCTTTTCTTCTGGTAAGGTGCCATCTTTCAGGAATAATATGATGGGATCCATCCAAGAAGGGCCTAGCTCGGCGCAACATACCTCTTCTGCTTCGGGGTCTTCAATGCTTGGTCTAGGTAGGTAGTCGATCAGCAATGGATGAGGGATGGAGGTATCTGCCATTGAAGGAAAGCTTGCTAATTCATCTGCTCTGCTGTTTTCTTCCTGCCGATTTGTTCTATCCACACTACTTCAAATTTCTTGATCTCTGTTCTGACCAACTCTTAGTATTTAGCCATCCTGTCGTCCTTTGCCTCGTAGTCGCCTGATATTTGGTTTACCACCAGCTGTGAGTCGCTGTAAACTATTAGCTCGGTGGCCTTCATGTAGAATGCTGATTTGAGGCCTGCAAGAAGCGCTTCATACTCCGCTTCGTTGTTTGATGCTGAGAAGCCAAGGTTGACTGCTTGCTCCACTACTAGGCCGTCTGGAGAGATGAGGACTATGCCGAGTCCTGCTCCATGTCGGTTGAATGCTCCATCCACAAAGAGCTTCCACATCTCTCCAACGAACAATTTCCAACAAGTTGAGGGATCAGATGATGCCTTGGGGTCAAAAACGTTGCTGGTGTCTTCTTCAGGGTCCATGCTTGCTGTCTGCCCCTTATTATTTGATTGTACCAAGTCTTTATTTGTTGGTGAGTTTTGGCTTGATGTGGTATGGTTTTCTTTTGCCTCCCTTACTTCACTCTGGTCTGCCTTAGGACCTGGCTGGGTAACCTGTACTAGGGGTTGCGTTATTTCAACTTCAACTTCCATCCCTAGTTCAGTTGTTTTAGTCAGGTCAACTGGGCAGATATGATGACTTCCTGGGGTGAATTCAGCGACGAAGTCTGCCAAGGCTTGAGCTTTTATCGCGGTCTTGGGTTGGAACTTGATGTCATATTGTCCCAACTCTACTGCCCACTTCAAGATTCGCCCAGAAAAGTTCGCCATTTCAAACAAAGCTTTTAATGGGAAAGCTGTGAGGACGACTATGGTGTGGGCGTGAAAGTAGTGCGTCAACTTCCTTGAGGCCATCATTAAGGCTAAGGCTAGTTTTTTCAGTGGCAAGTACCTTGTTTTGGCACTCAATAATGTATTGCTGACATAAAAGATAGGTAGATGTTGGATTCCTTCCGCACGGACCAATACTGCGCTAATTGCGTGCTGTGAGACCGCCAAGTACAGGAAGAGTTCTTCTCCAGGTATTGGGGTGACAAGCAGTGGTGGAGAAGACATGTATTCTTTCAAACTTTCCAAAGCGCGGTCGCATTCTTCATCCCACTCGAACTTGGCTTTTAAAGCATGGAAAAATGGTCATAGTCTGTCTGACGACCGGCTTATGAACCGGTTGAGCGTAGCCACCATGCCGGTGAGATGTTGCACTTCTTTCACTGAGTTAGGCCTCTCCAGATCCTGAATAGCTTTGATTTGGGAGGGGTCTGCCTCTATACCCCGGTTGGTTACTAGGAAGCCCAGGAATTTACCAGATCCTACTTCGAATGCACACTTAGACGCATTGAGGCGCAACTTGTGCTTCTTCAGGATCTCAAACATTTCACCTAGGTCCTTGAGATGGTCGTTCTCATCCTTGCTCTTGACCACCATGTCGTCGATGTAAGCCTTTATTGTTCTGCCGAACAATGGTTCAAACATCTTGGTGACCATCCGTTGGAATGTCGCTCCTGCGTTCTTTAGGCCAAAGGGCATGACCTTGTAGCAATACAGTCCTCTTGGGGTTGTAAAGGACGTGACTTCCTGGTCTGGTTTATGCATGATGATTTGATGGTAGCCTCTGTATGCATCCAGAAAGCTAAGTCAGTTGTGCCCTGCCGTTAGGTCTACCAGTTGATCTATCCGTGGTAGAAGAAAGCTGCCTTTTGGGCATGCCTCATTGACTGTTTTGTAGTCGACGCAGACACGCCATTTGCCATTCTTCTTTGGCACCACGACTGTGTTGGAAATCCATCTGGGGTAGTGCACCTCTCTGATAGCCCCTGCCTCTAGCAGATTTCCTACTTCTTCCGCCACTATCTCGGCGTGGTGGAGTGCTGATCTGCGTGTGCTCTGAATGATTGGTCTGGCGGATGGGTGGACGTTGAGTTGGTGACAGATGAAGTTAGGATCAATGTCTGGCATGTCGTATGGTGTCCAGGCGAACACTTCGATGTTAGAGGTCAAAAATTCCAAGACCTCTAATCTCTCAGTGCTGGACAACGACGAACTGAGCAAAAAGAACTTATCCGGGTTCTTTTCATCTATTCTTATCTCTACCAAGTCTTCCACCGCTTTTTGGTTAGCTGCTTTGCTGACATCTGCGAACAGTTCATTGCTCTTAGGTTCCTCTACCGAATGAACATATCCCTTGGCAGCGCGGCTGCCATTCACAGTGACAAAGCATTGCTTGGACATGATCTGGTCTCCGAAGACCTCTTCAATTACCCCGGCATTGTTAGGCAATCGCATTACTTGATGGTAGGATGATGCCACCAATCGCATGGCATGCAGCCATGTTCTGCCCAAGATGATGTTGTAAGTGGAAGGGACTTTCAATACCCAAAACTCCATTTGTTTCGTTACGCTTCCTGCTCTAACTGGAAGAATTATTTTGCCGACTGGCCATTCTGGCATTGAGTTGAATCCAATTAGGGGAGATACGGCAGGTACCAAGTCTTTATCTTGTAACTTCAATTGTTTAAATGTTTCGTAGTACATTATTTCACATGAACTACCCTGGTCAATCAAAATCTGCTTGACGTCAAAATCCTTGACTCGGAGAGTGACAACCAGGGCATCATTGTGAGGGCAATATATCCTCGCCAAGTCTCTATCTGAAAAGGACATGACGTTCATGGCCTCTGTCTTTCCCTTTTTTATGGTAGGTTGTGCGCCTAGTACCTCTCTTAAGTGCTTAGCCTTCTTGATTGACCCTCTGAGCTCGCATACACGCTCAGGTTCAAAGACTCCATGTATCACATTAATTACACCTTGAGGTAGGGCGTCGACTGGCATCCCGTTGGGGTTATTGTGGTCCTGGGGGGCTGGTTGCGTTCCTCCTTCAATGTATTTATCCAGGTGTCCTGCTGCCACCAACTCCTCTAGGTGCTGCCTCAATGGAGTGCAATTCTCAGTGTGGTGCCCCTTTTCTTTATGAAAGGTGCAGCGCGACCTCTCGTCGTAGTCCTTCTGAGCTTCCTCTAGCTTGGTTGGCCATCTGACGAAAGGCTCATCTCGTATTTCACTTAGAATTCGGTAGATCAGTTTTTTGAATACCGTGGTTATAGCAGTGCGGACCCTCAACCATCTTTTATCCTGGTCTTCTCCGTTGTCTCACCTGCCTCGTCCGTTTCTACTTGGACGGTCTACCGCGTTGACCTTTGCTGAAGCCTTTTTCTCTGGTATTGCGGTCGTGCCAGATTTTGTTTTGGTCTGGGCGCCATCCTCTTCCACCCTGATGTACTGATGCACTCTTTCCATCAGGGCCTCCATGGTGAGGGGTGGCGTCATGGTGATTGAGTCCCTTAGTCTGTTCCCAACTGGAAGGCCTCTTTTATACTATGCAATAGCGAGATTGGTAGGGCAGTCCCCAATCTGGTTGAAGGTCTCCCAGTAGCAACTATTGTAGGATCTTAGGGTCTCCTTGTCGCCCATGTCGATGGAGAGTAGCTGGTTGATCTCCACCGGGGTTTTGGTGTTTGTTCTGAACCTTGTTACGAATGCTTCCGCCAATTGCGCCCAGGAGGCTATGCTGCCTTCTGGAAGTTTTTTGAACCAAGTCAAGCCTAGGTCGCCAAGGCTAGATGGGAAGAGGATGCACATCAAAGCCTCGTTTCGCCGGTATACAGCCATGACCTGGCGAAAGTAGCGAAAGTGTGAGTAGGGGTCTGTCTTTCCTTCGTACGTAGTGAATTTGGGCTGAAGGAAACCGGAAGGCAGGGGCGCGTTTTCAATGGCCGGAACGAACGGCGAGGTCTGCAGCCTCACTAACGCTTTGTCCGTCGGTTCGTAGGCAGGGCGCGGAATTGGCATTCCAACCTCGACGCTTCCATGCGTCCAAGGAGCCAAGCGCTGCAAGGCAGAAACTTTGTGTAGGTCGCGCGCCCTGGCATCCTCCTTCCATCGTGCCCTTTTTTCTAGCACGGTTCGTAAATCGGACGATCTAGGCAACTCCGTTTGCCTGGATGATGTCTAATGCGTGCGCGAGGGCCGATAGGTGCTTCCTTCCGTGTATGACCTCTCAGATCTCGTCCTCTCAGACCTGGAGTGACGAGTTCTGGAAGTCCTGGATTGTGTATCGCCTGTCCTGAGGCTTCTACTCTCTGCTTGAGATGATGTGGTACGTCTACTACGATCTTTCGAGTGGTGAGGGGGCGTCTTGCCTTTGCGCCCCTCTCCTGTCGCCACTCCTTTTCCCTTTATCTAGCGCTTCATGGACTCCATGTCCGCCGCCATCTATCGTATCAGTTCGTCATGCTCCTTCTCACGGTCTTCCAGAGTTTGAGGATCAATCCTCCGCCTTTGTCTCTCAGGACTTTGTAAACGAGAGTGATGGGGGCTGTTAGTCCGCCTTCTCCCCCACGCATCCCTCCTGGGATTCTGTCGTTGTGGCTCTAAATCCGCCATAGGAGGGATAAGAGGTAGACCTTTGCGCCTTGCACCCCCCTCTGGTGTTTGTCCGTCAATGGCAGATTGTGGCAAATCTTCGTGGTGCGCCATTGATTCTAAAAAATAAAAGCTTGATCAAGAGGTTTTGTTCTTGTCTGTATTCCCACAGACGGCGCCAATTGTATGGGAAAAAAATAAACCTTCTCGTATAATCCTATTGATCAAGTCTGCACTCCTCCGTACGTCGTCGCTTTACTCTCTGAAAACACAAACATAAGCTAGCCGGCGGGTATGTGCCGGAAACCTCTCCGATGCCTAAGTCAGTAAACTAGACAAATAGACAAAAGCTCTGTATATTCGGGAATCAAAGTTGCGTTACCTCTCCATAGGTGATGTTTGTGAGCTTTTGTAGGTTCCGCGTGGCACAATCCTAGTGGGACTGTTACTCCTCCATGTAGAGTCCTCCTAGGATTCATACTCCTGAAAGATAATGCTTATCCTTCAACATCCCCCTCACTGCTTAAACCAAGTGAGATGGTTTTACCATGGTCGGATTCCAATATGACCGAAATAAGCATGGCTATGCTTAAGCAGATCGACCGAACTATCCTTAGTTCGGTTCACTGCCCCTACCTTCGTTCCTCTTCTATAAACCACAGTAAGCCCAAACCGAGCTAACTTTTAGTAAGGTTTAGACTACGTACTGCGCTATGACCGGTATAAATTTTAGTATGGTGACCGAACTAACCGTAAAACCTTTAGGACTGGAGTAACTTCACACCTCCGCAAGACCGGAGTAACTTTATACCTCTTTTGGACCGGAGTAACTTTATGACTTTTTTACTCAGCCCTTCGCACTGTTGGCCTATAACGGCCCATTACCCAGGTCGGCCCATTTTTCATGTAAATTACCCTCTCAGTTCCAATACAATTAATACTAATAGGGGATCAATGTAATTGTTTTGTAAATTTTTTTTAGCTCATTGAACAGGGATAATTATTGTGTAATTGTTTTGTAAACCAAATTTGTCGTTTAATGAGAAAGAGAATTAATTGGGTGGAATTATTTTGTGCTTATGTGAAGACTGTATGTTAATGGTCTCTTGTAAATGATTTTGGCAAAGTGTTACAAATTGGTATCAGCGCTAACCAGGTCGAATACCTGGAGCTCATGGGATATGACTTTGTCACATTGGGTTGTCATGTTAGTATGAGGAGTTGATGGTTTTGTTTGGTTATATGCTTATATGAATAGGTGTGTATGGGGTCTATCCTCTAAGGTATGACTTGTGTTCATTACATTCATCAAAGTCCCATTAGAAAGGCATCTGATCAATGCTTTTTCCACTAGGAAATCCTTGAATGTCGTGAAATGAGTTAGTATCCTAGGAGAAGGATATATATGTGTTCTGTTTTTTTACATGTTTAATTGTTGAGAATGATATTAAGACTTAAGGAGAAAGTGATGAACTAGTATATGAATTGTGAGCTAATCTTGTCCACATCTACTCTTATATATAGGATGTCTGGACGCGTTAGGGGTCGTGGCAGGCCTTGTCGAGGTGATAAGAATATTCCGGCTCAACCAGAGATCCCTTCTCAAGAAAAAAAAGTGGGTCAAAATAATGTGGCCACTCCATTGGCCCAAGACACTATGGGAGTGTTGGCTCGAGAAATGGCCGAGGCCCTTAGGAAATCAATGGATATTCTTAGAGCTGAACGAGCCGCTAGAACAATTGAAGGGGAGACTAGAGTTTTATTCCTAAAAAAAGAATTTTTCCACTCGAATCTTGCCAAGTTTCTTGGGGGTGCTGAACCGTTAAAGGCGAATGAATGGCTTGAGCAAATTACTAAATCTTTTGAGATTTTAGATATTCGAGACGGTGAACTTCGGGTGGCGCTTGCTAGTTATCAATTGAAAGGGGATGTTGGCCAATGGCCCTGTTTGGTAGAGCCGTGGGAAAGTGCTTATAGCTTATGCCTAAACAGCTTATAACTTATAACTATGAACATAAGCTGATTTTTGACTTATAAATTAAGCATCTCCTGCCCCACTCAAAGAATAAACTGATTTCTGACTTCCAAAAAGTTATAAGCTATAAGCTATAAGCTAAACCAAACACATCAAAATAGCTTAAATTAAGCTGAAAACTAAAATAAGCAGCTTTTAAGCTGCACCAAACAGGCACAATGGTGGAAATATGCCAAAGGTCGAATTGAGCATACTTGGGAGGCATTTACTCATGCCTTTCAAGAGAAGTACCTCCCTTCCACTGTGAGGGAACATTTACAGAGAGAGTTTGAGGAACTTGAACAATCTGATTCCATAGTGGCGGAGTTTGAGGCTACTTTTATGAGCCTATCTCATTTTGCACCCAACTTGGTAGTTACTGAGGAGCGTAGGTGTCTAGAGTTTGAGAAGTGACTGAGGCCGGAAATTTTGATGAAAGTGATGGGAAACATGATCTGGGATTGTGATAGGTTAGTAGAGTCTGCAGCACATGTAGAGATTATGCTTGAAGGCGAGGAAAAGAAGCGACGACTCAAGAGACAAGGGTTTGCCAAATC
Organism: Camellia lanceoleosa; assembly: GCA_025200525.1. Taxonomy (NCBI): domain Eukaryota; kingdom Viridiplantae; phylum Streptophyta; class Magnoliopsida; order Ericales; family Theaceae; genus Camellia; species Camellia lanceoleosa. Next base: position 151,599,813 of record CM045760.1, on the reverse strand, counting down.
TCGAGGGAGTTCTATGGCATCAAAGAAGTCGAGGAGTTCTACATTTTCTCATGTATCGTCGCCGCCGATTGCACCATCAAATTTCACGCCGAGAAGGAGTACGGATGGTACGGGACAAAGTGGGATCACTTGTTATCAGTGTGGTGAGAAGGGCCACAAGTCCGCTACGTGCCCACAAAAGGGTAATCAACAACGATAGTTTTCTACTCATTCTCAGAATTTGGCTTTGAGTGGAGGTCAATCGCCCGTTTGTTATCAATGTGGCCAATTGGGTCATATAAAGAAGTTTTGTCCCCAGTCCCCAGTTTACCAGGACGACTAGTGCTTCAGGGTTTCAGCCGGACAGAGCCAGAGACAGACTCACCAGCTAGTTCAGTCTGGACAAGCATCTCGAACTATACATGGAGCTACCTCCGCACAATCTATACCACATACCTATCAACAAAGGGATGAGCAAAGTGAACAGAAGCCTCAGGAAAGAGTTTATGCTGTCACCGCATCTGAACAGTCAACCGAACCTATGGTGATGCAAGGTACATATCTCATATATAATACTTGGGATAATACTTGGGAAAATGTTGATAGATATGAGGGCATCTTATTCATTCATAGCATCCTCATTCGCGTCCATGTTGAGGTTAAAGGTTGAACCATTAGAATCTTCTCTTGTGGTAGAATCGGCAATTGAGGTAAATTGGTTTTGATCCATGGGTGTCGTAGGTGTGTGATTAAAGTAGCTAACCGCCAATTACCTTTTAGTTTGGTGTTGTTAGAGATGACTAGTTTTGATGTCATTCTCGGTATGGACTGGTTGTCCTCTTATCATGCGGTAATAGATTGTTATCATGGGAGAGTTACTGTATGTACGATTGGGAGTGACTATTTCTATGTTCTGGGGGATAAGTCTGATAGAGTTTTACCACGGTTATATGACTCACGTAGTCGAGGTAAATTCACTTGTCTTCTTGCAACCTTGATGACTGATGAGAACAGTGAAATGTGAGGGGTATTTCCTAAAGTGATTTGTGAGTATTTAGATGTTTTTTTGGAAGACCTTACTGAACTACCACCACATTAGGAGGCTGAGTTTTCCATAAATCTAATGCCGAGTACTGCACCCATTTCCATGTCACCCTATCGATTCGCCCCAGCAGAGTTGCTTGTTTTGAAGGAATAATTACAAGAGTTGTTAGATAAGGGCTTTATACGCCATCGTACCTTGCCTTGGGGAGCCCCAACTCTCTTTGCGAAGAAGAAAGATAGTTCCTTACAGTTATGCATTGATTATCGTATGCTAAATAGGGTCATGGTTAAGAATAAATACCCGTTGCCAAGAATAGATGATCTTTTTGACCAACTCAAGGGCTCTCAGTGTTTCTCAAAGATAGATCTAAGGTCAGGCTACCATCAGTTACGTGTGAAAGAAGAGGACATTCCAAAAACGGCTTTTCATACGCGTTATGGCCACTATGAATTTTTTGTGATGCCGTTTGGGTTAACCAATGCCCCTACCAGCTTTATGGACTTGATGAATCCGATTTTCTGTGAATATCTTGATAAGATTGTGGTAGTTTTTGTGGATGATATTCTTATATATTTGTCTTTCGAAGAAGAACATGAGTTGCACTTTCATATTGTGCTTCAATTACTTAGGGAAAATAGATTATATGCCAAGTATGAATAGTGTGAGTTCTGGCTTTCCAAGGTGAAATTTTTGGGTCGTGTTGTTTCCAAGGATGGAGTTACCGTAGATTCTTCAAAGATCGAGGCGGTGCAGAATTGGGAGCGACCTAGGAACGCATTTGAAATCCGTAGTTTCTTGGGTCTTGCCGGTTACTATTGACAATTTGAGAAGGACTTCTCCGCATTAGCTTCTTTGTTGACTAGGCTAACAAGAGAGGGGGTGAAGTTTGTGTGGAATGAAGCATGTGAGAAATCCTTCTTAGAATTAAAAGCTAGGCTAACCACTACGCCAGTTCTAGTCATCCCCAAGAGTGGTTTGTGTTACACTGTGTACTGTGATGCCTCTAGGAAGGGTTTGGGATGTGTATTAATGCATGAGGGCAAAGTAGTGGCTTATGGTTCACGCCAGCTAAAGACGCACGAGAGAAATTATCTAACACATGATTTAGAGTTAGCCGCTGTTATTTTTACCCTAAAATTGTGGAGACGTTATTTGTACGGGGAGAAATTTGAGGTGTTCTCCAATCATAAAAGCCTTAAATACTTATTTTCCCAAAAGGATTTGAATTTGTGTCAAATGAGGTGGATAAAATTTTTGGAAGATTATGACTTTGAATTACACTACCATCCCGGGAAAGCAACCAATGCTTTGAGCAGAAAATCCGCAAGTACTCTTGTTAATCTCGCTATTAAGGAATGGAAAATGTTGGGTGAGTTCAATTTGCATCTTGGTAAATCTTCGACACATGCCACCTTGTTTTCCTTTCTTGCACAACCAACACTTGTTACTCGAGTTATGGAGGCACAACAGAATGATGTAGAAGTTGAAACAATCAAGGAGAAAATTACACAAGGGAAGGAAGAAAGGGGTTTGAGGGTCGATTCCAAATCAAATGTCTGGTATATGGACTGTCTTTTTGTACCAGAGTCATGTAGAGAAGAAGTACTTTGAGAATTTCACCACTCTCATCTTGCAATGCATACAGGGGGTACAAAAATGTACCATGACCTTAGCCGACAATTTTGGTGGAGAGTTATGAAGCGGGATATGGCGTCATTTGTATCCAGGTGTCTAACTTGTCAGCAAGTCAAAGCAGAACATCAATGGCCAGTCGGGTTATTACAGCCATTGCCCATAGCGGAATGGAAGTGGGAACATATTATTATTTTGTTTCAGGCCTTCCTAGGACACAAAGAGGTAATGATGTTGTTTAGGTAGTGGTGGATCGATTGACTAAGTCGGCCCATTTTCTAGCTATGAATATGGGGGACGCAGCTGATTATCTGGCAGAACTCTATGTTAAGGAGATTGTTCGGCTTCATGGAGTCCCTGTGAGTATTGTCTCAAATTAGGACCCTCGTTTCACCTCACAGCTGTGGTAAAGTCTACAAACAGTTATGGGTACTCAATTAACCTTTAGCACTGCTTATCATCCACAACTCGATGGACAATCTAAGCATACTATCTAAATTCTAGAAGATATGCTAAGAGCATGTGAACTAGACTTTAAAGGTGCTTGGGAGAAATACCTATCTTTAGCATGCCTACAATAATAGTTACAAAGCTAGTATTGAGATGGCTCCTTTTGAAGCTCTAAATGGGCGACCGTGTAGGTTACTGGTGTGTTAGACTGAGGTGGGAGACTCACCTATGCTTGGGCCGGAGTTAGTTCGTGAAACCATTCTCATTTGGAAGCGATTAATAACGGCTCAAAGTCGACAAAAGAGTTATGTTGATAGGAGGAGAAGACCTCTCTCTTTTGATGTAGGCGATCATGTATTCTTAAAGATCTCACCTAGAAAAGGTTTAATGAGATTTGGGTAGAGTGGCGGTAAATTGTCACAAAGATTCACTAGTGTCATGACCTAAACCCGACCCTATAGGTTTAGCATCGTAATTGGCTAGTAATCCTCAGATTACTGAAGGCCTTTGACGTAAATAACAAAATATAAGGGGCTAACGGAAGCAAATATAGAAACATACATAGTCTAATGAGCTGTGTAAACATATATGGGACAGAAATTTCAAAACTTTATATACATATACGTGACGTCATAAATACAATAGTCTTACATCACATTCATTACAGATATAGACAAAAGGGAACCAAGCCCAATATACAAATAAACAGGAAATTGTCCAAAACTTAAAAGATAACAAGGTCTTGTATGTTCACAAAACATGGCCACATGGCTTGACTTAATCCGAGACCTCCTCGGGAGGCACAAAAGGGTGCCTGACAAACCAAAACTCCAGGTCATCAACTCCGAGCCTGGTCACGCGCTTGATCACCTACATACATAAATAAATGGTGAGCGAAGCCCAGTGAATAATAACAGAGTAAAGAATCTAATAAATGATATCCCATAGCAGATTTCAAATCAGAAACAAATTTAGATTCACATACTTATCCAGAAATCGGAAATGGTTAAATGTGGTACATCCATTTAGCTGTCATAGCATATCAAATTTGCATAGTCGGTATCGACGACCATATAGGTTCACATCTTGTGCACAATTAGGCATGATATTGTTACCTCCAAGCGAGGGCCACATGAACATAGGCATCGATATTGTCACCCCCGGGTAAGGGCTACATGAATATAAACCACAGTATTGTTACCCCTGGGCGAGGGCCACGTGCATACTGGCCACGATATTGTTACCCCCAGGCCAGGGCCACGTGAACTAAGGATGCCACACATACATTTCAAAAAAATGAACATTCATTCATGATTCATAAAATAACATTTTAGAAAACAGATCGTATCATTTCAGTCAGAAAATACTTATAGTCAAACATAGCTTTACAAAGTTATTACTCACAGATAGCTTCAAATAACAAAAGAGTCAAAGCAGAAAAATCGGGCGATTTGTGGCGCGTAACCTACACAAACACAGAACGGATACACACAATGAAACACACACTCGGATAGTACTTAGGGTGTATTTGATTCAGAGGATACGAGGGGGGACTATCCACTGTTAGGATTATAATCCGAGGGAAGTTTTTTATCCGACGTTTGTTTTTTTTTTTTGTCTGTCAGACATGGAGTCCGGTCGGACTTCTTATTCCCCATATGGGAGATTATACTATCCTGTTGGGGGGGGGGGTATGGGATAATTTTCATTAGACTATTTACTATTGGGATTAGAATGTGAAATGACCATTTTGACCCTCTACTATTTCATTATGTATTATATTTAGTAAAATTCAATAAAATTTAAATGTCTCAATGTAAAAATAAAATAATTTTGTTTAACTTTTTATTGATGTTTTATTTATTTAATTTTTTAAAATAATTTTTTATAGATATTTTATTGATGTTTTATTTTAAAATTTCGTTTATATTTTATTTAATTTCATTATTTAAATTTTAATAGATTTTTTTTTTAATTTCATTGTTTAATTATTATTTTTTTTAAAAATAAATTTATTTAAAATTTTAATTAAAAAAATAACATATTTTTTATTGATATTTTATTTATTTAATTTTAAAAAAATAAACTTATTTAATTATGTAAAAAATAAAATAAAATAAAATTTTATTTAATCTAGCTAAAAATAATTAAAATATTAAAGATATGTTTAATATTGCTATTACTTAGTATACAATTGAAAAGGGTAAAATAGTCTTTTGTTCATTTATCCTATCCAGTCTGTCCAACCAAACATTGGATTTACTAAAAATAGTCATTTCCAGACATCTAATTCTATGAAAAAACAAACACGGGATATACATCCAATCCAACCAAATAGTTTGGGGGATTCACAGTCCCAAGATTCATGTCTGATTCAAGTCCCAAGATTCACAGTCCTAAGATTCAAGTCCGATGGATTATAATCCCCCTTATCCAGTCCGTCCAATCAAACACACCCTTAATGTATTGCATTTCGTTCTTAGTGTGTTTCTAGGTCTTAACCTCATTATTGTGTCTCTAGCCCTTAACCTCATTATTGTGTCTTAATCATGGCCTAGGAATGCCTAAGATGTAATGAGGAAGGAAAAAAATGCACTTGAAAACGCTTAGGCAAATAGGTTGAAAACAGGGCCTCGCTCAAGCACAACTTCCCTCGCTCGAGCGAATGGTCAAAAATGTGAGTGGTCGCTCGAGCTCAGCTTCCTTCGCTCAAGCGGTCTGTAAACTCTGCAAAAGTACCGGTCTGTAAACTCAAGCATGAGACTGAGGCCTTCGCTCGAGCGCAACTCTTGTCGCTTAAGCGGTCTGCAAAAATATAAACTACTGGGAGCATGCAATTTACGCTCGAGCCAACTTTTGGTCACTCGAGCGGAAGTGTAAAACACTGAGTGGTCGCTCAAGCGTAAAATCTGTCGCTTGAGCAGAGAGCAAAATTTTGGGATTTCCAGATTTGCTCCCAAGCTTCAAAACTTAAATTAAAAGTTGCAAAACAAGTTCTTTTGGGCCAAAAGCTGAAGACATCGCTTGTAAACTTGCAAAATAACATGAATTCAAAACCATTTCACAAAATCAAAGCCCAAAACATGCCAATTGTACAAATTTAAACTTGAAACTTCCAAAACATAACATGCATAATTTGTCATGAACTCAATCCTTTCACATCATGATCAAATGAGGTAAGATGATGAGAAACTTGATAAATTCTTAAAACAAGGCCAAGATAGACACATGCATGTGAGATTTGTTTGTAATTCAAACTCAAAATGTAAGAAAATGTACATGTATGCATGTTATGGCCCAAGTTCATCCATTCTAGCTCAATCCCCGCATTATACAACTAAATTTTCTTGAATTCTTGCATGGGTGAGTCAAATGTAAGCTTAAAGAGTGAAAATCTTACCTGAAGTTCTCAATTCCTTGAATTCTTAGTGAGTTCTAGCTCAATTCTCCATTTGGTCTTTAATTCCCAAGCAAATTCCTCTCACCTCAAGTTTGATATCAACTGTCTCTCTTTTGGCCTCTTTCTTCCTCCCTCTCACGTTAGTGTAGGCACAAAAATGATGAATAAGAGGTGACTCGAGTGGATTACAAGCCTTTTATAGGCTTGATTAGGAAACTTGATTAATTACACTTACCATAATCAAATAAGCATTACTTATTCTAATTATTTCGCTTCAAAGAAAATTTTAATTAAACGTACCATTAAATTCTAAAAATGCTCAATAAAACAGAAACCAAGTCAATTTTGTGATCGGACGCCAATAAGGCCTTCAATTTGTAGAACAAAATAAAATCGTTGATAGATATTCCTACGCAAGACAGATAGAAACTCATACGGCATATAACACACGCAATTAATGCAAAATTTCACCTTAATTACTTATTAAGCACAATTAATCATGGATTAATAGTTAATCACTGGTCGGGGTTGTTACAATTGGCCTCTTTGATGTCATAGAACGAGTGAGGGAGGTAGTTTATCGCCTTGACTTACCCCCGCAATTGTCCAGAGTGCACAATGTATTTCATGTTTCCATGCTTTGCAAATATGAACCTGATCCTTCCCATGTCTTGGACTGGACGAATTTAGCAATGGATGAGAATGCTTCGTACGAAGAAAGACCGATGAAAATCTTAGATACAAGAGAACAAGTTTTAAGAGGCAAGGTGATTCCCTTGGTCAAAGTATTATGGAACCACCACGGAATGGAAGAGGCCACTTGGGAGCGAGAGGCCAAAGTTCATGAAAAGTACCTAGCTTTATTCAACGATATGTAAACTTGTTATTTGTAATTTTGGATGTTTGTAAGAAAAGTTGTCAAAAGAAATGAATGAAAGAAATCTAAACTTCCATGTTTTGTTTGAAAATTTACCTTGGTTTTGCTTTGATTCGAGAAAAGTGATGGTTGAGATTATTGTTGTGGTGATATTTACCTTCTTGGGAGTTATTAGAATTATTTTGGCAAGAACTATGCTAATTTCAGGAGCGAAATTCCTTAAGGGGGGTAGGCTGTAGCAGTTGACTTTGGGTGACCGCTCAAGCGGTCATTTGGTCGCTCAAGTGGAGAATTGCTGCTCCCAGTATTTCGCAGGTTTACAAGTGAGACCGCTCGAGCGAATGAATTGTTGCTTGAGCGTAAAATGTAAGCTCCTAATACTTTCACTGTAGCTTTGCAAAACTTCTGAGACCTTGTGTTTACCGCTTGAGCGGTCCCTTTGCATTTTGGTTCTTCGCTCAAGCAGTGGAAGTTTCGCTTGAGCAGTCATGTCAGGATAGCAGATTTAAAACATAATCTAAACACACTTTTGACTCACTTTTTCATATTTTCTCTCTCTTTTTCCCTTTTTCGAAAACCCTAGTACTAAAACACTAGATTTTATCTATATTTAACAAAAATTCATCTTAGTTCCTTCATTAAAGTCGCTCTCCTCTCCAAGAGCTACACTTTGAACCAATTAAAACGGGAAATCTTGAAAGCTCATTGGGTGCACCTTCATCTTTCGTTACACAACTTTGAGGCAGGAATATCTTTAGCCTTGTATATCCATATTTTGGTTTAAATAGGTATGAATCTTAAGGTTTATGGGTTTGTTGAGATGAATGAAGTATACTTATATATATATATATATATATATCCATGGGTTGTATGCTAGGAAGTATTTCTTGAAAGTGATGATGGATTATGACATCAACTATGAAATAATGCGTGAATATATTTGAACCAAAGGAAAAGAACAATTGGAAGGAAAAGCCCCAAATCCTTATGTGAACCCTAGGGGTTTGTTCATGATTATGATAAAGTGGATGTTAATAAGTAAACACTTGGAAAATCCTTGAAATTGTTGACATTGGATGAGAAATGTAAATGTTATAGGATGTGTTTAAGGTGCCTACTTGCCCGGTTGTGTGAAGACAACGAATGTGGGGTTGTCTTTGAGGTGCCCACTGCCCGGTCTGCGTGAGGGCGGCGAACATGGAGATGTGTGAGGCATCCACTAGCTGGTTCGTGTGAGGACGACGAAAGTGGGAAGGTGTGAGGCGTCTACATGCCATCTGTGTGAGGACAGAGAATGTATGGAAGATGATGATGATCAATATTTGTAAAACAAAGTTAGGAATACAAATGAATCTTTGGTTTTTTAGAATTGATTTATGCACATTTACATCAAATGTTTATATACTTGGTTAAAGTTATTCTCCACTAGGCAAAAATGCTCATCCCTATTTACTAACTTTTCAGGAAATGAAGAAACCCAAAATCGCCAATGAAGAAGGAGAAAAAAAAGACCTTTTATTTAATTATCTTTCGTGAATTGAGAACTGTAGTGAAATCATTGAACCCTTTTGTTTATTTTGGCTTGAGACTAGTAAAGTTTATTTTGTATAGGTTCCAATGCAATTAATACTAGGAGGGGATCAATGTAATTGTTTTGTAAATTTTTTCTAGCTCACTGAACAAGGATAATTATTGTGTAATTGTTTTGTGAACCAAATCTACCGTTCAATGAGAAAGAGAATTAATTGGGTGGAATTATGTTGTGCTTATGTGAAGACTGTATGTTAATGGTCTCTCGTAAATGATTTTGGCAGGGTGTTACAAATGTCTTAACGTGACAAAATAATATATTAAATAGAGTGCTGCTATTAGCACCCCATCAATTATTTTGGACCCCCCTCCCAAAAAAAAAAAAAGTCAAACAATCAATAGGGGCAAAAATGTCTTAACGTGACAAAATAATATATTAAATAGAGTGCTGCTATTAGCACCCTATCAATTGTTTTGGACCTCTCATTTCTTTGGACCCTCACTTATAAACTATAAAACCCTTAAAATTTATTTTCTCCCTCAAAATAATACCAAAATTATCTTTGTAAAAATATTTCACCCATTCAAATGCATACCCCCTACATCCCAAAATGCCTCACTGCCAAAACCTTAACAAAACCCACGACGATGGAACCTTCCAAAATTAGTGGAAAAAAAATTGTGGTGATTTTGTCAATCTATTTGATTTTTTTTTTTTTTCAATTACCTCTTTTCACACACATAACACAATCCACTTTCATGCTTCTCTAGTTGGTTTTCTATCATTCATAAAACTGGGTAGGATTTCACCCATCAGTCAACTGGTCGGTCGTCCACCCAAGGGTGGTCTAACCTCTTTTGTTTGCTTGCTTTTGCTACTACTTTGGTTATTTGTTCCCGAACAAATAAGGAATGTTCGGTTACCTGTTCCTGAAAAAATAAATCATGTTCGGCTCTATGTTCCTGAATTTCGATTACATATTCGGGAGTTCAGTGCCAAAAAAGATGACGAACATTTTTTTATTATTTTTGCCATTTTTTTCAAGAAACTTACCTTTATAAAATCAATTTCCTCTGAGCTAAGAATACAATCAAAGCTGTGAACCTCTTCTAAGTTTTTATTGTTGTACTCATCTCGTCTTATAGAGTTATGGTTACCGGAAAAACTTCCACTCATTGTCATTGCTAGAGAAGTGTACGTAATCAAATGGTTGCCACCATTGCAGCTGAAATATTACCGACAAAGGGTTTTCAAGGTTTTGAGGATGGGCAGATTTTTAAGGTGGGATTTGGGAAAGATGGATGGGTGGTAATGGAGGTGGGTGCTTTGATAAACCCTAACTCATGATGCAATGGGTGTGTGGGTTTAAAAGAGGGGAAAAAAAGTAAGTGAGAGAGAGAAAGAGGAAGAGGAGGCAAAGATTGATTATCATGTTAAAATCCAAAACCCAAATAAAAACCCTAGATTCTGGCACCTTCTTCCAAAAAAAAAAAAGAAAACAACAGGAATGATAGCTTTCTACCTTGGAGCTGTGTAAAGAGAGAGGAGGCAGAGATTGAGGCAGATGGTAGAAATCACCCCCTCTCAGTGAGGCTATATTCTGGAGATCACCACCGGGGCTATATTTTGGAAATCACCACCAGAGATTAAACTTCTAAAGAGAGAGAGCTTGGTGGAAAGAGGAAGATGTGTGGTGGGAAGAGGAAGAGGTGTGAGAGAGAATGGAGTTTGGAATTTTGAAATCAAAATCAGAGAGAGAGAAGATGTCTATGTAAATTGATTCAATCCTGAGGATGAGAATCGAAAAGCCAAATGTAAAACTGATCTGAAGCATTGATATTCACTAAAAAATCTGAACCATTGAAATGTCCAAGTAAGACAAATGAGAGGAAAACATTTTGAACCATTTGATTGAATCAATGTGATGTTGCATATTTTAAAAAATAGACAAAAGTCCCATCAAGATTCAAAAATCACCCTTCCTTGTTATATAGAAGATATATGATGGTTTAGATCACTGAAGTTAGTTCAAGTTAGTCCAATAATAGGTCAAATTTGCTTTGTAGTTAAGATTTTAAATTTTAGCAAATCCGGATTCTGATTCTCATGACTTGAAGAAGTATTCAAACATGTGCAATCCGACTGAGAGCTTGCTTGACACTTACATTTGTGGGAGTGTGCGTTTGGTTATTAAAACATACTTTTCCAGCCATGAAGCTATTATCAAGGTGGCATTTCGCATCGAAGAATTTGTGAGTGTATCTAGGATACTGCTACATCCTAACGGTGGTGGATGTTGCTGATGCAGGTCTATCAGAAAAATTTTGTTTGTTGTCTGCCATTGTTCTTAGCCAATTGGGGCCCTCTATTATTATAGTGTGTAGGATTGTTGTTTATTTTAGTGTCTGATAAACTAATACTTGATTGTGTGTTATTTTTTCGACTTTGAAGCTACACTATAATGTTTTTGCTCTTATATATCTCTTCTTTGTTTATGCAATTTTATATATTATTTGTGCTATTTTCATCAATATTTTTTTTACTGATTAAAAAAAAAACAAAAAAACTATTCCAAAAGTTTTCATCATTTTTACTATTGATTTTTTTCACCGAATGTTAAAGAACTCAAATACCTTAATAAATGGTATCGTGAAAGACAAATGCAGGCTATTGATATTTTTCAGTGTCATTTTTTTATAGGAAAATAATATACAAATCCACTTTCTATACTTACTTTGTAAACTTAATGATGTGTAAGTGAGATGATTGGTTAATGATTAGAGAATATACAAGAAAGAGAGTTGTCTTATTTTAATGATGTTAGAATAATTTCATCATATGTATTTGCATTTTATCCTTTATCTTTGAGAGTTGCCTTATTTTGATGATGTTAGAAATTTATTTTAATTAATAATTTAGGTAATTTCACTACTAAAAATATGACTTTTTGCGTCTATTTTTTTATGACTGTTGATTTTGCGATCGCAAAAAACCCCTCTCTCTCTCTCTCTCAAAATAAAAAAAACCCAAGCCATTAAAAAAAACTTGACCCGTCCCCAATTTTTTCCCCTTATTTCCCAAATCTGAACTCTCTCTCTCAAAACATGTCTCTCTCACTCGACTCTCTCGCTCGAATCTCAGATTTGAAAATTTTGATCGATTAAAGGGGCTGAACCCTCACATACAAAGCGAAGATTTCAAGCTGCTGTTTATGAAGATTTCGATTCAGATCGGTGAATCGATTCAGATCGGTGAGCTACTCTCTCTCTCTCTCTCTCTCTCTGTGTGTGCTATATCTAAACCCTAGTTATCTCGAAATTCTTCTATGGTTGCAGTAATGCCAGCAATAAATTTCTGAGTACGTTTTCTCTCTGATTATGATCGTCGGAGTTGCGAGTTTGAACTGGTTATGATTAAGCACTTTGACTCTTTCAACTAATTTGAATTGGTAATTCGTTGAAATTTGGTATCAAGTTGAATTGGTCTTAATTTGTTTTCCCCTGAGGAAATAGCTTATTCATGAATGAAGTTAATTAAAAAAGATTTTCCGTTTAGTAGGGCTTTTAATCTCATGTAATTTAAGATTCTCTCATATTGAATTGATTTATACTGTGTTTTATGTGCTCCAGCTGCTGAAGCTAAAACTCATGAAAATCGATACTTGTTGATTGCAACCAGTGGAGGCTTAAATCAACAAAGAACAGGGTAACTTTCTTTAGCTACCTAATTCAGATATCAATCTCTATCAACTTAAGTGGTTGGTTTAATTATTGAAATTTTGACTTGTGCAAAAAGGATTACATTTGTGATGAGCCTAATGTTAGGTCACTACTGCAATGTTGAATTCACTGTTGATAATTGTCATATAATGAAATTTTTAGTTTTTTCCTTTTCCATGAGTGACAACAATGGTATGCCTAGTTATTTATTTATGGTCAGCACCACACCTGTAGCTTCCTACTATTTGTGCAGTTCAATTAATGCGTGTAGAATCTAAGGCCATCTCTAGCCCTTACTCAAATTAGTAAAAGCTTTATTTGATATAAACCACTTCAAGGGACAAACTTAGATTTAAGTATTAATTTGAGTAAAAGCTTCATTAATGGCAGAGTAGTAAAATTGAAAGCCACAAATAGGTTTGAAATTTTCAGTAAAACTCTATTTGGTATAAGTTTGGACTATGGGGTGGAGAGTGGTTTAGGTGATTTTTGCTCAAATTTAAATTTGATACATGCTTGAGTCAAGGATTGGAGATGCCCTAAGATATTCAAATAGAGTATGTTAATTTCTATTTCTATACATTTAATTCATACAAAATGACGTGACAATGGCAATTTTGCAATTGTAAGCCACAATTATATGTGTTTTTCCTTGAAATAAGAAAATCGCACAAGGACACCTCATTTGTTTTTGTTTATGTAGCATTACCTGAGAATGTTGTTATTAATGCTAAGAATTGTTCCTATTGTGGCTGCAGATAACAGATGCAGTTGTTGCAGCCTATATATTAAATGCCACACTTGACATTGCCAAACCTATTATTTTGTGCACCACCGTCTTCTGCCACCACCACCCGCCATCATTTTCCACCACCGTTTTCCACCGCCACCACTCGTCACCACCCACCACCCGCCACCACTTGCCATTTCTCACTCTTTTTTATATTTTTAAATTTTTTTAAACATTTTGTCTAAACCAAACACGTTTGTAGTTTATGTTTTTCTAAAAATAAATAAAAATCAGTTTATAAAATTTTTGTAAATATAAACTGAAAACGTAAACGTTACCAAACAGGCCATAATAATTCTACAAATTTGTTGGATTAATTATCCATTGGATTAATAATCCTAAACCAAAATGTTAAAACAAATATAAGATAATTGGGTCCACGGATTAATAATCTCAATCTCATGCTCTAATCCACCCAATCAAACACAAGATTAATAGTGAAACATTAATAATCCTATTAAATTAGTGTGGTATTCACTACCCAATTGGATTAATATCCATTGGATTAATAATCCCACCCCTACCCCATTACTAATAATCCTACAAATTTGTTGGATTAATTATCCATTGGATTAATAATCCTAAACCAAAATGTTAAAACAAATATAGGATAATTGGGCCCACGGATTAATAATCACAATCCCATACTCTAATCCACCCAATCAAATATGCCCTAAATGGCATAAATTTATGTATTTGGATATACCATGTTAAGAACGAACAGTTATCGTAGTTAGAATAAACATATTGGAAAATTAGAAGGATGTAAGAATATGGCAGTAGGAACGTGATTGCGATTGTTGGCCATGTATGTTTTTTGTTGGCCACTGTGATTTTGGTTTAGACTTTGAATTATGCAATTTTAAGTGCTTATTTGTATATAAATAGGCAGAGTATCTACAACAGATGCCCTACATTTGTTTTTTAATTAATTATTCAAAATCATCTCTAACAGATTCTCTACTCCAGCTCCTGGGTTGCTACATTTCACTTCATTAGGGGAAAAAGTAAATAAATATAAGGCACAATACATTGGAAGCACAATTGAAGAATGCAAAGTGAACAAAATTAAGTTGAAAAACCGAAATACAAACAAACAAAATATAAGAGTATTTTACGTAGAAGTAAGACAACATACATCTAACCATTCTTATATCTACAGTGACAAAAAAATGATGTGAAATGTGATGTAATGGTGGCTTTCCTTCATGACGAACTTATGGGAATTATGCAGATGTCATGGATGATTTTAGAATTCTCTCTCTCTCTCTCTCTCGTGTGACTGAAATCTTTTGGATTCAGTTGGATCTTATTGGTAAATTTTGTAGTCAAGGTAGGTAGTTTATTGTAGTTCTTCAAGTACCCTATGCCAGGCTGCTATGAATGTAGATCAGCTTTTGTGTGCTTTTTACATTCAACTATACTGCAACTCTGGGTTATATTTTGTGTGCTTTTTACCTTTATTTGCCTTTTCTTTTTCTTTTTCTTTTTCTTTTTCTTTTCCCCCTGTTTTTCACATTCCCAGAAAGCCCTGGAAAGTGATCAACAACATTGGGTTAGTGGTGTTGGTGGTAAATATGAAATAATAGTAGCTAAATTTCAAGTGTTTTATTGGTAACCTTGAAGTCAAACACCCTCAAAAGAACTTTGTTGACACTCAGTTCTGTTTCCTTCTTTAGTTTGAGGATGCTTTCTGGTCATTAGGTAGTTGGTATTGTTGCATCTGTATGTTTCAGAGTGTTGAACTGATCTGGAACTATAGAATTTATATTGTGTTTTGATTTCTGATATGCTGTTTTAGCTAGTGTCTGATTTTCTGGAATGAAATGGAATAGAACGATCAATTTATCATAATGTCTATTCGCACGTTCAATTTACTAGAAAATGATGAAAAATGCATTGCAAATGAAAACAAGAGAATAGTCATTCTATATATAAGTTAAGAAATGGTCATTTCGTTTTGTTTTTATATAAGTTAAGAAACGGTCATTGCAAATGAAAACAAGAGAATACTCAATGTCCTTCTCGCTTTCCTCTTTGATTTTTTTAAAGTAGAATTTTGTATGCATCTTCCTACAGTCGTCCTTCTCAAAATAGACCAATGGATGACTAATCAATTGTCCGGAAACTTCTCAGTCATTGGCTTTATTACAGTTCGGAAATATTATCATTATGGATAATGGTTTGCAAATTTTTTGCTTCAATCAGGTCTATTTCACAAAGCTGCCAATTTGATATCTAACTTTATCAAAATTAGAATACCAGATTGATGTTTTTCATTAACATATGAAGACTTGAAAATCTTGATGCTTTTTACCCCAATACATGGTCAACTGTTCTGGGTGGATGAGAAATATTGACGCTTCTTTATTTTTTTGATGTTTGAGATGAGATCACATTCTCTTATTCTACAGTCATTACATTATCCAGCTTTGGCATGGGTAACAGAAAATGATTCATTTTTGTTTTCTATTATTATTATTTTTAATTATTTTTAACTTTATTTGTTTCCTCAGTACATTTTAGATGGAATCTGTTTCCCTAGTCTTGCTTTATACAAATCAACAATAGTTCCTCAGTTCCTGATTTATAGCAAAGTTTGCACTGGAATGAGCAAATTAATTAAATATTATAGGATCTCCCTGTGAAGCCATTTGTGTGACCATTTTTTCGTATGTGCATAAAGCAAAAGAAGATTATGATGAAATGAAGTGTTGGTTTTGTATCTGACTACTGATTTCCATATTATAACAGTGAAGCTAGTAGAGGAAAATTAAATAGTCAGCTGATCAATTTGTGTACTTTTTATACATAGTACTAGTGCATGATAGAAATTTTGTACCTTTGCAGTTCTTAAGCCTACTCCTTACATGAAAAATTCAACACCACCTAATTTTCATTTTCATTTCCCTTTCAATCAATTGATTGCCATTTTTTAACTACCGAGGAAATGATGCTTAGAAAGTCTTTTAGGCTATGATTATTTGTTATTCAAACCCATCTATTTATTCAGCTTTTTGTATTCTGGTCACACCTCTTGTTTTCTATTCTTCAACCTTTCTTTACTTTTGTTACTTGTCCAGCAAAGGTTTATTTTCACATTCGTAATTAGTGACACTTATAGGAACTGAGGTCATATAAAGATTTTATTTATTTGAATTATTCACAAATATTACTGGTTGATCTGGATTGTTGATGTTAATATTTCAGGTCGTTTCATAGCAGAGGTGACAAAGCAGGTTTTATCAGATCTTGAAGCAAGCAAATTCCAGGTGTAACCATCTTTTGTCTTTAAAATTATGAATTCTTCTTGTCTTCTCTCAGTTTCTTTTATTGGAAATCAATTGTCTCTATCTTTTGAAATGATCTTTGTTTAATTTGAAAGTGGTATTGCATTGCAGTTCTCTTTTTAATTTGGTTTATACATTGTTTAACCCACACATCCTGTCCTCTACGTATCTCACCGTTCATCTTTTACATTCTGCAGGGGATACCTAGCCCCCGAGTACGCCTTGTTAGGACAGCTTACAAAGAAGGCAGACGTATATAGTTTTGGGGTTCTGGTACTTGAAATAATTAGTAGCAGAAGTAGCAGTAAGACAGCATTTGAAATTTAGAAACTGTGTAAATGCTGCGTGAAATTTAGAAACTGTGTAAATGCTGCGTAAACTGTGTAAACATGGCTGAGTCACCTTGCAACTTTTATAAACTGTGTAAGCACACATAATTCCAAAATGCTGCGTAAAGTTGGTTACTTTATGAGCTCAATTGTATGCTTGATAGATGATTAAATGCTTGGCTGAGGAGAAAAGCTACCTCATAATGTCTCTGCATCCTTTTCATGGAAGGTTGGACAGGATGGAACTTTTAGTTTTCTATTAGTTTATGCAATGCTTTTATTTATTTATTTGTTTTTATTTTTATTTTTATTTTTATTTTTATTTTTATTTTTATTTTTTGCGACGGTAACAAGATGGTCGCAAAAGATCATATTAGTATTTTTCTTTGTTTTTTGCGACGGCAAAATAACGGTCGCCATAAGTAGTTTAGGTGGTCGCAAATAATTTGCGACCGTTGTTTTGCCGTCGCAAAAAGTATTTGCCACCCCCATATTCGTGACCCCCATTTGCCGTCGCATGGGCCGTCGCAAAAAGTCTTTTTGCGACTGTTTTTTATTATTTGCGACGGTTTATAGCGGTCGCAAAAAGTGTTTTTTTTAGTAGTGTTTTATCATTATATAACAGAGTAATTAAAAAATATATTTTTTTAGTTAATTTTGTTGAATAAAAATTTTCTGACAAGTAGTATTTTTACAATTTTTCAAACTATAAGAAACAAATCCATATTTTAAACCAACCTCAACGAGTGTATTTGTAATTCATCCTAATATAAAATGGGTGATTGATTCATAAATTCCAAAATGTGAACTTGTGGATCATTAGTCCCAACCTTATTTTAATGAACAGTGGTGCTAGAGACCTCTAATTTAGAGGCTCTAAACACACCTCTAATAAGGTGGAAAAGAAAAAAAAAAAAAAAAAAAAAGACAGACACGGCATTGACAGCGGCAGTGGGTGCCCACTGCCACATCACTAGTGGCGCCTCTAATTAGAGGTCCCAAGCTTTATTGTTTAATGAACATGAAGTCCCATTGAATGGGAATTGGCACATTTGCCCAGGTGGTTTATTGTATTAGCTACATTTGGAAAATACACTAATCACATTTGGAAAAAGTATAGTAAAAGCTTCTTTATTTGTTCTATATTAGCTATGTTTGGAAAATACACCAAATGCTACGTTTTGGAAAAAGTACACTAAGGATTTTTTATTTATTTTATATTAGCCACATTAGGAAAATACACTAGTTACTCTTGAAAAAAAATACACTAAAGACTTTTTTATTTGTTTTGTATTAGCCAAGTTTGGAAAATACACTAATGATGTGTTTGGTTGGGGAATTTGAGGAGAGATTTAGCAAGGGAAATGGAAAAAGCAGATAAAATGTGAATAAAAATATGTATATTTCACCTAATTTCACACACCTTTTCCTTTCCTTTTCCAAATCTCTTCTCAAGTCTTTCAACCAAACATAGAGTAAGGGCCACGTTTGTAAAATACACTAAGAGCTTTTTTATTTGTTCTCTATTAACCACATTTGGAAAATGTAACACATTTCCCTCCCCCTCCAAAAAAAAAAAAGTCAAACAATCAATAGGGGCAAAAATGTCTTAACGTGACAAAATAATATATTAAATAGAGTGTTGCTATTAGCACCCCATCAATTATTTTGGATCTCTCATTTCTTTGGATCCTCACTTGTAAACTGTAAAATCCTTAAAATTTATTCTCTCCCAAAATAATACCAAAATTATCCTTGTAAAAATATTTCACTCATTCATATGCACACCCCCGGCATCCCAAAAAGCCTCTCTGCCAAAACCTTAACAAAACCCAAGATGATGGAACCTCTCAAAATCAATGGAAAAAATTTGTGGTGATAAAGCAGTTTTTTCTTTGTTTCATTACGAGGTTGGTCGATCTGTTTGAATTTTTTTTTTCTATT